>JBBPDH010000007.1:19359078-19379639 GCA_037974565.1 Clupeocharax schoutedeni
TGCAACAGACATCGGCATTGCGAATGACCCCACACAGCCCTACTACAACCTCTTTCCCTTTCATTGCAACACCAGGATGGGGAACATTTTCTTCCCCCCTGAGGCCATCAGACTCCTACATCAGAACTGAATAACAAACAGTACATCACACACGCACGCACACACACACACACACACACACACACACACACACACACACACACTGATCAGAACTATCTCCCAATCACACAGCATACACACACAAATACGTTCTCCCTAAACTCCACTCCCCAACTTTGCCTTTGTTTTGCATTGTCTTTCAATTTCAGTGTTATAATACTGTTATAATACTATATTCACTCACACCAGTGCTGTTACTGCACTGTATGTTGTCTTGTCCTGTAAAATATTGTTCTGTTCCTTGTGTTTTTGCAAGCTCTCTTCTAGTCCTGTCCTCACACTTGGATAGTCTCATGTATTCCTGTGATGTTCCGTTTTTGTTCTTTGTGTTGTTCTTGCAGCCCCACCACCCCTCTACAGAGACAACATTGTTCCTGAATTGAATCACATTGAGATACAATTTTTTGTGCCGCCTGAATCCAGATGAAGTTTATAGTGTTCAGAGGAGCACCAAAACAATGTTTCCCCCCTCAGCTTTCAAGCGTACCAGGCTAAGCTAATGGGAGCAGAAGCTGCAGCTCAGTGGAGGAGGATGGGCTGGATGGTCTGATCATGGCTGGGGTGTAATTATCGCTGAGCTGGGATCGCAGCTTACATTTGGTGAGGTACAGTAATCACTGCTCTGTATTACACTGCTACATGTAGACATACTGCAATCAGTGCTACTCAGAGAATCAGCTGGATTGTACTGAGACAGCTGGTGCCTTGACACACATACAAGCAGTACCGATTCCACATCCTCAGAAGAACAAAGCGCTAGTTACAGCTGCTGTTTAGATACGCCATGAGGGATGAGAGAGTAATGATTTTTGAAGCAAATCAAGGATCAAAGGATTGAGGTGTTTCTTGCAACTTTCCATTAGGCAGCACTAAAGTTGAGCCCAGTTAAGTCCAACATCATTTGCAGTCTATGCCACAGGCATTCTCAATAAAACCAAAGAGCATAAATAATATTTCCCTTGATTTTTTTTATTGACTTCAATTTTTGACGTTTCAAGAGTTCTTGTTCGTTTCAGTTTACAATTTATTTGGGATTTATTTCAACAGGATCCAGTGGAATGGGCACACAAGTTATATTCTGCATTATAAAAACAGTTTAAGTGTCCATTTTTGTAATATGTGAACACACCACAACACACAGTGTGAGCAGCATGAAATTCTTCTCTGTATTTAACCCATTCACCTGGAACACAGAGCCCGGGGAGCAGTGTGTTTGGATGATACCTTACTCAACTTTATCGTCCAAACCACACTCAGAGGTACCACTAGCTGTTCTGGGATTTGAGCTCACAACTTTCTGATCACAGGGTTAAATAATTTTTAAATTATTTATTCAAACCTTAAAAATAGGACTTTTTCATAAGGTAAAAATAAATGGTGGGTATTAAACTCATGCTAATACTATAAGTGCAGCTCAGGGAAATAAACAAACCAGTTTTTTAACCGGTTTATTCAAGATTTGGTGTTTATTTTGGTTGAATAAAGGCTGATAAGTTGCTTGTTTGCACCACTACCTTTGGATGAAGACCAAGCACATTTCAAAGCAAATACTTCAAAAGCTATTTGAAACATATGCTGTGGGACGGGCTGCTGATTAGTTTATATCTGAGAGTTTACATATTCTTTCTATCACTTTTTTTTTTTACTACAGCTACAGGCTAATTTAATGATCTCTCACATATATAGAGGCAGGTTATGCCTGTCAATCATTAGATAGCAAACTCCTAAGCTTTGTTGGTAATTTTGGGAAAATCATTATAACCAAGGCAATTCCATTAATATGTGCACAGATCCATGTTCAGCCCCCCCAGACCCCAACACAGTCTAATGGATCACATTGAATGATGCTTG
The DNA here is from genome assembly GCA_037974565.1 of Clupeocharax schoutedeni. NCBI lineage: Eukaryota > Metazoa > Chordata > Actinopteri > Characiformes > Alestidae > Clupeocharax > Clupeocharax schoutedeni. Next base: position 19,361,089 of record JBBPDH010000007.1, read on the forward strand.
TGTTTGCTAGCCAGGCTTCATCACTTTATTTCTATTGTTCTTTAGTCAATGCTGATGCATTTTTAATGCACTGCATTTAGGATCCTCTGACATATGTGTGTTGTTCAGATGCTTCGAGAAAACACTTGAACCAAATCCTGCATCCTGTTGGTGCACTTGTTCATGGGTGGTTTTGGAATGCTTTAAAAATGTATATCCATTATTCCAGACAATTCTGTTGCCTTTAGACTTTTGTAAACCAAACCCAGGAACTTGGGATTAAATATAGCATAAAAACAATTCTCACAGAATGACATTATGACATTGTCCAGTGAGCCTCTGTCTGCCTGACCAGTAATGGCAGAGAGTAAGAGAGAGAGAGAGCGAGAGAGAGAGAGAAAGAGAGAGAGAGAGCCTTATTGATCTCAAATGCTTTGATTGTGTTATCTAACCTAATGTAGCTGCTGGCCATTTCCAGTGACCGACGCAGTGTACAATCCTCTAGATGGAAAACAAATGCAAATCAACTTGTGAAAGCAAAGCTCAACCATGCAAACCTCAACTGGCAGAGATGCAATGCGACTGAGCCAGTCGATATCGCACTGCCCCTTCCTGAACTGATGTGACAGCATGAGCGGCATGCTGTAGTCCCAGTGTATGTTACAATGATCAGCTACAATATTAAAACCACTGACAGGTGAAGACAGTGACATCTGGCAAGCAATGATTAGTGCTTACCGAATGTGGTCCAAAGAAGGCCAATCTATGAACCCAAAACAGAAGCATAGGCCATTAAATCTCTCTGATGTGGGTTGGAAATCAATTGTGGGATGTGTTGACAAACTGGCCTGATCCATAGAGGCCCCACTTCACTAGCAGGACTTAAAGGCTCTGCTGCTACATGTCTTGGTGCCAGATACCACATCATACACTATGCGCTAAAAGTTTTGGGACACACCTGCTTCCAGTGAAGGGTAATCTTAATGCTTCAGAAGCATTTTGAACAATGCAGTGCTTCCAAATTTGTGGACACAGTTTGAACCACAGAAAAGAACTTTCTATATAAAGACATGGTTGGACGAGTTTATTGTGGAAGAACTTGCGCAAAGCCCTGACCTCAGCCCCATCCAACACCTTTGAGCCGAACTGGAATGGAGATTGCAAGCCAGGTCTTCTTTTCCAACATCAGCACCTGATCTCATAAATGCTCTACATAACAAATGAGCACAAATTCCCACAGAAACACTCAAAAATCTCATGAAAAGCCTTCCAAGAAGAGTAGAAGCTCTTATTTCTGAAAAGGGTGGGGATCAACTCCATATTAAAGTCTATGTATTTGAATGCTTTGTCATTAAATTCCCTGTTAAGTTTTCTGATTCTGATTCTGATTCTGATTTGCTGTGACCTTCACTAATTAAATTAGAGCTAACACGGTCCAACTGATGTAGCCACAAAGAATGAACATTCATTCATATTCTCTCACCATAAGAAATCATAAATCTGTTACTCGCTCATTTTAATAATGAGCTTATGAACTAGCTCATGAGTTAAATCCGATGTGTTGGAGCAAGAAAAGCATTTTTGAGGATCTTATTACACAGCTCATGTGTTAGTTTTGGTGTGTTGTACCAGGGAAAGCACCGTACTTTTGGGCTTGGTCATTTCATGCGCCTAGAGTACCTAGAGTTATATTAGAGAAATATCCGCATAAAATTGCAAATATAAAATATTCAGGGGCCAAGAATATTAGTGGTAACTATCTAGAGTAGGAGCTTGTGCATAGAGTATATTCTACAAAGTATATATTTGGCCATTTATTAATTTTGGATGAAATACAAGCTAAAACTCCTCAAGCAAAAAAGGAGAAAAAAAATAAAATCCATCCAAATGCTTTCCTGTGTTTTCATCACTTCACCCAACACTACACCAAGGCATCTGATAAAGCATCAACATTAATTATTCTGTATAATCCCAAAAGTGAATTCTGAAACCATCAAGCTAATAATGAACGCAAAGCCAAACAATAAAAACAACCATGGATTAATATAAACACTTTTAAAGTGTTTTTTTGCTTGTAAACACTTTTTTGCTTTTCTTTATCTTGAACACATACACTATAAAGACAAAAGTATTGGGACACCTGACCATTACACAAACAGGGACTTTCCTGACATGGGATTCAAATGCATAATATGGAGTTGGTCCCTCTTTTGCAGCTGTAACAGCTTCCACTCTTTTTGGAAGATGTTGGAGTTTCTGCAGGGAATTTGTGGCCATTCAATCTGTAGAGCATTTAGGTGGTCAGTCACTGATGTTTGGACAAGAATGTCTGGCTTGTAATCTCCATTCCAGTTCATCCCAAAGGTGTTGGATGGGGTTGAGGTCAGGGCTCTGTGCGGACCAGTCAAGTTCTTCTGCACAGAACTCATCCAACCATGTCTTTATGGAGCTTGCTTCGTGCACTGGGGCTCAGCCAGGCTGGAATAGCAAAGGTTCTTCCCCAAACTTTGGAGTTGGAAGCATGGCGTTGTCCAAAATGTCTTGGTATGCTGAAGCATTAAAACTGCCATTTACTGTAAGGGGCCTAGCCTGAAAAACAGACATGTCGCAATACTTTTCTCCATACAGTGTATTTGACATTCACTTCATCTCAAATGTTTAATTTTCCCAGGCATAGGGTTCGCTAGCTACTGATGCTATTTATTACCTATAAACACAAGCGTCATATATCCACTGAAGTAAACACGTGCAATTTGTCGTCATTTAAAGAGTTTGTTTGCACTATTAGGGTCCTGTTCGCATCTGGCATTAACGTGTATCTGGTGTGATTTTATCATAAGTGGCCTATGGGATTCCTGACTTGGTGAAAAGGAGTTGGAGCTGCCCTGGTCTTGACCTTGGCTGCTTTTTGCTCAACTCTTATTTCCTCCATCTGTTCCTCTCCCTGCTTTCACACTGAGTCATTTTAATTGGCTGGCAGACGTCGATATTTTTGGCCCAAAAAAGTTTCGGCCCGATGTGCCTTCCTTTTTATACTTTCTGTCTCTGCTAAATGTTATAGTTTACACATAAATGCAAATGACTAAGCATTTACTACTCAGAAGAACCTTATTTTGTGCTGAGCTCGAGCCAAAATGGCTCAAATCCATAATCTTATAAATGCATTTGTTATCCTCCAACCTGCATCCAAGTCATTAACATGGGAATGTTTCCTAATATTACTTTCCTGTAAAGGCAGCAACACTGTGGTTACAAGAAATGTCTGAAGCAGCACAGTCTGTTGTGTTTACTCATCTGTAAAGTTCCAAATAGTGAAGTGCTGGAATGAGTCAACTGAGTAGCGACAGGACAGGGGCACTCCGATTTCAGGACAGGGTTCAATCAGATTTTAGCTGGTGCCAGTACCCCTCTGAACCAGCCCTGGATCACCATATAACATTTTTAGAATGGGCTCTTAACTATCCTAATGAATCCCAGACCATATAAATATCTGCATTGTGAAAGCAGACACAAAAGACAGCTGTGTCATTTCTTTCTTTCTCTTCTGCGTTTGGTCTAAATCACTCTAAATCTTTGTAACAGTAAGGAGTCAGGCATGTAAATGTCTGCAACATGCTTCCTCCCATATGAATTCTGATCATAAGTGGTTACTGAACCTGAATTCAAGACCTATGGATTGGATGTGTAATCCTTACATCATATGTACCACATTTTAATTGTTACATTTAGTGAAGTGACCATTTGTCATACGTGAACACACAACAGCATGAAATACTTCCTCTGCATTTAACCCATTCACCAAGTGAAGCAGGGGGCAGCCAGGAACACGGCGCCCGGGGAGCAGTGCGTGGGGACGGTACTTTGCTCAGTGTACCTCAGCGGTGCCTAGCGGTCTTGGGGATCGAACCCAGACTTTCTGGTCTCAGGATGCCATAACCACTAGGCCACCAGCTGGTATTTAAAGTACCACAGCAGATGTTGTGTGATTCATTTTATGCCTCGGAAAGACTTTATCTGCTATGACACTCTTTAAGGTTTAATTCTGTCACAAAGTTATATTACATTATGTGCAGCACATTTTAATCGTGATAATTTTTCAGCAACCAAAATTATAATCTCATCACCGTGAGTTTAAGTGAACTATGCTAACAGAGAGGAGCCAACGCCATATTAGTCATATTCTTTGAGTTCTAGGGAATGAACTAAACCATCAAACAGATGTCGAGAGCTTGAAGCATGTGTTTGGATGGCCGGAGATGGCATCAGGTGTTTGGGTAGAAGAGAAAGGGCAGATCGCTCTACAGGGGGCAGATTAAAGTCTGCATTAGTTTGATTAGCATGATGTGTGAGCCAGGCCTCCACTACAGGTTGAGAGAGAGGGACGAAAGCCTTTTAAAACCTTATGAATAATGAGCAAACCAATAAAGGGCAATTTAATAATTCATGAGAGGCACTCATGAGGGGAACCTCTGATTAGTGTCCAGCCTTTAAAGCCAAAAAAAAACCATAATACACTGTGGATTACAGGAGCCAACAATGAAGGTCAAGATGATATGAGTGAATGCTCAAATTTAGAAACCACGCCCAACGGTTGCCGTGAATTACTGAGGCAGAGAACGCTGTCTGTACTGTTACTTGTTTAAAGAAGCCATCCACTTTATGACCACCCAGTGAGGACCACCAGTCAGAGGAAAATGTTCTGGTTAGCAGTTTGGAGGAGTGCCCTACAGCAGACAAGACCTGCTGACCTTTGTGTTTCTAGACTAAGACAAGCAGTGTGTGATGTTGCGGGAGCGGCAGTTTTCTCTCAATATATGTTACATAGACTCACTCTTTGGGGAAGGAAAGCGCTGTCATATCAGTGTCATGCTGAAAAGCTTCCAGGGATATTCAGGAAGATGGTTTTTAGAAAAGAGAGTGTCACTGAACGGTCCTGTTCTTGGCTCACTCCATAATTGATGGGTGTACAGAGTAGAATTTCAGGGCTAGCATTACAAGGCCCAGGTGCATCTCTCTTAGCCAAATATAGTTAGCACCAGTGTTTGCACAAAGGTTCCTTCTTGGCAGCAGAGATGAAAATCTTCGTCAAAAATCTTTGCAGCTAATATAAAAAACAAAAACTAACAGAGGGAAAAAGTGGGCCATTAAGACAGAGTGTTAAAATGAGCTCAAGCCTCATTTACAACACACTCATTTTTTAAAGACACCTTCAGAAGCATCTTTTACAAACTAATTGTTTAAGATTGTTTAACTAATTGTTTGAGCTGCAAACTTGATCATTTCAGTGACTCTCTTTGCATTGGTAATAAGCTTTGTGATCAATAGCACCTTTCACACCTCTTACGCTTAACGCAGCAGGAGAGAAGCCGGTCAGTGATCCAGGTTCTGTTACATCGTGGTTTTCAGTAGCACTCGAACACTAGGGAAGTCCAAAAGAGCAGCAGTTAACTACCTTTCTTGCATGGCCTTGTAATGTCAGATCACTTATGTTCTCAAGATCTCCTCAAGCAGCGTATCACAGCTGTTCAAATTTACAATTTATAAAGGCCTGCAATTACTCTATACATGGACAAAGAAGATTTAAAACAGTAACAAAATTTAAAATGACACAAAACTTCAGAAATGACCTAAAATACTCCCTCATTTAGAGAACCACTGCTCTACATGACCTACATGAAAACAAACACACAAAAAAGAGAATGCCAAAAGCCAATGCAGATTATTTCTAATGCTTAAAGCACTGAAGGACATAATTAATGGTCGAAATCTGCACATATCAGTGTCATTACGGAACACAGAGGAGTAATCCTGCCCTTGAAATGGCCTGATATCTAAAACCAGTGTACAATGGTATCATCAAAAAAGTGCACTAGTACAGTCTACCCTCCATTATTTTCACCCTAATCCATCAATTCCCTTGTATAATCCAGATGAAGTAGGGCTTGTTCCAGTCTCAGTGAGATTAGTGTTCCACTGATGTGCAGTTGGAGCGCACACTGTGACCTCGTAATGTGAAACGAATGCAGAAACTGGCTTTTGGAGTTGTGCAGAACTCTAAGGGGCGATCAAAAATGGACACTGCTAAAAAAAATGTAACAATGAGTCAGCAATCAGAAAACAGCATGCAACTTCTTTATGTGCTCTAGCACTCATGTGTAGACCACTGTGGCTCGAATTAGTTCATTCTCCAGTGTATACAAACACAGCAGGGCTTTATGACTCCAGCCGCACTGGCCTTTAACTTCCTGAGCCGTCGTCATTCAGAGATTTGCGAGAGGACCCAACATTGCGTGGGAGATGGGGTTTCACTGAATCTTTCATTTGCTAGTGTAAGGTAACCACACACTAGAGAGACAGGCATGTCCCTGATACATCTCTCATATTGCATTTATAGCTGGACTTCTTTTACAAGTGGCTAGAAAAATATCAGAGGTGAACTAGGTCATTTCTCATAAGGCAATATTATGGTGTCATTTATGTAGGGAGCATTTTCTTCAAGGTTCAGGTTCAAGCTTACTTTATTGTCATCAGCAGCTTTGAGCACGTACATAGTGTGATGAGACGTTTCTCTGTGGACCCCAGTGCAACATACAACATTCTACAGTCGACAGAGTACAGGTTACAACAGACAGAGAACAACAGACAAACAATAAATAGACAAGTGTGGACATTACTTAAGCATTTCTGGAGTGAGGAAAATGGCACTATAGGTATGATTACTGCACAGGAGGCAGTTACAGCATCCAACAGAGCACAAGGGTTGACAGAGCTGTACAATAAATAGACAATATAGCCGTATTACAGTAATATGAGCGGGCTGTGAATCTTAATCTGCTAGAATGAAAATATTGCCTCATATTTACGTATATTATTATTGCACATGAGCATAGGATGTTACACTGGAGTGTAAGTATGGAAAAACCACAGTGAGTAAGTGTAGAATTAAAGTGCCTGTGCAGCCACTTTCAGTCGCAACACATTCCTGCAGTCAAAATTAAACATGGAAGCGGAGGACTGGCCAACGGGGTATGAGTTTGTTGTTGCGGCTGCTTTTTCTGTTGAGTCAGCCTGTGTGTGTGTGTGTGTGTGTGTGTGTGTGTGTGTGTTTTCGCAGCTGAGGGGACACTTTGGATTATAAAGCCAAACACCCACATCTGCTGCAAAAAGCACAAACCTCAGCACGTCCATTTCAATGTCTCCAGCCTTTGACTTTAACATAAATGAGCACTGTGTACTCTATAAATCTGTCTCTTGAATGGCATTTGTCAGTAACACGTACAGAAGATGAAACACAATGAAGAGAAAACTTTAAGTGGACAGTATTAATCAACCAACGCTAGAGAGATTTCCCAAATAGAAAGGTCAGGCAGAGGACATGCTTATCCAATGAGATAAAGGGTAATGGGCATCTCTGGTGGCAGTTCAGCTTTTGTTTATGTAGTTTGGGAATTGCCCCTGCAATTGAAAGGTTGTGGGTTTGAATCCCATAACTGCCAGCGACACCACTAAGGTACTCGGCACTGCCCACTGCTTCACACGGGTAAATGGGTCAAATAAATAAATAACTGATGTGACTGCTAATGAATCTTAACTGACAATCCTGCTTCATGAGGTCCAGAATTCTGGCTGTACTGAATCATTCAGTGCAGAAGCTCCAAAAAAAGCAGGTACCTCTTATTAGGCACCCATTGCTGATACAGGTGTTCACAGCTCCATAGAAAAGCATAGAAAGGGAGGACCTGGAGCGGCTGCCCAAGATCACTATGACCTGTTCTAAGCATCGGTTAGAGGGGAATAAAGCTCTTAACAGCATTAGAATGTGGAGCAGTGGAAGTATGTAATGATAGAGCTCCATTTGACACATTTGCCCTAAGCTGGAGTGGCATTTGTGATCCAGAACTAATTGTGATTCAACATCAGTACCTGACCTCACTTATGGCTGTGTGGCTGAATGCAATAAAATCCTCACAGCAATGTTCCAACATCTAGTGTAATGTCCTCTTAAAATGCTAACATAAAAAGACACAAACCTAGCAGTTACTGAATGCTGATCATTAATAACAATAATAAGCCAGTGGGTTAGTACACGCATGTGAATGTACAAGACGTTAAAAAAGCAATGGGGCAGATTTAGTTTTCCTACTATAGAAAATCATTTACATGCCGTTTACATTGGCAGTGTGCTCTCTCTTGTAAAAAAAAATGCACACCAACAATTTCCAAACCAAATATACTCAAAAGTAATCAAACCGTCTGGCAATACAAGTGTGAGGCCAAGTGTACGCAAATCTCTGAAATGAGGCACGATCTCAGCACATTTGCAGAAAGGGAAATTCTTCAGCTGAGTAGAAATATTTCAGAGGGGGCCGTAGTTTAGACTAGCTTTTCTACTTGGCTCAAAGTGTCTGTTTAAATCTAAAAAGTCATCATATTAAGCAAATCATGCCTTAAACCATTCTTAATACCAAAGCAGCCAAAAATCCTTTCAGACAAACTTGTGTAATGCGGAATGAATTTTGCCACCAATAACGTATTTTAGGCCAAAATATGATCTAAAATCATCATCATGAGGCTGGGAGTGTTTGTGCAACCATTTCATATAACAGCCGTGAGACATTAAACACTCTGGCTCCTATCACCACCACACTGAACAATTCAGATTTCTGCAGAATGAAATTATGCTCCTCTCATCTTAGAAATTAAATCATAAGTGCTGAACAGAGACCAAGATGATCCACCAATAGACCAATTACTTGCCCTTTACATTATTTCCTTGGATTGGTTTGATCAATGTATTTAATTAAGGTAGATGACCTCAGACCATTCTCAAATCTGAATATTTTTCAATCTATATGTTTAATCTATTAGTGTGTGTACAAGGCTGTGTATGTGAGGGTGAGTTTTTTTGCGTGTGTGTGTATGTTTACTCTCAGCCTGTAATCTCTGAATATTGGGTATATCCTAACCTTCAAAACACCAACCTAAGAAGCACCCCCACCCCAGTCTGCTTGTGTTTGTTCAGGCTCTTTTGCCCTAAATTGTGGGATAAATCCAGACCATCTGCCCCCCGGATCCTGCAGCAGTGTTTTTGTCTAGAGGGGGTCAAATTTTCCTCTAATCTATCTCACATTATGCAGTGGTGCTTGAGCTCCTTCCTTCAGTAGGAAACATTGCAACCAGCCACCAAAAGCGTTGACTGTTGGTCTCGATGACACAGGAAATCATGGGGAACACCAAGACATTTTTGGAGTCATGTGTCATTTCTCACATTTCCTCTTTTATAAGTCTCTGTTCTCTCGGTGCTTTCATATGTGAGTCACAGTAATCAGTGGCTTATTTTTAAATGTGTTGACTTCAAATAAAGACATCTACTTTTGAAAATGTACTGTCTAACAGTTAAAACCCCAGAATCTGCCACCAGCTTCATACTTCTAATACACATACACACACACGATATCTTCAAGCAGTTTGCGTTGTAATCCATGTCGTTTTAATGAGTGTATTAATTGCAATCATTTTGTGCACATCGCTATGTTTGCCAGAGAGAGGATTCTGAGCATTGACCTTCTGCATGAAACCAGTGGTACCAGTGGAATACAGTTATATTTGCACAGGGTAGTTTTGATGGTATTTCGGTATATTCATCAATACTTCCATTATAAATTTCCATGTTAGAGACAGAAGGGGTTTCCCCAAATAACATTATAATGAAGAGCACTACAGCCTCTTACCTGTGGTGCGGAAACTGGCTGTCAGATGCTGTTTATTTGTGCTCTGTTGACATGCTCACGTAGAGCCTAATCCAATCATTAGTGTCCAGTGTTAAACCAAGCTTTCTGTGCATTCTGAGTCTGATTAATACTAATGGGCAATTAGTGGCCAAGAGTCTTAATAGACCTTAGATGGGCGCACAAATGTGATTGCCGACCAGCACAGCAGCAGGGGCCTGACAGCTCTCTCAGAACACCACCTTCTATTTATAGGAGCGACCTTTTCTCTCACTACAAAGAGGGATGTGAGTGCTGCACTTTATAAGAGGGCTTGATCTTATCAGTGTCTGTGCACACAACACGAGGAGGCGGAAGAAGTTGTGAGTGCCTCGAGAATGAGAGCTGTACCTCGACTGCCCAGTCCGTGGCATAATAAGGTCTTGTAATCACCTACAGTGGACGAAGGGAAGTAATCAGGATATTGCAAAAGTCAACAGAGTACCGCAAGTGTTTGTTAAGCACTCAACACATTGTTTACTTTCAACTGTTAGTATAGAAAATTGGATACAGTAATGACATATGAAACCATTGCCATAAACTAATAATTTACAGAGAAAATTCAGACTCCTCAAAACAGATTAGCCTTTAACCTCATCATCCTAAAAAATGGGCCTGAGCCTGTCTTTCTCTCTGTAATTGACTGGCTTGCGAGAGGCCCACACCATAAGCTGATTTCCACTATGCTTGTGCAATAGGCCTGCTGAAACTGGGGCAGTGGTTCCTCTTAATTCCACCCCTGTGCTGGATTAGTGGGTGTCATTGCTCTGATGCCACTGTGTGATTACTATAGGCCTTAATGCTTGCTGGGGACGGAAATAATGAAAGAACATTTTCTGCAAGAAAGAAAAATTTCATCACGCAATAAAAGCACCAGTACCAGCCTTGACTCCACAAGCCCTGCATTAAATTTAATTTAATTTGACGCTGTCAGATTCAGTATAATGCTAACTCTGAGGACTACAATTTGTGTAAAGACATTTGAAAAGCCAGTCTGGCTTAAAATAGAGACCTGTCACTAATAAGTTTCACTCATAGGCTGACACAGAAACAACATGAAATGCCTGTAAATTACTGTTACTCCTCACTAAATCTATTTTTCTATAAATACATTTAAGTTAAATGCATGGTTGATAGATACATATATAAAGTAAAGTCACACCACATGTGAACACATCACAGCACAACACACAATGTAAGCAGTGGGAAATTCTTTCTCTGCATTTAACCCATTCACCAAGTGAAGCAGCGGGCTTCCACCAAAGTGGAGTCCACCCAAGTATGGCACCTTGCTCAAGGGTACCTATAAGTAAATAATTACATGTATAATTTGTTTATAGGTAGACTTATTACATAGCTATTCATCTTAAACCTTGTCATTTAGTTATTCATTCTCAGAAAATGAAAATGATGCCTGGGGATCGTAATTCTACTGAATTCATTTACAGTTGCATTGACGCCAAAACCTGTTTTGACTCCGGCATCTTAATTTCATGGTTCTACTTAAAATGTTAAGTTATGAAAAGGTACAAATGGTCCCTGGGCAAGTAAAAATAAAGTACCTTTAAAACACATTTGCACTTTAAAGACCATGTTGCCACCCTGAGGGCACATTTACATTGTTTGTACCTTGGGGAGCTCGAGAGCACCCTTTTGCTGACTCCATACAAGGTGTAAGTGTTTAAGGGTTTACCCTATAGATACTTTCACTGAGATCAAAAACAGACCAGTTCAATCAGTTGTGAAGAGTCAGTCCTGTGGATCTGAACAAAACACACATACACACACATGTATATATATATCCAGAGCTCACATCCTTTCAGACACAGGCTCCACTTATTCACTATGGTGCGATATCTAAGAAGGGCAAAGGCAGTGTGTGGTCATGTTTGACTGCTAAATGTTTAGGCCTAATGCGTTTGCTCTTTCACTTGTGCAAGCTAGGCTATTTGAATGTATCTTATATGGAAATACAGAGTATTTGGATGATTCAGCTCTTGGGGGAAAACAATGCTTGTGCCACTACTGTGAGCAATGCGACTTTTACAGGGCAAATATAAAAGAAGATTATACATCTTTATGCACACTTTCCAATATATTGGTAAAAAAATGAACACAAACAGCAGACAGTTGAGTTGGTTCTGTAAGGATGTGTACTTAACAAAACAGCTTAATTTGTTCTGTGGTGCCTTGTATCTGAGGCACCACAGAACAAATTAAGCTGTTTTGTTAAGTGGGTACTCTGGGTTCACATACATGTCAGTCAGACTCACTGGGGCACTCATTAAATATGACTTGTCATAATACAGTGTTCCCCTCTGGAATTAGCAGCTTATTAAAGAAAATGTGCGAGTAGCTTATAAGTTAGAGGAAGATGCTGAATTAATACAAATGTCTTTTGGACTCTATTTCAGGACAGAGCTAATAGGAACCAGACTACACCAGTAACGGAGTTGTAGCTCATTCACATCCGTTTGAGGAGCAAAAACTGCTGAAACAGACGCTACTGATGTCACTTTTCTATTTTTGATGGAATCACCCGAAATGTCAGGCGTGTATTACTGTAGTCAGTCGTCTCAGACAAGGCCACAGAAATCTGAGTTAGCATTTATTTTTGCTCCTGTTACCCTTTGAAATGTTATCATGGAAACGATGTGCATTGTATGTCCAAAAGTATCCACACGGCCACTACCCACTACTGACTTGGGTGTTAAATTTGCACAGACACAGCTTACGAAATCTCTATGCAAAAGCGGTTCCGGTAAAATTGGAGAGTCTCGAGTGGTCACCATTCCTAAAGTCAAGCTTTGTCTGTTGGATGTGAAGTGCTGGATGAGGTAGAAATGTTTATTTATTTATTTTAATCACTGGGGTTCAAACTCCCAGTTTCCTGTTGTTGCAGCTGCGCCATTTAAGGTACCCATAAATGTGAAATTTTCATTATTTTAACTTTCAGAAGTAATATGAAGTAACATGAGGTACAGTCAAGTATTTGTTGACCTCATCATCAGGTAAACCTGAGGCTGAATCCAGGAATGCCACAGCTGTACAAAAATGAGGGGCCGGGGGGCTGTTGGGACAGCTGGATTTGGTTGCAGCTACTGGGAAAAACAACCAAAAGGAAACAGTTAACTAAAATGCAGAGCCAAAGTTCGTTAGAGCTAAGACAGTTAAGACAAGGTGACATTTACTGTTCTCAAGGCACTCCAAGAAAAGCAGAATGAAATGTTATACATTTAAGAAGAATGGGTTTTTAATAGTATATACAGTATGTGGACAGAAGTATTGTAATGGCTTAACATTACACCAACAGGGATTAATTGATTTTGCATTCAAATACATAGATTTTAATATGGCATTGGTGCACTCTTTGTAGCTATAACAGCTTATTGGCAGTCATTCCACAAGACTGTGTTTATTTCTGTGTAAATTTGTGCTCATTCATACTGTAGAACAGTTATGAGTTTCGACACTGACGTTGGAGAAGAAGGCCTGGCTTGCAATCTCTAGCTCATCCCTAAGGCTTTGGATGGGGTTGAGGTCAGGGCTCTATGCTGGTAAGTCAAGTTCTTCCAACCTTTTTCGTTATGAAGCTTGCTTTGTGCACTGGGACACAGTCATACTGAAATAAAAAAGTGTCTTCTCCAAACTGTGTCCAAAAAGCAGCATGGGATTGTAGCCCAATGCCTGGAAAATTGTAGCCTAGCCCAAAGCCTGGAAAACAGGTATATCCCAGTCCTTTTGTCCACATAGTGTGTGTCTGTGAGGTGATTATCTCTGTTCTTTGTGTCTTTGTGTTGTGTGAGCGCGGGCTCTTCTCATGGTGCCGCATCGGACTGCTACCTGTAGGGGGCGCTGTGGAGGAGTTCCTCCGCTGCAAGTTGCTTCAGCCCATAGAGAAGTCTGGAGGCACTTCTAACGGGTGGAGGAGGAGTGGAGCCAGAGGAGATGGCAGCACTCTTGTAGGATTGTGCTACTAAAACCTATTTTCTGTGAGTCCTTCTTGGTGTAAACAGTTGAGGAAATGCTGGGGAGTGAGTGGTAAACACCGAAGAGCTGAGAGACGGACGGAGGCGGGCAGGAGAGAAGCAGAAAAAGACACGACACCCGGGCGGTAGTTTCTTTTTGTGCCTCGGCTCCTCTTTCTTGCAGAGGCTGGACGTGTCTGAAGAGCAGCAGATACGGATAAGACAGAGGAAACGGGATTATTTCGAGAGGACTCATCAGGAGACCTCACGATGAAGAAGAGCAATTCAACAAAGAGGGTAGGCTCTAACTGCCGACTGGTCTTTGTGTTTCTCACTCCCTTCTGAAGACACTTCTGAAACAGAGCACCCGTTTAAACGCACGGAGTGCGTTCAGCATGCACTGGGAGGGTCACTTGTAGAAATTCAGTATTGTAGTTATTTTCTGGACACACCACACGCATGGGAATCATCAGTAAAGTTAGACTAATGCACCCAGCTCCTCTGAACGGTTTTACAAATCTGACAAGCCTAATTTAGACTTTCCTCCTTCTAATAGGACACCAGTGGGAGATTTCCACACTGATGTTAATGTTTTAATATATTAATTTTAATGCGAACAATTTTTAATATTAATTTTAATTATATAAATGTTTTATTTTAGTGTGGCTATGAATATGGATGATGTTCTTTCAAAACAATCTAAATCTAAAATGTCCCTCAGATTGTTTTCGTCTCCTAAAAGGACATCAGCGGGAGACAGAAAACCCATTTCTAGAAAAGAAACTTGATATTAAATGTTTTATTTTAGTACAGTATAGTATAGTAATTTACCATGGATTTTGTTCTTTCAAAATAATATAAAGTTAACATAACATAACAGGTCATGGCCAGGTCCATAACCTAACCATGAGCAAGTGCCACAAAATAAGAGTTAAAGCACTAGGCAACAGGGACACAGGTATTTTAATGTGTAGGGTACGATAGACAGATATCACAGATTCAGTCATTAGTCTAACTTTATTGACACTGCCCTAGAGACCGACAGATTGTATTCAGCCAGCACTGAGAGGTTCACTTCAGTATTGTTATTTTCTGAACACATCACACTGGGACTCTGGGGAAGCATCAATAAAGTTGGCTTAATGCACTCAGATCCTCTGGAGAACAGCTACTCCGCAATGAAGCGTCTCACAAATCTGACAAGGATAGTTTTGACTGTTTTCTCATCCTCAAATGACACCAGCGGGAGACTAACACACTGCTGTAAATGCTAACTGGACAGCACACTTGACATTTATTTAATAGTTTATTTTAGTGTAGACATGAATATGGATTTTGTTCTTTCAAAACAATCTGAATCTAAATGATCTTCCCAATATACTGCTTTCTTCTAAACTGACACTACTCCTGTAATGTTCTACTGTAGTGTAGATATGACTATGGATTTTGTTTTTTCGACAATCTAAAGTACAGCCCTCTTTACATAACAAGTCTCTGTCAGGTCCATAAGTAAACCATGAACAAGTGCCTCAAAATAGAGTTGAAGTGCTGGTAAACAGGGATACAGCTATGTTAATGTGCACGACAGCATAGATTGCATCGTTATGTTAATAACCTATTATAAACATCCTTGAGCAGCAATTAATACAACATCGTCCAGGTCTAAGTTGAGTTCTGCTTTCGTGTAGTGTTTAGTCGGCTGTTGACTGGGGGCCTTCGCTGCACTCACACCGATGACTTTTCGCAGAGCTGACCATTCTTTGACAGCTCTATTGACCCGAGCTTCAACCTTCATTAACATTTCCGTAATTAGGCCTAGTTCACAGCATGCAGTAAATAGCTTGGCGAGATGTACTGCAGTGGTCCTGTTCTGTTCTCATGCTGAATGGTTAAGGAAGCATTGGTAAACAAGTTTAGCTTTAGCGTGCACTTACTCTATGTCTTGAGTGGAGGGACAAAGAATCTGCATGACTAAATAAGATGTGAGGGTCTTGGTGACTCCACCTATGCTATCTTTAATGATGTGTCTCTCTTTTTTTATGCCTTTTTAAACTCAGGGTGTGCAGGACTCCAGCCAGCACCCTGCTCAACCAGACAAAATCGGCTGGATCCGGAAATACTGTGGCAAAGGCCTCTTCAGGGAAATATGGAAAAACAGATTTGTCGTGTTGAAAGGAGAGAAACTCTACATCTCCGAAAAAGAGGTTAGTTTAATATATGAATTTGTGTGTTATTTGCTTCTAGCTGATCAATTAATTACATTACATTCATTCATTCACTGTACTGTTCACTAGGGCCAGCTTTAACCATACATATACATGAATGAATTAATATTAGGTACATCTAATGGGTTCTAAGGGGGGAAAAAACAAATTAATCTGTTCCTAATGGTTTCTGAATCCTGTATCTGTACCTTTTCAAACTGTTATACTACACAAGGCTTATGTGGACTGGACGAATTTTCAATCAAGTCTACAGAAGGTTCCAGGATTTCACGAAAGTACACAGGGAGAAGTATATTCAGAGTTGGCTGATGCTGAGCTACATGTAAATGATTAAATACATGAAATAGAGCAATATGCATAGAGATCATTTACATTGTAAATAATTCTACTTCATTGTCTGACAAATCAGGAGCTTTTGTGGAGCTGGTGATGAGTGAAGGCTTTCCTGTCTATGGGCAGTGATGGGTCGCTGAAAGGTGCACATTGACTTTAGAATAATTTCAAACTTGTTTGTGCTATAAATAAGGAAGTAGGTCATCCAGGAACTGAGAAGTTAAACTCTGCTTCATATTTTAATTTAGATATGAAAAGTGGAACTGTATATTTGGCTTGTTTTTGATTTAATTGTCTGTAAACAATGAATTTGAAACGCTCACAGGTTCCCGTCAGTAACCTTGTGAAACATCTGTAAGGCACAGACTTTAAAAGCACATGTTTACATGCAGTAAACCTGATGGAAAGAAGTTAATCTGGATTTGACTTCAAGGATGTTTAAACAGTAATCGGTGTGT
Organism: Clupeocharax schoutedeni; assembly: GCA_037974565.1. Classification (NCBI taxonomy): domain Eukaryota; kingdom Metazoa; phylum Chordata; class Actinopteri; order Characiformes; family Alestidae; genus Clupeocharax; species Clupeocharax schoutedeni. The sequence continues at coordinate 19,377,819 of JBBPDH010000007.1, forward strand.
AATTCGTCTGTAGTGCCCCTCTCCCCTCCTGCACACAGCTCACAGAGATCAGTGGTCATCTGCTTTACACCTGGCCAAGGAGTTGTTTATGGAGCTGACAACTGCACTGTGACCAGACTGCTCAACTTGCAGTACAAGTTGGTTTTTGCATAATGTACTAAATGTATTTAATTTACTGGAATTTTGTAGTTATTTATTAGTAGTGTAGTAACGTCACTTCTAGTAGCAGTGGTTTCGTAGCTGTGATTCTGCATATATTTTCTTGCTTTCATGCATTATTGTCCTAGCGTCTGTGCATTTTCCTGTGCCACCTGTTGGCCTTTGCTGTGCAAGTGAGCAACTGTGCCTCTCTGTCTCTGTCCCCTGATGGGAATGACAACACCATCCATGGGAAAATGCTCTGAACTAAGCCAAGCTGTTTGTTCAAGCTGTTTGTTTCAAAAAAGAAATTGCACCACCCTATCGTGGATGGTTGTGTGTTGGTATTTCTAAATCTGTTTTTTGTAAGTAATGGGACAGCCAGAGTGTTTTTTCTCTATGCTCTTTGAACTGAATATTTACAGCATGCACACAAGACTCTTTTATTCGTATGAACTGTGTTTAATTGTTCTGTGCTATTACCAGATCAGTTACAGCAGTATTTTAGTCTATTTTACTTCAGTTGTTTATATAGCATATATATTGCAATTGCTAATACGGTTATGTTAGCCTCTTTGTTCGCTTATTCAATTTTATTTATATAGTGCTTTTAACAATGGTCATTGTCACAAAGCAGCTTATGACAAAGACAATATCAAGCATAAATGTTTTGGCCTATTCAAAGCTGACTAGCAACATGTGGGCTTAGTCAGTTCAAATAGAAGTTCAACTCTGAACCAGCTAGAACCAAAATTCAGTCAGTGGTTCCAGTTTGCTCATGTAAAATGCAAACTGGAAATTATGGAAATTATGGAAATTTAATGGTTGTAAACAAAGAACAAAAGAGACAAATTGTTATTCAAAATTGTTCCTAGAACATTTAATCATCACCTAAAATTTCATGATCATTACAAACCTATGACAAATAGTACTTTGGCCTAATTTTGCCTCATTTCAATATAACTATCCCAAAGATAATCAGTATTGTATATATTTTCTAGTGCTGGGCCATTAACGGCATTAACGCGCGTTGACGTGTGAGATTCTTATCGCGTGTTAAAAAATATATCGCCGTTAACGCCCCCCCCCCACCCCCGGACAGAGTGTGCTTGTCCGGTTCATGCACATTTTAAACCTGTCTTGGTCTCTCCCCCGGACAGAGTGAACTGGGTCGACACTACGCAAGCTATGATGAATTTCATCTTGATATTTCAGTGACTTGTCCGGCTCACGCACTTTTTAAACTTGTCTTGGTCTCTCTGTCGGGGGTGGGGGGGATTCATCGGCGTTAATGCTGTTAGCACCAAGATTCCAATGAGATTAACGGCATTAAAAAATTAATCTATGCCCACCTCTAATATTTACTAAAAAAAACACAATGAATACACTGCACATGTGAAAACAAACAACAGAAACATTACCAATGAAAACAGCGTCATCAGAGGTGAGTTTGATTAGGCTGGCCACTCAACGTATTTAATGGTGTGGGAAACACTAAGAATGACTGCATTGGTAACAGCATGGGCCCACACTTTCTCACCTACCCTGACTTTCATATCTACTCAACTTGCATAATAGTTTCATAGTAGTTACAGTGTAATGTGAGTAGGGCTGCAACTAACGATTATTTTGATTATCGATTAGTTGGGCGATTATTTTTTCGATTAATCGGATAAAAACTAA
>JBBPDH010000007.1:19494372-19507555 GCA_037974565.1 Clupeocharax schoutedeni
TGAGTGAGTGGGTGGGTGGGTGGGTGAGTGTGTGAGTGAGTGTGTGAGTGTGAGTGAGTGAGTGAGTGACTGACTGACTGACTGACTGAGTGATTGTGTGAGTGAGTGAGTGACTGAGTGTGTGAGTGAGTGAGTGAGTGAGTGAGTGAGTGTGTGAGTGAGTGTGTGAGTGTGAGTGAGTGAGTGACTGAGTGAGTGATTGTGTGAGTGAGTTTGTGAGTGTGAGTGAGTGAGTGAGTGATTGTGTGAGTGAGTGAGTGAGTGAGTGAGTGACAGTGAGTGACTGACTGAGTGAGTGATTGTGTGAGTGAGTGAGTGAGTGAGTGAGTGAGTGAGTGAGTGAGTGGGCAAGCAAATCCGTTACAAAACAGGTCATGGAAATGTTTCACAATAACATTAATAATTTATAATATTATTGGACGATTCAGACTTTTCTTGACCAACTCTAAGCCTAAAATTCATTTTTCCATCTTCATGAAAACCAATTATATTAATTACTTTAATTCGAAGTCATTTAACCAAACCTTGCTTGCTTCACCCTTACATCTTCAAAAAAGGCACTAAACTCTAGGCCTGATTTATGTACTTTCGAGTTTACAACTACTAAATACTTGTGAAGTGCAGGGTTTAAATGCCTCAGTGCAATAATGGAGCCATTAACAAGCTCAGGGCCAACAATAAAATGCAATGTAACAAAGATCACAGTCTTAATGAATGAACGAGAAAAAAGCACAGACTCAAAAAGCACAATTTGTGAAACAATAACATGGATTGTGGCCACATTTAGGCACATTTTGTGCTGCTTCTATTAACATATCTACGTCTCCTTAAGGGCTGCAATGGATTCATCCAGTTGGTAAACTATTCGGGGACGGCACTTTCATTTGGCTGCTGCTGTTGTTAAAAGAAGCTGGCAAACAATTATTCATGTCTGATTTTATGAGAAAATTAATGCAAAGCTGGTCACTGTTAGTTGTCCAAACTTGGTACAATCTGCCACGTTTTCAAAATCCTAAGTAATCCACTCTCAAATGAACACGGAGGAGAGAGTGTTTATGTAAATGGTCCATAGGCCGAACATTTACTGGCCCAAAAGTCAAGCATCTGCATTCACTATCCTCTAATCACATATAAGCCACCGTTGGCTACAGCTGGACGATATGTATTCAGATACTGCAGAATACACTTTATTATAAGAATAGATTGGGTTCATTCTAAGATTTCACTCTCTCTCTGTACTCATCCTGTGATGTACACCTACAAAAGCCAATGCACTATAGCTCACTCAAAGGTTGAGTAAGTTGTACAGATTCTTATTGCCATATAACACTGGGATGCCTGGAACAACTCCCACAGCCAGTGGCCTCTGGTCGGGCAGTGAAACATTGGTGCCTGATGCGATTGACACAAAGTCCATAGCCTCCACCCTCTTCTTTTGGAGCAATGTTTCTCTTGTCTCATAGTTTACGGCAAGCAAAAAAATGAAAGGTTTCTTAGGTATCTTGGGTATCTTTGGAAGTTATTGAACCTTTACATTATGAAGAATTTCTCTAAACTTCACAATTACCCTTGAAACAGCCAAATATCATACAGGGAGTCAAAAGTGTATGGTTTTGCTCCAAAAAAAGAATCTCTCATAATACTCATAATTACTCATATACCATAATGTACCATATACCATAATTCTCTTAGTATACCGTTTGGACAAAAGTATTGGGACACACCTTTTTTCAGGGTTCAGGCCAGGCCTCTTATGGCTTGTAAAGAGCAATCTTAATGTTTAATTTTGGAGAATGCAATGCTTTCAACTTTGTGGACACAGTTTGGGGAAGAACCTTTTCTATTTCAGCATGACTGTGTCCCAGTGCACAAAGCAAGCTTCATAAAGTTGGATTATTTTGGTGTGGAAGAACTTGACTTTCCCATGCAGAGCCCAGACCTCAACCCCATCCAACACCTTTGTGATGAACTGGAACAGAGATTGCAAACCATGCCTTCTTTGCCCAATCCTTTTGTACATATGGTGTATATTCATAATTTACATTACTGAACACTAAGAACTTTAACCTTTTACTTGATGCTGTTCAGAAAATAATAATTTAGATTGTAGAAAAAAGCAGCAAGAGCATTAAAGCACATCTTTATGTATGTATATAATATACTGTAATATTGTACTATGATCAATGAAAACATGCAGAAAAAAACCCAAAGCTGGATTAAACAAATGAAAAAGGGACCAAAAAGAAATTATGTGTTTACACTATTACACTGGATAAAAACTCACTGAAATGCTGCCATATCAGAAAACAGACTCTCTGACCAGCTAAACATCACCTCAGGCCATGAACATCTTGCAGAGTAAAATGAGACCCCAGAGGTAACAAAGTTAAGACCTGCACACATTCAGATCTCTAGGAAGGTTGACTCTCAGAGCCTAAGTGGCAGCGGTAAAGTTGTTCTATCACCAGAGGTGGTGCTCTTGTGCAACAAATGTATGTAGAAACAAAGCAAGAAATGGATCACATAACTCTAAATGTGATACTCTCCAATGCAAGCATAGACAACACCCCTTAATACATAATTAGTGCATTTCTTCAGTGAGATACAAGTGATATTGTAAGTTATCCAACAAATCTCTCCAAATATGCAAAGGTCCAGAGCAAGATTTCTATGATGACTCTTTGGCCACAATTTGTATAACAAGAAATCAGTTCACATTTAATATAAGCTTAATATGAGCTTGTGGGCTTCTGAGAAAATTCGTTTTGGAAGCATTAAAAGCAGACTGCATGCTTTTTCTTTGGTTTAGTGATTACATACTTCCATACCACTGTGTGCAATACTAAACAAAAAGTCATATTATGTTCAGAACATCTAATAAGCCAAAGAGAGTTATAGAAGATTCAGTTCTAGTCTGTGCATTCTACTCAGTGACTCTTCGAATAAGAATAAAGGCAGAGAATGGAAATAATTGAGCTCAGAACTAACACAGCTTGGCGCAGACAGAGAAAATAAAGCTTCATTATGCCAGATGATGAAGAAAAACACGTGAGAATTAACATCTACATTAACCCGATGGTTAGACAACTGAGTTCCTTGAGTAAAAGAGGCATGTTTTTTAGCTCTGGAGCACTACATGGTTGTTTCAGTGTTTCAGTGAACTATTATATTGTACAACATTCGTTGGCACAAACACATGCTGAAAATACGTTTAAGACTTTCTGTTGTGTGACAGTGGTCCAATATTGATCATATACTGCATTCAGGCAGCTGGAGAAAGATTGTACATACTAGATGGTTAACTAACAAATAAACATTAGTTAGTAGACCGGTTTGTTGTGAGTACACTTTCCATTGCTATGATAAAAAGCACATAGATTGTTCAGTGGGACATGAGGTGATGTTATATTGTTTTTACATTCATCACCACATTCACATTCATGTATCACTTATCAGCAAAAAAATTTGAAATATCACAGTAAAGATCACATCTGGTACACCCATGTATCATCTATTATCCTGACTTTCCCACTTCTAAATATGACTTTATTGACTGTCTGTTACTTTGCCTAGAAAGAGATATGAATGATCTTAAATCTTGATATAATAATAATAATAATAATAATAATAATAATACATTTTATGTCCTCGAACAGATCTATCAGGTAAGCCTCGCTGTCTTCCTGCAGGGCCGTGATGGCGGAGGCTCTGAAAACGGAAGTCGGTTTTGAAATCCTGAGTGATCTCACATACCAGGCACTGAAAGGGCATCTTGTGGATCAGCAGCTCCATGAAATTTGGTAACAACGGATCTCTCTCAGAGCCATGGTGCCATGCCTGTAACAGTGAGGTTTCTTCATGGCACCGGAGGCCAGATTGCTCTTGTGAGCAACCTTTGTGCCCAGCTGCTTCGGCGCCTTACCACCGGTGGGTTTGCTTTGTTCTGGCCATACTAGCGAAGTTATATATAGATTCAATACTATATCAATCCTTAACCATTATAACTAACAATGATATAGTTCTGCATTTCTCTTTATTCTTTTTCACACCCACATCATGAAGAGAATATGAAGTAAGAATATGCCAAGAAGCTCCACTATTAATACTCTGTATATATACATCTGTAAAAAATAAAAAAAAAATAAAAAACACGAACATTCCATGCGATTAACGGCGTGAAAAATAATTTATCTAATATACATATATATATATATATATATATATATATTGTTTAGACATGCAGGGCAAAATTTAGGTGCATTATATATTGATATATATATATATATATATATAATGCACCTGAATTTTGCCCTGCATGTTTAAACAAGGTCAAAAAGTCTTAAACAGATGTGGGCAGGTTACATAGGTCAGTATCTGCCTGAGCATGAATATACTAGACTTGTAAAACAACTGTGTATTTTTTTCTTCGCAGCTCCTGTATGCGAACAGGGGAGATTTTGTAAACCATAATAAGAAAAGCCTAAAGCACAAACCGGACAACGCTTCACTATCCTATATATTTTGTGCGCAGTGCATAACATCACCAGTATCTGCGCTAACTGGTGACTGTTAACTGGTGAGAGTTAAGGTTAAGGTTAGAGTCAACCTGACGGCATGTCAACCTCTTTGCAAACAAAAACAATAAGGAATCAACACATCATTTCTCTCCTACTGTACCTCAGTCGCCAGGTACAGCTGATGTTACACAGGGTACATTAAAATACAAGGTAGTGAAGCGTTGTGCTAGCATGAAAAAAAGGATGTGATCACAGAACGTATTTCAATTACATTGTATTTTGTGAAAGCTGCATGAACACTCATGAGATTTCTTTTTGTTAATAAAGCAGAGAAAATACATGTGCTGTCCTTTGTAGCATCTAACCTTTTAGTGGAGAAGCCACTGACCTGCGGGTCTCTGGGTCTTGCTCACTTTAAGGAGGAATTAGACTGTTCTGTTCATTCCAAATGATTTAAATAGCTATTTAAATTTTATGGTCCTATTTCTTTTTATGTAATTTAGATTTCCCTCCGGTCACTGAAAGCAAGGACAGTGCAGTGATACCACAGCTTCTGTACACTAACTGATGAGGTTATCTCATATGACACAGTGGCTTGACCCTGGCTTCTGTTAAATCTATTGTATAAAAGAAAAGAAAAGAATCTCTACATAGTCTAAAAGTATGCTCACAAATCTGTTTGCCTCATACGCCGTGCGTGAATATGCATGTTTGAAAACACATTGTTCAGTCTGTTGTAATTAAGTAGGAGCGGTCATATTATATATTATGTGTTAAAACTGAGGATCAGTGCCCCAAACACTCTTAATTACTTGAACTGGTCAGACAGCAGCATGTATATCATAGATCTTTCTGGTAGAACAAAATGAAGGCTCTCTGATTAACAAGGTCTCAGGGCTAATATAAAATTAAAAATGAATGGCAGCCTTCAAGCACAAGAATAATTTGAAATCAAGTGAACCAGATGCTGTGCCTTATCATACGCACACTCTTGCCTAACAACAGACGCAATCAAGCTGTACAAAGTGGCCTTCATTTTTTTTTAGAATAAAACAGTTGTTGCATGTCGATAAATTAATAAATAAACAAGAATTCTTTTTTAAGCTTTCAAATCCAGCATGAAAGGAAATGTAGTGGTTGTACAGTTGTTTCTGTATTGTGCCAAAGCTCTTTGAAGCTTTCAGATTCAAAATAAGTAAAGCGGATGAAAGTGATAAAAAGGTCAACGAAAGGGTATAACCTTTGGAGGATCTTCGCTGCCAGGCCAGTTTTGATCTGACCCTTTTGATTGAGGCCGCAGTGATGACTGTGCTGTGATGCGTTTGTCGTTATGGAGCAGCACTGCGGTCAGCCTGGCCAGGCTGTCTCTAGGGACCATCCCCAAGCTGGGTTTTGGAAAAAGCACAGCTTCTCACGTTAGCTTGCACCATTAGATACTGTGACAGCCTTTATAAATCTTTTATTCAGTTCTTTGGGAGCACCTCTGCGGTGCTTGAAGACAAATTGACTTTGGGGAGAGAGTCAGATACTATCAGAGACTTTTACTGCAGCAGCTGGCAAGTGATTCTTAAGAAGAAAAAAAAAGACACACAGAGGAGACTGACATAGTTATCACTTACTACTGCCATGTCTTTCCATATTTCTAAAATGGTCCCAGGCACACTGCAACCTTTTCAAAGAAGTTTAAAATGCTGACGTATTATTTAGTTGTAAAGACTGGGTCCTGAGTACTATAAATTATTTGTTTGAAGTAACACACATATCTCTACAGTTTAAAACATAAAGGTGGACTGTATGTGTTTACAGCCAAAAGTACCATAAGTGTACATTTACATGATTTTTTTTTTACATGACATTTATTCTACATTTGTGAAAATGCTCATTCGGTCATACGTGAACACACCACTGCACACAGTGTGAACAGCACAAAATTCACCCTCTGCTTTTAACCCATTCACCAAGTGAAGCAGGGGGCAGCCATGAACACGGCGCCCGGGGAGCAGTGTGTGGGGACGGTACCTTGCTCAGAGTACCTCAGAGGTGCCTAGCAGTCTCGGGAATCGAACCTTTACTTTCTGATCGCACGGTGAATGCCCTAACCACTAGGCCACCAACTGCCCCACTGAAGCTGCTTTGTGAAGCATAAATAATTTCAACATGACTGTTTTGAAATTATATCATGTAAATATGGACTTTGTTACATCATTGCTGTACCACTGTTTACTTTAGGAGCTTTAGTTTTAACACAGTCTCAAAGCTAACCCACCTGTTCTTTGTGGAGGCTGTTTTTTTACTTGGCTAGCTCTAACTGTGAAATGTGTATATGCCTAATCAGAATCTGAATCAGAAAACCTTATTGATCCCAGAGGAAATCACTAATGCTATGACTCATTCGGAGAGAAAACCAAAATAAAATATAAAGTCGAAAATAAAAGTGAAATAAAAAACTGAAAAATATGAAATACCCTATACTATATACACCTGTGGGGGTATAAATATAGCGTACTATAGTGTACTATACTGAACAAGTTCCTAGTAACACAAATAACACATTGTTATTGCAGACAATAGAGATAAGTACTAGACAAGTTATGTTGAACTAAGTAGTGATATTGCACATAAAAATAAACTATTGTACATAATGATTGAAGCACAATAGAAAATAGCACATCTGTGTAGCAACATGTTATTGCACAGATTATTGTGTGGGTGTGTGGCAGAGGGAGTAGTCTTATGACAGTGGGGAGAAAGGATTTTACTTGGGGCTCAGTGGAGTACTTTATGCTAGTCAGTCTATGACTAAAAGGGCTTCTCAGTTCAGCCACAACACTGTGGAGCGGATGATCAGCATTGTACATGATGGACTGATGACTAGACATTGTTCTCCTTTCAGTCACAGCATTCAAGTTGCTCACCCACCTCTGAGCCTGCTCTCCTAATCAGCCTGTTGAGTCTCTTTTGGTGTCTGCCACTTTCATGCTGTCGCCCCAGCACACCGCAACATAAAATTAGCATTGGTCACTACAGACTCGTAGAACGTCTGCACCAGGAAGATTGGAGACTAGGAAGTGCAGCCTACTTTGACCTCTTGTTGTAGGTGGTAGTAATTTGACCAATCCAGCTTTTTGTCCATGCTCACACCAATGTATCTGTAGTCCTGAACAATCTCCATATCCACATCCCTAGTGGACAGGGAAGTGACAGGAGACTTTGATCTTCTCAGTTTCACCACCAGTTCTTTAGTCTTGTTGATGCTGCAGCTGATTCACCTCACACAAGTCAACAAAACTGTTCACCCCAAGCATGATTTATCCAGCTTTTCTTAGTCATCTAGGAATTCCTGTGGAAGGCAGCCCTCTGTATTGTACATACACACAATGTGTAATTTGGCCTTTCAGTCAGATAGCCCATGAGACTGAAGGAGAATGAACATGCATACGAGTCAGCTTACTCCCCAGCTGGGCTGGCTGAATGCTGCTGAAGGCACTGAAGAAATCAAAGAAACTTATTTTCAGGGAACCTCTAGGCTTGTCTAGGTGACTGTAGGCATGGTGCAGCAGATAGATTATAACATTATATCTTGCGCTGGCCTAACCAGGGGGCAGAGAGTGTCCAGGACAGTTCTCTCAAAGACCATCATGTAGGCCTGTAGTCTGATGGGGCACTGGGGTGCAAGTTATTCAGTACAGGAAACAGAGACAATGCTTTCAACTGGTATTTCCACTGACATTCAAGCTGAAAATCCTTCAAGCTGTACACCACATAGTTGGGAGGCACAGAACTCACAGGATATGTCTGCATAGTTCTCTCTTCACTAGGACTGCAGTGATGGTGATGGATGGTCCATGGTCATCATCAGCAGGAGGAGAGGAGGTGGAGGCTCTGGCAGGTGTCTAGATGTCTCCATCAGTCCACTGGTGGCTAGACTTGCTTGTCCATGCTTGTCTTCATGACCCTCCACAGATTCATGGTGTTGATCTGTTCCACCTGACCTTTGCTGTCTTTGGTGGGCCACGGTTTGTTGTTGGGAAAGCAGCACATGGATTTTACAGGTATAGTGTTATCAACACAGAAATTGTTGTATTCTGTGACTGTAAGATATCTTTGCCATGGGTCTCATATGGAGTCTCCCAGTGCATAGTCCCAAGACAGTCCTTCCTGGCCTCCTTTGACCACCCCCACAGTGTACGGACAGTGGCTGGCTGCCTTTTCACCAGTGGTAAGTAGGTGGGTAGGATGTGCATCAGGCCATTGTTGAATCCACCCAGAGGCAAGAAGGCCGTGCGTGCAGCAGCATTTCTCTTCAACATTAGCATATACAGGTCCTGCATATATAAAGGGGTATTTAAAAGGGCAGTTGGGGTGTAAGTTGTTCAGGGGTGTGTTAGAGTGTGTAAATGTATGTGTGTGTGTGTGTGTGTGAGAGAGAGAGAAAGAGAGAGAGAGGAAAAGAGAGAGACAGAGAGAGAGAGAGAGAGAGAGAGAGAGAGAGGAGTCGTGTGTGTGCATGTGTGTGTGTGTGTGGGGGGGTGCAGTTATGATTCAGTCCTGATTTAGGTCTGAGTCTGATGGATAGCCTGAGGGAAGAAACTTTTTCCCATTTTTGCCAGATGGGAGAGGGAGGAAGGAGAAGTGGGTGTGTGAGGGGTGTTTTCGAACAATCTACAATGTTGATGCCTTTGCAGCGCTTGGTGTAACTGTCCATGACAAAGGGGAGAAGAACACTGGTGATCATCTCAGCTGTCCTCACTATCCTCTGTAAGGTCTTGTGAACAATGTGAACAATAAGAACAATTCCCGTACCACGCCATGATGCAGAAGAGAAGGCTCTTTATAGACCTTTGCAGCATGTGGTAAGAACTGGGAGGAGGGGAAAAGATGTACTGCTTTGCCTTCTTGGTGATGGAGCTTGTGCTGAGGGTCCATGTGAGTTTCTCCTTGATGTGAAAACCAAGGAGATAAAAGCTCTAGACAGTCTCCTCTGAGAAGCCATTAATGTTCAGCCTCATTCAGAAAAGGCTGCAATAGTCATTGCACCTCCTTGCTGTGTGGCACCTCATTGTTCCTACTGATCAAACCTACCATGTCATCAGCAAACTTTGAATTAACTTTGAACTATGCATTGTCATAGATCAGCAGCATCCAGGAGACCTTTCCAACGAGCCAGGGGTTATTCCCCGAAAATTGTTTACCTTGCCACGGTGTCCCAATACTTTTGTTCAGCGACCTTCTGAGTTGCATATCTCGGCAGGGAATTAAAATGAAAAGAGGCGGTTAACCTTTACATTTTCTTTAAGAGTAATGCATTAAACTGAGTTTTAAATGAGGTTGAAGTGTTCTGGGAGCAGATTTAGGGTTTAAAAATAAGCATTTTCTGGCTTTTTTTAACCTAACATAACAATGCATTTTTTTACTATACAAGGGTGCTCTTGGAACATAATCCCCAAGAGATTATTGTATTATATACTGCCCTTTCTCCATCCTGCCATTATTGGCACAGTTACAAATAATCCCAACACAGACCCACAAGAAACAGAACTGAACAGGGCATGAAAAACAGAACAAAAACAGTGGCCTCTCACGGCCATCAGCCATCACACAACCCAGCATCAGGGCAAGGGTGCATATGGGACGAGGCCTGAACATCACAGCTTTTATCGTTTTCATGCATTTGAGTGGTAAATTATTAAGACAAATATAATTTACTAATATAAATATTAACATAAATATTAGCATCAATCAAGCAACATTTATCCATAATATATAACTATACAAAAATTGTACTGTGGAGAGAGACATAAAGTAAACGTACCTTAGGATGGTGTAATGCCGCTGTTTGAAAGTAGCCAGTCTGAGCACGCTATTTATTTCTCCTGGCTGTTGATTGGCTGCTAGTCTTTGACGCAGCTGCAGTTCAGAATTTCCCCTGTGGAGCATCTCATGTTTTACGTTTTGTTCTTTAAGCCCTGTATTTTTATTACTTATTAATTAAATGTCTTGCTTGTTTACCTGCTTATGCCAAAGAAAAAAGAATGTCAGTGTTCAGTGAAAAAAGTATAGCACAAATATGGGTTTTTCTTTAAGGGTAATGCAGTAAACACTGAAATTAAAGTGTTTAATGCATTGAAATTAAATGCAATGAAATTAAAGTGTATTTGGAGCATATTCAGTCTATATACTATAGAAATAGACATTTTTAGGCAATTTTTAACCACATCACAACATCGCATTTTTTCACTATATGCAGATGCATATAGTATTGTGACGAACGGTAGAGTCAGGGGACACCGGAGGCACAAAATCCATTTTTATTTTTGGTTTTTATTTTCAGCTCTCTCTAACACACATACACACAAACTCTCCAACACCAACCACAGTGCCTAAGCACCGCCCCTCCCCTTATATACATCGACCCCAAAAAGCCCACCAGTTCCCATGGTGATGAGCCCTGGTGCAGCTTATCACCATTAACTTCACCCCATTCTGCATGCCAACACCCACGCATCCCACCCGTGCAACCCACGTGGTCCTCCTGCCCGCCACATTATAGGAAACTCATTGTGAGGATTTACTGTATACACATGCACACATTCACACACACATACAGTACTGTGCAAAAGTCTTAGGCACCTGTGCAAATTGTTTGAAGTCATTAATATCAGCAGTGGGTTTCTTTCTGCCAGCAAAAACAGTGAATATTAGAATAAATGCAAACAAGCCAGCAAGCAGTAAAAGTATCAAGATATCTTTTTTCTAAAAACTAGTCAATATTTTGTGAACTGGTTAGAAGAACACATGTTTGGATCCAGGTTTCTGCTCAGTGCCTGCAGTAAATAGAGTCAAACCAGGTATTTGATGGAGCTGCAAGTAAAACTGGGCTTCCATGAGGAAAGAGGTCTGGTTAAGTGAACACTGCCACACATAAAACCACCATTTACTTTATTAATGTTGTTTGCATTTGTTGTAATGCAAGTGTTTTAACACTAACTGAAAACTACTGACCAGTAGTAAACATATTTTAAGTAGGGCTGTAAAGCGATTAATTAAAATTAACTAGTTAATCACAAATCTGGGAAAAAATGAATCACAATTAATCGCAATTCTATGTCAACCCAAAATATAATATATAATGAACACACTCAGTTATCAATTTTACAAAGAAGGCTTTGATTATTTGTTTTTTTCCCCAACTCTGTCTCACTTTTAAAAGCTGTGAGATAAAAACAAAACTTAATTTTGAATAAAAATGAAGAACATCTTCAAACCTGAAAGAATCTCTGTGTTAAGACAAAGATAATTTGAATTAAAGTCCCGCCTTTCGCTCCAAACTCCTGCTTTGCAAAAATGTGGCGTCCCGCGTCCTGATCTGTGCTGCAGCGCGGTTAGCTCTCACACTACATGCGAACCACGGCCGAGTCCAACTGAACCGTGCTCTGGCTGAACCTCTTCCAAGCGGGCCAGGGACAACTAAACGAACTGCGCCCGGGAATGGTTCAGAGCACTCACACTAGTCAAACGAACCGCGCATTGGTGGTCAAACGCACTCGGGCACAGTTCAAACTGCCTAATGTGAGTACACCCTTAAAGAGAAATTGTTCATTTAACAGTGTGTTTTAATCTTCCATTGCTAGCTTGACTCAGCAGCAGTTTGGACACGTAAAGTGGCTTCTTCATCTGGCATGCTGGTCACCGACATAGTGCAATACTTCCCCCACTAATTGTGTGGTACTACAATGCAGAGGTGTTAATTAATCGCGCGATCAATTTATTTTAAAGTGTTATAGAAAATAAATTAACGCAAATAGTTAACGCGATATTTTTAACAGCACTACTTTTAAGCATACTTTTCTCAGGTGCCTAAGACTTTTGCAAAGTACTGTATATTTATGCATGTATATATAGTATAAAAAACACTGGCAGAGTGTATAGAAAGTGACTGGTGCTGCATTCCCTTGCCCAGTGACTCACAGGTTATTGCTGTAACCTGCAAACAAAACCAATGCAAATCAGCCTTCCCCGGATGTGTAGGAAGACAGCAAGTGATCCAGAGCGCTTGATGACCGTGATAGAGAGGATGTTTGTCTCCATGACTCAACCTTTTCAATGTGCCTCCACTGTCCTCACTGTTGCCATGGCGAAAGGACAATACAACTCACCTCAAACTCTTGACAAAGTCGCTCTATTCACATGGAGTGAATAAGGAATGATTTTCCCTGCTAAGACGGCTGCGGACAATGGACCTAATCAATAGGCATCTCTGTCTCACTGCATGGAGACTCGAGGAAGAATGAACACTCGCTCTCCATCCTTCTCTTCTGACCTGCCATGACTTTTTTCACTCATCTGTCACTTTCTGTCTATCATATATTCACTGCCATGCCTGTCACTTGTGTCTGCCCGCATTTGTGCCTGCAGTCTCCACTGATGCTGTAAACAGCAGTTGGACGAGATGCTTTTTATTAACTGATCTTATTTTGTAAATATACAGTACATTTATGTATTGTATATATATATATATATATATAAATATATTTATATATAGAGTGAGAGAGAGAGAGAGAGAGAGAGATGAATTATTTTCTCTTATACAAGTACCGTATTTTTCGGACCATAAGACGCACCGGACCATAAGACGCACCAGTTTTTAGAGAAGGGAAATGAAGAAA
>JBBPDH010000007.1:19536300-19548622 GCA_037974565.1 Clupeocharax schoutedeni
AACAGCACGAAATTCTTCCTCTGCATTTAACCCATTCACCAAGTGAAGCAGGGGGCAGCCATGAACACGGCGCCCGGAGAGCAGTGCCCTTCCTTGCTCAGGGTACCTCAGTGGTGCCTAGCGGCCTTGGGGATCTAACCCAGACTTTCTGGTAGCAGGGCGGATGCCTTAACCACTAGGCCATCCAACTGCCCATGAACAGAGAGAGACATCAGCAAATAAACCTTGTTCAGATGCTGTTCATTTTTTAATGCTATTATCCTTTAATAGTGATATGATTCCACAATCACTGGGAATTCTAATTGCCTTGATGTTATACATCCTTGGCAATGATTCCTAGACAACTTGCATGAATGATGCATACCGTGCCACCAGAAAGTAATCACACACCTTCAGAAAATGTGTACATATTTTTATAGCCAAAAGCTTGTTACAGTATTTCATAAGTATTCACACTCATGGCCAAATTTTTGGTGAATGCACCTTTGCCAGCAATTACAGCCCTAAATCTTCTTGGGTATGCCTCTACAAGCTTGGCACACCTGTTTTTGAGAATTTTCTCCTATTAAAGATCTTCTCAAGCCGCCTCGGATTTGATGTACAGCACTGGTTCACAGCCATTTTTAGGTCATTCAAAAGACGTCCAAGTAGGTTCAAGGCCAGACTCACCTAGTCAAGACAAATTGTCGCCCTTGTCTGAGTTCCAGACCACTCTGGAGCAGGTTTTTGTGAAGAATCTCTCGATATTTGACTGCTGTTCTCTTACCCTCTATGCAGACTAATTGCCCAGTTCCTGCCACAGAAAAACATTCCCACAGCATGATGCTGCCACCACCATGCTTCACAGTAGGTATAGGGTTAGCCAGAAGATGAGCAGTGCCTGTTTATCTCTAGACATGATGCTTAGATTTCAGACCAAAAAGTTATATTTTTGGGTTCATCACACCAAAGCATTTCTCAGGTTGGTCAGGCATCCAGATCTAAGGATGGTTCCAAACTTCTTCCATTTCTAAATAATCCAGACAACAGTGCTTTTCAATAAATTTGTGCCATTCCAAATCATGCTCAATCAACTGAATTTACCTCAGGTGGATTTGTACAGCATCTCGAGGATGATTAGTGAAAATCAAATGCACCTGAGCTCAATTTTGAGTGTCATAGCAAAGGGTGTGAATACTTATGTTCCTATTGTTTTAAATGTTCATGTGTTCATGTGTCTAAAAAAAAAACACTTTCACTTGGCTGTTATGGAGTGTTTAGTATAGATTTTGTAAAAGACAACATGAAATATGGAAGAAGCGAATACTTTTTTGGTGGCACTGTATTTTCAACTCTCTCACTGGTTTCCATATGCTAACAAACAATCTAAAGAATACAATCAATTAAATGTTTGTCAACATAATGTTCTTATATATTTCTCACTGTATTTTTTAAGGGGCGTCTATGTTCTAGCTATTATTGTATGGTCTGGTTTGACTGTTTTGCTTAAAATACTTGTATCAATATTAAAATAATAGGTTAATTAGTAGTGATAGCACTGGAGTGGTGCGACTCAAAAAAATAACAAGAACAAGCAAGAAAGACAGTAAGATAAAGCAGGTGTAAATGTAAACATGAGACTTTTGAAGTCATTATATAGATATTTTTATTAGAAATATGACACATTCATCTTGTGCTCTGAAAACTGTACATTAACAAAGAGACCCAATTAACTAAAAAAGGGAGGGGGGGGGTGGCGGGAATGTAGAGGTCAGACAAGTACAGATTTTTTTTTTTCTGGAGTGACAGTCAGTGATATTAAAACACACACTGTTACATGAAGTTACAGAACACTCATATAGTCCAGTAACCTGACAATATTTGGGGATCTCGTAATCGCAATGATTTTTATAGTAAGAATAACAATATTCCCCAAGCACAGTAAGAAAGATATTTATAGGCTAAAATTCATTCTGTAGAACTCTTTTTGGAAATAATTACAATGCTGTACAACAGGACTCTGAGGAGTGAGCCTTGTGCTTTCTCTATGTGAAACCATCGACTGACCACATAATCAAACCATTTCATATTCATATACTCTTCATATCTAGTTTTAAGATATATTCATATATACCGTGTATTTATTTACCTCAGCTTCCAGACATAATTCTATAAATACTTGTACACTCTGACTGCATTTAGCTCATGCTCTTATTTGTTCTTTGCTTACTGTGATCAGTGCCCTCCACCGTTCTGATGAGTGTGTCAAGGCGTCACCATGAAGCAAACAGAGTCATCGTTTTCATGCCACAGGCACACAGCACATCCACAGATGGATTATCCCTTCTGATCCGGTGGGGCGTGCCCCATCTCTTCACACCTGAACTTGAAGGTCCCTCCTACCCCCGACAGGAGAGTCTCTGAGGCGTCCATGGATGGTTGGTGTGTGGTGGATGGCTCGTTGGCTGATTCTGGGAAATGGGGGAGGGGGCATGGACATGGTGGATTTGTCTCAGTGGGGCTGTGTGATCACACCCCCCCACTGCATCACGGTGGGAGGACACGTGGAGCAGGCATTTCTATAACTTTAACAGTCATATGTGGATGGCTTTGGCCTCTGTAGTCAGGTAACTGAGATCCTACCACCATACCACTCACCACAGCCAAAGCAGCATAGGCATTTGCTTTGTGTGGCACATAATAATAATAATAATAATAACAATAATAATAATTCATTAGAATCTGTTAGAATCATAGGACAGGATACTGAGTGATTGCTCATGAAATTAGATTTCTCAGTGATTTTTGTTGTTTTTTGTGGCTTTCCAGACTGCTGAGAGACACTTCGAAGGCGTTGTGAATCTAGAAATTCAAATATATTTCTCCATAGTGGTCTTAAATATTTTCTGTGTAGAGATGTGTGTTTATGTGTCCAAGAAGAAGTGTAAGAAACTGAAGGCCACACACTCAGGCTCCTCCCACTCACAGCCTGAATTTCTATTCCCCTCCTTAGTCAGTCACTCCCCGTGTTCCCATGGCAACATCCCAGAATGCCAAAGAGGGTCGCCATAAACTCGCCAGATCCAGCCAATCTGGTCACGCCAGGTCATTTCCATAGCAACATGTTCAGACCCAAGTGTTCCGATTCCCTTTGACATTAAAGGAAAGGCCATTCCAGCATCAAAATAAAACAAATTGTACGCAGACGAAATCGCTGTTTCATTTCTTCTTTTTTTCCCCAACTCACACACTCCTCTCACTTTCTTGGTGTACCTCTCTCTCTCTCTCTCTCTCTCTCTTCCCTGCCAGTGGAGTTTTTTTTTGTTCCAAGCTTATATGCAGTGCTGAAGGCCCCTCAGACCTCAGTCTGCAGGTCCATAATCTCCTGGCCCACCAGAGGGATGGTGGCACTGGCCTTCTCCCACTCCACTGCTTGTAGTTCCAGAGGAGACGCTTGCAGTGGCTCTAGCTCCTTCCGAATCCACGATGGCGGCGAGTGTGTCTTCCTGATTCCCTCCCATGCCCGCTTACTGGGAGTCTGCTGTTTGTCCTGTTACAGAAACAAAAGTGGGGCACAATAAAGAAAAAAGACAATGATGTGAGAAAGAAAAAATATTTTATTTACACAGACATGGTTGTACGATTCTGTTCCATATACTGCTAACTAATAGTTCTATCATGACGCCCTTAGAAATCATTAATCACATTAAACTTTTAATTCATAATTGCTCTTGCATACAGTGTAATACCAGTGGAGTGAAAGAGAAGAAGTATCTCAATTAGGACTCCCAAATGTTCAGAAATGGTCCTGACAATAAGCACTGAATAATTCATAGTTGCTAGTTGTGTAAACGCCTTGATTCATGAGAAAAAAAAACACAAAAAAGTTGGATATTTATTAGAACTGAAACAATAACTTAGCGTTATTTATAATAATGGCAAAAATGATCAATACATTTTGCTGATTCTTTGTTGATACATGTTTCAAGTGCCAAAGTGAGTTCATGCAGCTTGCCAGTGCACCTCTTCAAGTCCTAGCCTTTATTTTTGAGCACTTTCCCATAAACGCACACACTAAGGTGTTCATTTATGGCACAGATTTTGTTATTGAATTTATTTGATTAGTTTTGTTTGAAACATTTTCCTTCACAGCTCTTCACACTTACAAGCCTCACTTGGGCTGATAAAACACGGTCGACTCATTTGAATAAATTAAGTAATAATTTAGACAATCTTTCTTGTATATGTTAAATAATATAAGCATACTTCATAGAATGTTATTATATTCTTTGATTACATTATTGGGACATTGATTCCAAAATCAGTGCAGCTGAACTGCTGACTCAAGACCGATGCATCACTAATCGTTTCTGAGTATTAAGCATTAAGATTATTAGTTAATAGGCTTGCAGTAAGGCGGTTAAGAAAGGAATCAAAAGCAGAGACAATTGATTGTAGATAGAGATAAACTCTGCTTACACTAAGGTTGGTTTTATCGCTGCCTCCGGACGACACGCTCCACCTTTTCCCAGGCTTGCCGTCCACTGGGGGAGATTCTCTGTCCTTCTCCGCGTGCTGCAGTTTCCTGTTCAGGTCCTGGAACATGTCCTGGTGACGCTTCCGCGTGTGCATGATCTTCTGCGAGAGGGAACAAGAGAGGGCAAATGTTATTGGCGAATTCGGTGCAAAGCCGCTCTGATTTTCACAAGGGTAAAGAATGAGAAGAAATGGAAGGGGAGGGTGTATGTAGGTACCTCAAAGTCCAACTCTGCGTAGCGTGATTTTCGTCTCTACACAGAGAAATGTAAAACAAAAAACAACAAAAAAGATGGAGTTACTGTGATTGATCAGTGAGAATAAAACTGTGACAAAATAAAGTTTCGAGATTAGAGAAAAAAGACAAATAGGAACGCAAAAAGAAATGGAATAAAGGAGGAGGAGGGGAGTAACATGTACGATGCTACGCGGCTATAGTAGCTTTCTGAGAGACCTTGGCATGAGTGTGCAGTAAACAGCTTGTGACCGCGTGGCCTTTTGTTAGCCTGTCAGAAAGTGTCGGAGGAGATTCTGACCTTCTGTCTGCTCGGCCACCACCGCAGCTGCTGCCCTGCACGGCATTGTGGGAGCATGTTTGGCCTGAGGTCAGAAGAGGCGGTCTGGGGTGTGTGCTCTGTGGTCACTGCGCTGTCCACACTAGTCGCTGGGTAACATTCAAAACGTGAGCAAGAGCTGACCTTTGGAGTAAGCTTATAGTAAACAGGCTAATTTCTCAAGCCTTGTGTCCTTTCATCATTTTTTATTAGCCTTAAATATGTGCATTGGCTAAACAAAGGTCCTCCATGCCACATATGGTGTGATTCTATAAAGTCTGAAGTCTATAGCTCCCTTTTCACACTTTGTGCTAGTGTGTTACATCGGATTTGTACATAATAATTGTTCCAGCCTTAAAGGAAAAGCTGACAGTGTGTGATATGAGCAAGAAGTCCATCAATGAGCCACCGCTGTGCACCGGCCAGAGAGGAGAGGAGCGAAAGGAGGACAAAACTCAAACGGGGATGAGGTGAACTGAGGGGAGGGCATAATGAAAAAGAAGGGAAAAAGAATTTTCATCACAATTAAATCAACGTCAGCCCTTCTCGGAACATACTGAACGGTTTAGCCCTTGTGATGGCGCCCGTGGCGTGCAGAGTTAATGCACAGCCATTTAGAAAACAACTCTGTCACTAGCGGCATGAATAATTCAGGCAGAGCATCCTCTCTTAATTAAGCTACACGCAAACAGTGTCGCAGTAGCTAAGTTTCATCACCATACAGCCTCTAGGTAAGCTCGCACTGATACACGGGGTTTGATTAACACTCGTTCACTGTTCCGCCTGCTTATGCCAAAGGCTACCATGACCTTTCAGGAACTGATAGATCTTTGCAGGTAGCGAACTGGGTTGCTACCGTTTATAGCATCCATGCAGTTTAATTAGAACAAGACGTCTTTTTTAAGAGGCGGGAGAATGTCAAGACTGAATGTTGTCTTGTTTCAACCCATATGGATGCATAAAGAAGGCTGCAGCACTTCCTGGCCTACTAATGGTCCAATAGTGAGGCACAGAGTTTAAAGTTTCTGAACCATGAAGTTTCTGAACCTCTCATGAAATTTTGACCTCACAGTTGACTGTCATGCAAATAACTGCTTTTAATTCAACTTCGTTTTCATTTTATACAAACGTTTTTTCTTGAAAGCTTGAACATCTGAGTGCTAACCTACTAGTTTGGAATGCTAATGCATAAATAAACAAACGATCCCCTAAATTTGTCGTAGCACCAAGTTAAACGTCTCCAGGAATGACCTGCCGATTTTATTTATTTGCCTCAACTGATTTGTGCTCAGACAAATTAAGAACCTTATTTATTATTTAATAAATCATTTTCCACCACAATGTTCTACAGGGATGTATTAATAGAACATTATTGGGACTCCATCACATCACAGTTTGTTTCTAATACTTCAAATACGTGCATATTTGATCCTGAGCGTTCACATAGTACTATTTTGTTGGACAATATTCTCATAGCACATGTCCACTAGACAAAATAGTACTATGTGAACGCTCAGGATCAAACGCTAGTGTTCCAACAACATAACACTTCTAGATGTATGCCTAATTCTAAAAGGAAATGATATATAATAAATGGTAATAATTGAATATTATCATACGTGTAAGGCATTATACCCATTTTGTCTAACGTCTGTTCATTTTGAATGCACAGAAGTGGTTCCGGGTTGTAACATAGGATTGATGAAATTAAAGTTGAAGGCACAACAACCAGTTAAAAAGGTGGGTTACCCTCTCACCACAAAGAGTTCCCTATATCTTCCATGCTAGGTTCAGAAATGGCCATCTGCATTTATAACCGGAGTGACTTACCTCCAGGGAGCTCATGGACAGCGTGGAAACGGTCTCGCTCTTTGACATCATGCCTGAATTCCCAGAGTCCCCTGGCTCACATGCACTGCTGTTAATCTGGGCCTCACTGGAGATGTTCTGAACGGTCTGCACGGGGGAGTCCCTCTCCGTGCAGGACACGCTGACCCGCTCAGCGGGGAGGGTCTTCAGCCCAAAGCCTGGCACGGGCTCTGTGCCAGTGGGGTTGGTCAGATGGATGAGCCTGGTCTGGGGCAGCTGCTCAATGCTGATGTTGTACTTGGCCGGGTCCTCCTTGTTGGCCTTGGCTGGTCTGAGGGTGGTGGTGTTGTTGTTGTTGGGCAGAATGACGTAACTCTGTCCTCCGCCCTCAGGCCCCGCGCTGCTGTCCCCTGGGCCTCGGCTCAGGTCTCCATCCAGCTGCTTGAAAAGCTCTCCGTCGCAAATGTAGATGGACTTGGCTCCAGGTAGCTCTGTGCTGACCCCCGCGATGGCTCCCTTCTCACGGCGCAGTGTGAGTGTGTGGCTGGCGTAGTCGGCCATGTTCTGCAGGTGAACTTTGGCCATGCTGGCTGGCATGGTGTTGAAGTTGGATCCCTTCTGCAGAGTGAGTTGCTGAGGAGCCAACTTCTCTTCTCCCTGGAGAGAGGAACGCTTCAGAGTGCCTGGAAGAGAAAAAAAAAGTCAAAACATCACTCTCAGAAGAGAATAGAGGAGAGTACTTGAAAAGTAGTCATCCTGTGCAAGGACAGGCAGAATGTCCATAACATCTGATTTAAAACTTCACTTTGCTTTACAGTGCATACTAGATACAACTGTGACAGCCCCATCGTGGCTCATTATTTACAGCATTCAAATTCTAATTTGGTCATTATAGAATGACCATATCTGATCAAATATGAGCTGTAAAATGATTGCAATACCCTTTTTATTTGACTACCGTTCAGTGTTAAAGTTAGAGACCATCCATAGATCTATTTAAAAAGCATAAGCAATAAGGAATACATCATGAATTATTCAACATCATAAAAAATCTTATGTATCTTACATATGGTTGGTAGCAGCCTAGTGGGTAAAACACTTATCTGTAAACCAGATGACCATAAAGCTGGAGGTTCAAACCCCCACTTTCAACCACTGTGCCCTTGAGCACAACGCTTAACACCCAGTTGCTCCAAGGGGACCCTCCCTGTGATGAATGATTTTAAGTCGCTCTGGATAAGGGTGTCTGACAAACGCCGTAAATGTAAATATAAATATGACAGTGAACTGCACTCACGCCTCGACAACTAAATAGTACACACATGATTACAGTGGCCATTTCTCCAGGATTGCTGTAAACACCTCCAAAGCTAGAGTCATTTTTACTTGGACACATGATAGAAGCTGCTGTAGGGAAGTTAGTCACTAAGTGCTAAGGGCTTCTTAATGGAAAATTGCTAGAATTGTTAGAACCCACTATGCTATTCCCACCATAATAAGCCATGCTATTAAATAGGTGCTACAAAATGTGACTGTAAAATACCAGAACGCAATCATCTTTTATGTACCTGTGTAGACTGCCAAGATAATTTACTATGTCCATTCAACTTTAATTCAGTCATGTTGTGCGTACACATACACACACAGGCTGACAGGACGATACCGATATGCTAGTGTGTGTTTCAGCTATAGTACGTCTCCAGATGCCAGTGTGATATCTCATCCAGAGAGATAATCGGATTCCCACCCTTGATGGATGTCAGAGAGGAGAGTGCTGTTTGGTGGTGAGACGTCATAAGGGACTTAATTAGGAGCGGCCAGCAGATCTGTGGCGCAGCAAGGGAGCAGGCAGCCCTATTTACCTGAGTATTACAACTCAGTGGTGAGCACATCACACTCCGAATCTGAAATTGAATTAGGGGTAGGTAATGTGGTGTTTTCCTTGTCAAAACAGCTGGCCGCACTCTTGAAAGGCTGTCAGAGTGGAACGCGACGCGTGAAACTTTTCGCCAAAAAGGAAGAGCTTCTCACTTAGAAGCACTGAAATAGACTAAAAAAAATGAATGTCTTACCTGATCTACAAGCCATGTCCACGTCCTTCTCAAAGTCAGTCTGAAAGACATAAAAGCAGCTTTAGTAGGAAACTGCTTCGTTACTTGATTAAGCAACTGAATACCAGAGTTCAGATATCTGCACGTTAGTTGGCTGTGCCTTCTAGTACTTTCCTAGCCAAGTAACATACATACATCCGAGTTAAATACCATAAGCTGAGCAAATGGCGTCAATGAAAATGTATATATACATATCACAGTGAATTGCACACACGCCTCGACAACTAAATATGATATAAAATGATTACAGTGGCCATTTCTTCAGGGGACACTTTTCAAGATATTTCTCCAGGCTTCCTTTAAACACCTCCAACGCTAGAGTCGTTTTTATTTGGACACATGATAGAAGCTGTTTTAGTTAGTGGCTAAGTGCTAGGGGCTTCTTAATGGAAAATGAATACATTCGAGTTAATTACCATAAGCTGAGCATGGCCATTCTGGAAAGAGCCGCCCGAGTCCCCATTACCGTCTTCCTGGCGATCAACAACCCGACACTTCACTGCTTCTTGAACCTAAATAATTACACAGATTACACAACAATAGTGCAGTGTATGGGCATGCAGGCTGTGCACTTGCAAACAGGCCCTTGTTCCAGAGGGTGCTTGAATCACTTCTGCTCTTATTTTATCAAAGCATAATCGCCTTTGCTTCTTGGCAGACCCTTCTTATTTTCTTAAGACTAACACACACTGAACAAGTGAATGTGGTTCAAGACCATAATTTCAGCGACCTAAAGCAATGCCCTGTTCTTCTAAAAATACCAGCAACTCACTCAATGTATTTATTATACATGTAATAGACACTGATGACCACTGTTACGTGCCTAGGCCTGTATTGTGGTGTTTTTCTCTCTTTTTCTCTCTCTCCATCTCTCTCTCAGTACCCTGTGTCGTCAGCGACTGATCAGCGCTGGATTAGTTCGCTCATCCATCATTCATTCCACCTCTGATAGATGATTGGCCGAGAATGACTCGACTCTTCATTGGATGTTTGAGCCCGGATGTCCCGACTTCTTCGTTTGAAAAGTGGCCGGGAACAAGAGCAGAGAGGGCTTCGTACCACGCTGACTTGCTTTTGCTTTGTGTGTGATTCTAGTAATACTTTGGCTTTGTGTTTTCATTTTGGTGGGCTTCGGGCAGACACCAGTGGTTTTGTGTGGGTAAGATTTGGGTAGGTAGGCTTAGGGTTCTTTTGTTTTTTTTTCATTCTTTTGGTGTTGTCTGTTGTCCCACTTTAGTAATGTTAGTAGTACGTGTGGTGTGTAAATAAGTGTAAATAGTGTTTTTTCTCGGGGTAGCCTAGTGGTTGGGGCATTCGCCCGGTGACCAGAAAGTCCGGGTTTGATTCCCAACACCGCTAGGCACAGCTGAGGTACCCTGAGCAAGGTACCATCCCACACACTGCTCCCCGGGCGCTGTTTTCGTAGCTGCCCCCTGCTTCACTTGGTGAATGGGTTAAATGCAGAGGAAGAATTTCGTGCTCTTCACACTGTGTTGTGGTGTGTTCATGTATGACAAATGGTCACTTTCACTTCACTTGTAAATACTAGATAAACCTTATACTATATACTAGGTAAATACTCATACGCGAGTTGTGTGCAATTCTCATTTTTCTACCGGAAGTTTGTGGTTTGGTTGCATTCTCTTCATAATTCATACTTCCCATAAAGCCAGAAATGCGGGGCATAACAACCACACACAGATTAAGCAACCAACAGTTGGTTCTTGTATTCAATGTGTCGCACGTAGACACATTGTGCAAGAGAGTGTGATGTTCTGAGCAATATTCTGCTAGGAACCTCCTTCATGGCAATCGTATACCCTGAAGACTGTGGCCTCTTTCAGTAAGTCAATGCCACAATGAAAACACCACTGCACTCAGATGCTTTGTGCAGTCTATGTCTGGAAAGGTCATTTCTATTTTGGTGGTATGGTTTTGGATCATCGCTATACTGTTTAAATTAGGAACCTAGCCACTACCTTGAATGAGACCCTGAACAAGGTACAGCAGGTGCCACACGGCTTGAACTGTATTCTAGAAAGGGCAGTTCCCTCAGTTACTAGCTTGGTCAAACTGTTATACCTCATACTAGATAACAGGTGATACTAAATGTGAAATGTTGATAAATCTATAGAAGGAGACTTTGAAAAAACTTTTTTGCAAAGTCTCCGATATAACTGGTTAACGAAGATGTACAAAAGTGCTAATAGCTATATAATCTGCACAGCTATCATGCAGTAGCCCTCAGCCTTTAACTCTCCTATTTCTGCAAGGGGACTGCTGCTGTGATGCTGTGATGCATGCCCATTATATCTAACCAAGATTTTGGTGTGGACCAAGTCAGCATTTTCCAGAACTGGTGATAAGAGGGGACACTATGTACCCTGACAGAATAGTTTTTTTTGTCTGAGTATCATCAACAACTGTATTCTGATCTCATTCAAAGATGCCATTTTTTACACCAAGATGAGTCACAGTTTGCACCACCTTAATATGGGGTTTCAGCACTTTATAATCTGCTACTTTGCCATTTTTTGGCTTTTTATCAGCCTCCTAGTAAAAAACTAGTAAAAGACGTTGGAACATTGCCATGATAATCTCTTTGTTTTCAACCACAAGAGCATTAGTGAGGTCTGTTACTGATGTGGAATGATTAGTTCGGTATCAAAAACACTAGGAGTGTGACGACATCTCGTGGTACGAGATCTCGCAAGATCAGATGTGTCTCACGAGAACGTGATGATATCCTTGCGTTACTAAAAGCTGCGCTTGTGAAGAAAACGGAAAGAAATTCAGTTCGCATGAAAGGGCAAACAACCCTCTCTCTCTCTGTATCTCTCTCTCACGCGCACTCTGGAAAAGTCTCTCTGTCTCTCATTCGTGGAGAGCATGGATCCAGAACGCATGTCTCTGTCTCTCTTTTCCGGAGCACGCATCTCTCTCTCTTGCTCTGGAGCGGACGGATTCCCCCTCTCTCTCTCTCTCTCTCTCTCTCTCTCTCACACACACACATATTCGTGACTTTTCCGGAGTACGCATCTCTGTCTCTTTCTCTGTATCTCTCTTTCTCTCTCTCTCTCTCTCTCGTGACTTCTCGGTATTTAAACCTCGGGTTTATCTTTACATTTTCTTTAAGGGTGATGTATTAAACTTTTTAAAATGAAATGAAAGTGTTCTGGGAGCACATCTGGCGGCATATTTACATTTATGGCATTTATCAGACGCTTTTATCCAAAGCGACTTCCATTC
This sequence comes from Clupeocharax schoutedeni, assembly GCA_037974565.1. NCBI lineage: Eukaryota > Metazoa > Chordata > Actinopteri > Characiformes > Alestidae > Clupeocharax > Clupeocharax schoutedeni. The sequence continues at coordinate 19,548,539 of JBBPDH010000007.1, forward strand.
AGTCCATTCAGTCTCCCTGGAGCAACTTGGGGTTAAGGGTCTTGCTCAGGGACCCAGTGGTGGTGCTGAAGGTAGGATTTGAAC
>JBBPDH010000007.1:19575483-19586835 GCA_037974565.1 Clupeocharax schoutedeni
GCTTCCCCCTACCGCTGGCCTACTTGACTAATCATCTATAAACATGCCCATACACTCTCACAAACACACGCACACACACACACACACACACACACACACACACACACACACACACCGTGTCTCTCAGCCATTGCTATGATGTCACATATTGGCATGCTGGCCACATTTAATTCTTTAATAAACAGCAGATGAATAAGCGTGCGAAAACACACACCAGGAGTACACACTCATGAAAAAGAAGGAGATGAACTGGACAGAGCCCAGGTCTGAAAGGTGCTCTCTCTCTCTCTCTCTCTCTCTCTCACACACACACACACACACACACAGAAATTAGGTCCATCTGCTCATCCAGCTACACTGATCCAGCTCAAAACATGTGGATTCAAGCCTGCTCGTCTGGCAGAGAGATAGAGAAAGAGACAGTTGTGGTGGAAAAAAGGATAATGAGAAAGAAAGGAGAAAGTGGAGGAAAAATAGAACAGAGAGAAAGAGGGAGTGGGAGAGAGATCATATATGGGAAGAGTAATATATGAGAATGAGGGCAGAAGAGGAAGAGTGTTAGGAAAGGTAAGGAGAAGGAAGGAAAAGGGAGGGAGAGCACTAGAAGAAACATAGAGGGAGGCAGAGACTGATGGACAGAGAGAGGAAGAGGTAAGTAGAAAGAATAAAAGATGGCGAGAGAGAGAGAGAGAGAGAGGGCAGAATAGCTGCAGGGCTGCAGCTGGGCCTCAGTCGGCATGGAGAGGCCAAGCTAGTCTCCTTTTCTCTCTGGGGACAGTTTTATTTTTGCCTGTCTCCACTCACCGCACTGATCTGCCAATACAGAACAGCCGTGGCCATTGTGAGGCCAAGCGAAGAGCCCTGGAGGGCCTTGCAGCACAGAAGGCATTTTGGTCTAAGGGCCTAGGCTTAAATGATTGAAATCTGTTAAATAGTCAAGGCTGGACCCTGAAATGCAATGCTTTTAGGGCACTGACTGAATTAGTTCAACACCACTTGGCATCAAAGAATTTTGTCATTCAAACGTAGACTTCAAGCAGCTGGTCTTAACTGAGTCAATGAGCCAAAAAAAAGAGTTCCTAAATCTAGACAGATGATTGGGTGTCTGCTGTTTCAGCACATACTTCTTAAATAAAAATGCAAGGAATTGAAAAAAGGAGCAATTGTAAACATATCCAGCCCTTCAAAATAGTGAGGCTGCTAAGTAAAAGTAAAGTAACCCATACAGTCACACCACAGACAGCAGTGTGAAATTCTTTTGCATTTAACCCATTCAAAAAGTGAACCAGTGTGCAGCCAATGACACACAAAATGACTGGGGATCAGTTTGTGGAGATGGTTCCTTAATCAAGGGTATCTCAGTGGTGAATGGGATTTGAGCCCACAACCTTCTGTTCACAAGAGCAACTCCCTAACCACCATTCCCATGAGCATGCATATAAATGTATTTCACATACAAACAAAAAATCTTTAAATATACATCCAACATGTAGTCTTTGGCATTCAAAACGTAGACCTTCTTTAAGTGTGTACAATTCTTGTTGTTACTGTTATTCAATAGTACAGAAAAATTATTTAATTGCACCACAAGTTGCTGAATTGACTCTACAGACTATAGTGTATGTGCACATGTGTGTGTGTGTGTATATGTGTGTGTGTGTCTGTGTGTGTGTGTGTGTGTGTGTGTGTGTGTGTGTGTGCCACAGAAAGTAACAATCACTTTCAAACTAGTATGTGAGATGATTATTTGTTCTGTAACCACTGAAGGTCGAAATGATCCTAAAGTATGTCTAATATAAGCATCACTCTCAGCATGCCCTCACTGTCAATCTGCTCCGAGCGACATGGGAACAGAGCTCCCAATGGGAGTGGAATTTAGGCCTAATTGCTGTTGATTGGCTCCTGTTGACTCCTGATTAAGCAGCAACTGCCCTATTAGCATAGTCGCAGGAGAGGGAACTTCTCTAATGGTCTGTAACATTGAGCCTCACAAAGATAACACAGAGACTAGAGCTATCAATTCGCAGCCCACTGCGCTTCACAAACAAACAAAGGACTTTTCAGGGCACTTTCAAACTGAACTGGAGTGCTAGTGGGGCTGGTGAGCGCTTGGAGATTCAAACTTTAAAGTGCTCATATCATCAGAAAGAGTATCATTTACTGCTTAAACCATGTTAACTACTTACTGTCAGTTCAAATAACCGGTATAGTATTTGGTTAAAGTGATAACAGTTTCCCACACTCCATATATGAAAACTAAACTGCAGACACCAATTACTAACTCATGGTGCTTCTGAGGCCACATTCTTGTAGTTCCACTCATTCAACCTACAGTTGTCTGGCAGCCCATTCATGCTGCAGTGAACGTTACTGAAGTGTTTTCACTCCAGACAGTCTGTTTCAGAAATGTCTGAGCACAGGATATGAGGAAAGATGATTAAACACTGCGCTGTTCCTGGCTGTCAGGAAACAAATATATCATTGCAGCCATCCCAAAGATTCAGACATCCTAAATGAGTGGGGAGGAGAGGAGAGAGGAGTTTTGTTCGTGACATTTTCCAGTTTGTTTTGTACTACTTTTAAAAGAGATACAACAGAAAGCAGCCATTCAGAACAGAACTCATTTACATACACAGACTACCTGCTTCATTAGGTTCACCTACCTTGTATCTACACTCATCGTGTGTGTTATCAGCTCCATTTACCACAGAGGTGCACATCATAGTTTACAGTTTACACTACAGACTGTAGTCTAGTTTTCTGCATCATTTGCTCGCCCTCTCTACATATCTCCCTGTTTACCCCAGGACCCCCTCAGGACCTCCAGTGAGCAGGTATTATACGGATGGTGGCTTAAGCGTGGCATGGCAAAATGTGTGTGTATGTGTGTTTGTCTTGTCTGGCGTGCATGTGTATAGGCAACGTGCAAGGTACTACCTGGGTTGCCAGAGGCAACAATGTTCTTGGAGATGGTGACCCTGTCCTCTGAGTTGCGGGCCCAGTCCACCATGCCCCTCCAGCCCTTCATGGGGAAGCTGATGTCAGCAGTGCCTGCCACAGGCCGCTTATGAATACTCAGCACTGAGGGCACACATGGACACAGCTGTTAGAACACAGACTACACAGACAAACCTGCAGAAACACTGCACCACATTATGTGCTTGTGTAGTCCTAGTGCTGAGCAACAGACTTAAAATTCGCCAACATTTTCCAAATACATTAATCCCCTGCTTTTCAAGGGGGTTATGTTCCAAGGACCCCCGTGTATAGTGGCAAAAGTGTTTTGACGTGTATAGTGTTTTGATTAAAATAAATAAATAAATAAATAAAAATGCCTATTTTTAAAGTGTAAGCCTTAATTATGCCCCCAAATATGCTCCCAGAACACTTTAATTTCGGGTTAAACTTAAAGAGAATGTAAAGGTAAATACATAATCAGATTCAGAAAAATCCTTTACTGCTTAAAAAGCATTAGCATTAACGGTTAGCATAAACAATTAGCATTAGCAGCATGCGGCTAGCTAAAACAAACACTTGTACACAAAAGAAATGTCGAAATAAGTCTCTCTACCCACATGTTTAGACAGGGCACAGCTTACTAATTCTAAATAAACTGAGATAACAGTTCGGGGGAGGGGTGGTAAAACATTAAAAGACACAGAGGCATGCTACATGCTGCAGCAGGCTTCTTTTTCTTCTTTTATGGCGGTCAACAACTTTTCAGTGTATTACCGCCACCGCTGGACCGAATACAATTTGGTTCTTAGAAAAATCCGGGTTAGACGGGATCCGCAAATGCTGCAAAATTGAGGGGTTACTGTATATCACCAAATCAGACAATTATTTAAACTAGCATTGCCTATTAGCAAGAACTGCTATTCCATTATGCATCATGTGCGAAAAGTGATAGAAACGTATCTCAAAATAAGCCAAACATGATCCTAGCTCCTGACAAACTGACACGAAGAAGAATCTGTTGGGTTTGATGCTCAATTCACTGAAATGAATAGAAAGAACTGGTTCTGTAAAGTGAATCTACTTTTCCTATTACTAATTCCCTAGATAAGAAACAAATCAATTTACATATAAATGCTTCTTTCACTCTGGGACTCGAATCTTTCGGAGTCATGAGGTTCAAGTGAAAGTCAAGGTCACTTCATTTCATTTTGATTTTGTCAAGTTGAGACTCACGTCATCAAAATCATGACTCACATCCAAGTCAAGTGACTACAGTCCAAACCTCTTGACTCTCCTCTCTGTATTTTGGGCACTGACCTTGACTAGACGTCTGCTACCCACAGCACCAACTACTGTATTTATTGATCGACTACTTTACACAAATCCTACCTTACACAGCCCAGTTAAACTTAAACACTTAGTGTGAAATTCTCTCTTTTATGTATTTGGAACCTTTCTTTTAAAACAAAGCACCATGCAGCCCATGGAGAATGGCCAATAGGCTTTTTTGACAAACAAGTAAAAACATAACCATCTGTTTATTTGCTGTTCATGTTGGCGTGCATGGGATTATGTATGCATGCGATGTGTGGGACTGAGAGTTCATTAGCTTAGAGACAGATGACAGTTCTGTAGGTGGAGGCAGTGGCAAAGAAGTGTGTTTTTTCTGCTAGGCAGCCATAGAGATGTGCACGTGTTTCTGTAAGGCAGTGTTTTAAAAAAAAAAAAAGCTTGTGGCCCCCACTCCCTCAGACTCTCCTCTCCGACTGTGCTGGCCCCCCTGAACAGCCCACCGGAAAAAAACAGCTCATCTTCTGAATGTCTCTGCCAGTTTGTGTGCATGAGTAAAGCACCATCTCCCACTTGGGCCATGTGCTGGGAAGATGTGGGTGGATCACAGTGGGATTCTCGAACGCCTTGAGCTACAGGATCTGGGTCTGTGCGTACACCTGCTTCTCCCAGGAGAAAAGCCTATAAAGCATCTCAGGGGAACGTTTCATTCATGGTTCAGACACTGTTGGGAATTTACTGCACTCTTAAAAATGAAGGCACTACAAAGGGTTCTCTGGAGTGATGTCATGGAAGAATCTTTCAATGGATGGTTCTTTGAAAAACCTTTTTGTCCAAATCAGTCTCTGGGGTAGAAAAAGTTTTTTTTAAGTAGCTTTAAATTACGTACAGCTTCCGTACCACCTCAAGGTTTTCTCTGCAACCATACATCTAAACCGAGGACCATATAAGAAGCTTTATTTTTAAAAGAGTTAGTCGGTTTGCTAACTGCTGAGAAGATGACAAAAACTGACCAAGGTTTTCTGTAACCTCGTAGGTGTCCTGAAAGTCCTTCATTCTGAGGCTGATTACGTCCACAAAGTCCTCCACCAGACGAAAGAGCTCCTTAACATTTGGCCCCAGCTGAAAAACACAAAGATCAAACCACCTGAGAGAGGGTCTCGAATTTCAACTCCATGGGGATTTCAAAGATAATACACAGTGGCAGTAATCCTCAACTCTGTGCATGCAGACATTTAAGTAGACGTCTCACATGTTTATCATGTCTGTGGAGATCTGAAACAATTGTATTAAGGTTTATTTAAAAGACATGTAAAAAGATTTTTTAAAAAACAGTATTAAAGAAACAAATTGTCTATAAACGGGACTATTTACAATATAGAATAATAGAACTGTGCATGTAAGATCTGTGCATGCATTGCATGGTTATGCAAGCTAGATGTTTAAAGGGCTCATGTAATTTGTTTTGCCCTGGAAAACTATTTGTGTGGTTTTATGCACCAACAAGAGTCAGAATGAATTTTTACATGACCTTTCCTTGTCCCTTAAAATTAAACAGGCTGTTACTCTGCCTTTGAGACTTTGCTGCCAGAACAAAAGCTCATGTCCCCCCAAAATACATTAAGAGATGTTCTTCACTATCCAAGTAAGTTACTCACTTAATTCAAAATCATTTTGGCACATATAGACACATATGTTCACAGTTTGTGATGCTAATGGTTGAGTACATAGCAGCTGTTATTTTTGGATGAACAAAAATGACAAAAGTGGAGAAAAAAAGCAGCCTAGGACGTAGCAGTCCTCATAACTTCAACGTTAATGGGTGAAGCTAAACTGCTATTAGCTGAACTGAAAGATACACTATATGGACAAAAGTATTGGGACATACCTGTTTTCCAGTGATCGGGCTAGGCCCCCTTACTTCTAGTGAAGGACAGTTCGGAAAAATAACCTTTTCTATTCCAGCATGATTGAACCCCAAAGACATACTCCATATTAAAGTCTATGGAATTGAATGCAATATCACTAAAGTCCTTGTTGGTGTAATGGTCAGGTGTCCCAATACTTTTGTTCAGATAGTGTATACGTAAATACAAACACTATTGCAGAATCTCAGAATGAGTAACATGCAAAACCTCTCTCTCTCTTCCTCCATCCCTCTCACCATCTTCCTCTCACTACTGAATGTGAATGTCAGCCCAATTTCCCATAATGCTCCTAAAACATGCACCTCTCTCCCATACTCTCAGCCCAGTGACTCACACCAGCTGCAATCCTCTCTATCTGACATTTTGTTAGAGTGCGGCACTGAACAGAAGTTTAATAACAGAAAAGAACACCTACAGAAACTAAATGAAATAATGTATTAGTCACACACTCCTTGCTATATAAAAGGTTTCATAAATGCAGTTCTCCCATGGTAGTTCATGGCAGAATAACTGCATAAAAAAAGAGAACCAGAACGCAGTTCCTCTTTAAACATGCTGAAAAACACACAAAGCAATGATTCATGTTGGTGTTTGCGCTCGTGTGGTGAGTAGGTACAGAAGTGTAGGAGACAGAAACCCACCAGTTGTGCTTCTTCCCATCGATCTCTGTTCTCCTCCATCAGCAGGTTGCTTATGCACTGAACAAAGTTCTGCAGAGTGAATGATAAGAGATGTTATACAGTACGATAACATCTAACAACTCTCCATTATGTATCACCCCATCATGTCTAACCTTTCGCAGTTATTACCAACAAAAGCATGAGGTAATATTAATTCATCCTGTCTTGCAGTTCATTTAACAAGCAGAGGAATTCTGTTTAAAGCTTTTGAAGAGTTCTAAACCGTCAACTCTCTTGTGTTCATAAAGAGGAGATGTTTAATTCAGATTTACACTGTGCAATCTTGTTTAGCCCCCCGAAAAACACAATTTCAGCCACATTGCTGATTAAACAAATGCATAAAAGACTAAACCAGTTGATGCAAAAGCACAACCAAATGTAAATATGATTAATTACAGAGTTCCACTCAATTAAATATGTGACTATATGATTACACAAGCTATCAAACAATTACAACATTTGATTTTGATTAATCAGATTATTTGTGTTATATTGGGAATGGACCTTGGAAGTAATCTTATTAGTTTTTGTAGTTAAATCAAGATTAAGCACTTTTTATTTGCCCAAATCTGGCCCCGAAGAATTAAAGTATGTGTTTTGTGTTCTAGCTATGCTATGTGGACAAAAGTATTGGGACACACCTGTTTTTCAGGGTTTGGATGAGACCCCCTACTTCCAGTGAGGGACAATTGTAATGCTTTAGCATATCAAAAGATTCTGAACAACGACATGCCTCCAACAGTTTGGGGAACAACCTTTTCTATTCCAGCATGATTGTACCCCAGTGCACAAAGCAAGGTCCATAAAGACATGGTTGGAGGAGTTCGGTGTGGAAGAACGTGACTGCACAGAGCCCTGACCTCAACCCCATCCAACACCTTTGGGATGAACTGGAACAGTGATTGTGCTCTAGGTCTTTTCATCCAACATCAGTGTCTGACCTCATAAATTCTCCACAGAATGAATGGACACTAATTCCAACAGAAAGAAAACCTTACAGAAAGCCCTCCAAGAAGATTAGAAGATATATAGCTGGAAATGTAATGAACAGGCGTCCCAGTACTTTTGTCTGTTTAGTGTATATTACTGCAAATGCTTCACTGGAATTTATTTAAAACCACACTGACAAACATCTAGGTAGTGTGACAGTGGTTATGTATATGTTGAAAACTGAAAATACAACTTTTAAATAATTTTTCTGCAAGCCCAGTGAACTCTGGCAAAGGTTCTTACAGTACTAGTTTAAAACTACGATAAAGCTGTATTTCAAGGAGAGAGCCATGGCTGCAAATTCATATAAGCATACAGAGCGCGACCAGCTGTTCTTCAGGCTTCACTGCTGCGGGTGCTTTGAGGGGTCAAAGCAGAAAAATAGTGCAGTGAAACAACGGCAATGACTCTCTGTCTCTAAGGGTCAAGTGATGCTTTGCACTAACCCTCATGTCAGCACTGCTGGGGCTGTAGTAGGACCTCCTGAAGATTTCTGTCATGTTCTTTAAAACATCCACTATAGCCAGCAGGTCTCCACTGTAGCTGGTGCCATCGCTGGAGGTCACCCTCAGTTTGGTCATTACCTCCGAAACTCCATCACCCACAAGCCCCCTCTGTGCCTTTGACAAGTGGTCACGGGTCTGAGAAAATGACAAACAACCAACTGCTTCTCCAGAAAACTGTTTCTCCAAAAGAGGTTTTCACATTGTCTATAATGTACAGACAAAACATGTGTTAAAGAGGGTCTCGGTCCAAGTGCTCACCATCGTTTGGATGCTGCGGTAGTCATTGGAGATACACTTCATGTAAGTGGGATTCTCCCAGTAGGCGATGCCCTCATCATCCAGAGAGCAGCGGCGAAGGATGAGGCCTGTATTAGTACGCATAGGGGTTACCACGACTACCTGTTAAAGCCAAGGATTCTCCACACACCTTCAGAAAACCTCAGACTTTGCTTCATTATATGGTCACGGTTCGGTACATGATGTCTTTCAGAGAACAGACGGTACGACGGAGAAGACGTGATTGAAGTAATACGGAATTACAGAAGACCCACCTACTGGCGTAACACTTATGCTGCCTTACACATACATAAAAATAAAAGCAAGCGTGTGTGATTACTGATTAATACACTCCTGTTTATTTCAAAAAACAAAAACAAACCAAGCCTCGTCCTACATCTGTGTACCGGTACACCCCTAAAATATATATATATATATATACATATTTGGCAAATGTTGAAAGTGGAGGTAATGATTAAAATAGTAAGTGCTAGAGTTCAGGTTATGATTTCATCTAATATTTAGTTGAAATTCCATTTTAGAGCTTAGATTTATGTCTAAACATAAATAAAGCATGAGTTTTCCAATCAACCCAACCTGGACCACATGTTTTGATTGTTAAACTGATTCAAACTGAAGAAAATCTTATCCGAATCTGGTTCAAGCTGGCAATTAATTATCCAATGTGTCAAATACAGCTTGGCAATATAGTACAAAACAATATAAATGTAAAACAATCTAAAATAATATATTCTTTTCACATCAAGTGGAGTTCCACCTCATATGAAGAGGTTATGGGTTGTAGATTATTATTGTATTGTCAGGTTGTTAACTGGCATGGAATAATTGGGAAAAGTCTGAATAAACAAAATTGGAGTTATATTACAATCTAAAAAAGGTGCTTTTAAAACAAATATTGATATCTGACTTTGAGATGTTTAACATATTACATTAATACAGTTTTGATGTTTGATTTTGATTGGCTTTTTCTTTCAGATTTCAGCATTTACATTTCATGTGAAAGTGTTGAAAGGTTACGTCATTCTTCAAACTCAACACCCTGACAACCTTCAGACAACATTGACACAACACTGTCACAGCTTTCTGACAACAAAAATCTTATATGAACCAGGTGATAGCTTAGAAATTGTTTTAGTTTAACATTAAATTGCTGCAGTTACATCCTCATGCTTGACCAATAGACAAAATACAGGGTCCAGTTTTCTGGTGTCAAATGTTTGGTTTTTATTCTTCTGTAATTCTGGAACGAGCAGTGGAAAAACATCTTAAGTTTCATTGTAGTTGTGGAATAATGTAAAACAGTTACTAAAGGAGTCTTAACATAAAATAAAAGTAGCCTTCAGTTAACGGAGGGACCCAGTTGCTGAAGTGGAACTGTCCATGGTCCTGAAACTGAGTGTTGCCCTACTGCTTACAGTGACTTGCTTTAGCTGCGATATGTGTTTGGGTATACGTGTATGTGTGTGTGTGTGTGTGTGTGTGTGTGTGTGTGTGTGTGTGTGTGTGTGTGTGTGTGTGTGCGTGAGCTGGGCAATGAGTTAGGTCTCTTACCCACAGCATTGGGTGGGCAGCGTACAGCTGCCGTCTCTCCAGCAGGAGTTCTCTTCCACACCACATTAGAGAAGTTCTCCTCATCACAAATCTCATGGGGCTCTTTGAGAAAAAAGGTAAGAAATTATACAGAAACTCTGTGAAAGCTAACAAAAAGAGAACTGAAGAAAGTCTCTAGAGTTTAATGCTCGCACCAGGACATCGCTTCTCATTACAGCGCCGCACTTCCTCACGGTCTCCTGGACATGGTTCACCCCCAAAGAATGGCCCGTAACATATTCTCTGCCTCTGCTGACTCCCACCGCCGCACGTCTTCGTACAGCTGGACCAGGAGCTCCACTGCTGCCATTTTCCGTCCACGGGACACTCCCTGAGGAAGCAGTCTTGGGTCTGGAGCCACTCCCCTTGACACTCGGAGCCGCCGTATGATGGACCATTACACTCACGTGTACGTTGCATAGTGCCATTAGAGCAGGAGGCTGAACACAAACTCCAACTGGACCACTCATTCCAAACACCATCCACTGAACAGAGAGAAAGAGAGAATTGGGGGGGGTGGGTAATGAAAACAAGTAAAAGAAAGCATGTGTGTAATAAAGGAAAGCAGAAGGAAAGAAATAAAAGAGAAAGAAGAAAAAATGGAAAAAGAAAGAAAGAAAGAAATAAGGAAAAAGACAAAGGAAAGAAAGGCACAGAAATAAGAAATGGTAAAAAACAGGAAAGAAAGACAGAAAGAAAGAAAGAAAGAAAGAAAGAAAGAAAGAAGAATGTGGAGTAAGTAAGAATAAAGTAAGCATAAAAGAAAGAGAGCAAGAATATAAAGAAGGAAAACAGAAAAAAGAAAACAAAAAGAGATATGGGAAGAAAGAAAGAAAAAAAGAAAGAAATGAAGAAAGAAATGAAGAAAGAAGAGTGTGGGGGAGCAAAAAGAAAAACAAAGATAGAAGAAAAGATCAATGAAAGAATGTTTGCTCACATATCCAGTGACAATCATTATCTTATGCAATTAGTTTTTATAGATGGCTGTTTACCTCAGCCGGAAAAACAAAATTGCTGATTAGCCTGGCAGTGATGTCACAGTTTTATTTCCGGCTCTGGTTAAATCTCGCATTTTAATAGATTTTCGTTTTTATAAACTCATGCGAGATCTGG
>JBBPDH010000007.1:19594039-19606199 GCA_037974565.1 Clupeocharax schoutedeni
GGACATCTCTAGTAATTTCGTATTGTGTCCCAAATATCATGAGAGTTTCATATCTTCACCTCATATGTCATAGCACTGAAATAATATTGTGCTGACTTGAAATTGTTGTGATTTTGATATGTCAACTATTTCTGCCACCTCTAGATTGTATACTCATTATTTCTAACTATATGGAGACTAACAGCTGGCTACTGCCATGACATGTCAGTGGAAATAGAAAGCCCATAAAAGTTGAAGTATGTTCATTCATTGATATTCTATAGCTTAATCCTTACTAGAGTCGCGGGTACCCAGAGCCTATCAGGGTCTGCGGGCACGAAGCAGGGACTCACCCTGTGTGGGGTGCTAGCCCACTGCAGAAGTTAAGCTATGTTTTCCTTCTACACTGTACTGTATGTGGGACAGATTAACCCAACTTTCAGCCAATGAGGGAAGCAGGTCTGACAGAGTCTAGCTGGAGAAGCCATGCAATCACATGCAAAGGAGTGGACGGACAGTCCAATAAAACAGTTCCAGACTGACAGGACTGTCCAAAAAGCAGAGACAGATGGTATACTGTAGAGCAGGTATGTGGGTTGTGAGAGATAGCAGGAAACTGACACGAGTACCCAGCTCAAAAAACTGGAGTATCAAGGCAATCCAACAGTAAGGAATGGCCTGACAGAAGGGGTGGAGTAGGGATGGAGGCATGGAAAACTCTTTTGCATGAAAAATCTAAATTCTAAATCGATTAAGTGAGAAATAACTGAATCTCAAACAAATCTACTTCTGCATTTTAAATGTATAATGTCACTCTGCGGTATTCTTCAAATTTGATTGGAGTGATACGTTCACCCTCGTTGTAAAAGAAAACAACTGCAACATTTAAAGGGGTTTTCCCTAAAATGACATTTGATATGTTATTTATAAAGTTATGTAACATTCCGTAGTGGAGCATTGCATCATTCATTCAATACATAGTTTTGTATATTGTATCTATACATACAGCGTTTTTATCCATAACTACAATACCCAGCCAACAATACCCAAATATGAAAACTGCACCCCATTCCCTTACTCTCACTGACATACTGGCTACCAGTATATGATGCCGTTTAGGGAAAGAGTGTCCAGTTTCTATTGTTCTGCATGGCAAATCAATTGCGAGGAAGAACATCACTGCCATCTAGCAAATATTCCGGAGTTGCATATGGACTTGGTTCATTATTCCCTTCAAAACATACAGTGCTTAGATGGTATTGACATTGAAAGAGCTGATATCCAAAAAAGTGGATTTGGTTCACTTTTCCTATCAAGGCCTCAACTGGCCTCCTGGCAGTAACAGACCAGACTCAAATTTCTGCCCTAAAGCTGCTGTATTTCCTCCCACTTCCATCATCAAAAGGGGTTTCCTTGTTTGTAAACTGGAGACCACTTCAGTGTATAATTTGAGTAAACACACTTTAAAACAGAAAATGGTTTATGAAAGTAATTCATTTTTAATTAGACCCCTTTAAACATTTAGCCATATGGAGATATCTTCGGTTGCCAGGTTGGATAAGCTGTACAAGAGTACTGGCTAGAGTTCAATTTAAGCAAATGAGAAATTCTCATTAGGAAAGACTGGAATATGTAGCTTTTTTGTAACTGAGCTGAAATCCACCTGCTGCAAAATCTGTTGTCAACTTCATGTCAGGAAATCTACACTACACTGTCCAAAAATTCTGGGACACCTATTCTAATACGTGAAGATTAGGTGCACACTAGTTGCTACACAATTTGAGTACTCACCCCTGACTTGTAACCTCTCTATAGAAAGCACTGCCAATAGGATGAGCCTAAGATCTCCATGCCCACGACCAAGTGTCATCTAGAGGGCCTTAAATCCTAACAACATTGGGCAGTGGAGCAGTGGAACTGCACTCTTTCCAGTGATGCAGCTCCACCTGTACTTTTGGGATAAATTGGAGTGGCACATCTTTAACTGACTTCATGAAATCTCTTGTCCCTGAATGCAATTAAATCCTTACAACAATGTTCCAACATCTGGTGTAAAACCTTCCCAGAAAAGTAGGGAAGGTTTGGTCTGCTACCTGCTGCAGAGGTGGGGCACATTGCCTAGAATAGACTTGATTTCAGAAGAATCGTTTAGGGGAGTCCAGGTCAATGGTATATCACTAGAAACTCATTATGTAGCAGCTCTAAGCTAATTAGGTTCACTGTGATCTTCATCAGAATGTGAATTCAAATCTAGTCACGCAAAAGGCCAAAGACAGAATGACTCAGCATCAGCCACACGTGTCCTGTGTTTGCTTGTTGATTTTGAAGTAGGCCAGTTGGCATAACAGCCTCTCAGTATACCTACAATATTTTTACAAAATGAGAAATGAAGTGCATGATTCACACACAGACTGATGTCCCATGGTGAATCATGCCAAACCGCATCACAGAACACGCACTTCCCACCCACATTCACATAGCACCACACGACCACGCCACAGCAAAAAGTGCATCCAATCCATGTGTCCAGTCATGTGCAAAAGTATGAACATGAAATGGGATGTTTTGTTGAAAATAAGTAACTTCTACCAACCTTTATATGACATTTTCTGCACACTATTTGCTGAATTTAACGTATTAGAAAAAACGGCATAAACACTAGTGTTTTGTTTATTCCAATATTTTTAATACAGCAACTAAATAGCGGCTGCAAATTAAAATGTGAAGTGTTAGATACTACCGAGAGGACGTGTACTTATTTTCACTTTGAAAACCAACAATGTGTCATTTGAACAGGGGGCTCAAACCTTTATCTAAATCTGAGGTCATCTAAACTGGATGCGTGTAATTATATTTGCACATTGAAAAAAAAAATAAAACATCGCATTCACTTGATGCAAATGTGTTACCTCCCCATTAATGGAATAACTGATGTTGCTACAACTTTGTCGTAATTACAGTCAATTAGTGCAATTTTTTTCTCACGTGGAAAAGGTGTGCACATTTATATCAAGTAGTTCCCTCACATGAGATTCCAAGCTGTAGAGGAGGTTGATGATTGTGTTTGTTACCTGTCTGAGAAGATTGTTGACCAGCACGGCCCTTGTCCACATCCTCTCGCTTGCGGCTATCCACAGACCGCAGCGACTGGCTGCGAGAGCCATGCCGGCCTTTGCCTGTTAAAGGAGGCCGGGTTAGGGATCAGACTAGACATTCTTTAGACATGGTAAAGGGATTAATCACTAAAAGTGTTTATTATAGATGCTTTAATATATGCAAATATAAAATAAATATTTATTCACTCACTTCTATCTATCAATCTATCAAACTATTTCTTCATCTATATCTATGTCTGTCTATCTATTTGTATACAGTACTGTGCAAAAGTCTTAGGCATCTGAGAAAAGCTGTTTACTACTGGGCAGAAGTGTTATTGTAGGTTAGTGGCAAAACTAGAGGTGGGCATAGATTATTTTTTTTAATCGAGATTAATCTAGATTAAAATGGCTCATTCGAATTCTGCCGAAGGTCTGAATCCCCTCCCCAAAAAATGATCCCAGTGCCTGTTTTTATAGTAAATATACCATAAATATGCCTCCAAATGTTCTCCCAGATGACTTAAATTTCATTTGGAACTCAGTTTAATACATTACCCTTAAAGAAATTTAAAATATAAACCCGAGGTTTAAATACGGAAAAGTTAGGAACGAGAGAGAGAGAGAGAGTGAGAGAGAGAGTAAGAAAGACAGAGAGAGAGAGAGATACAGAGAGAGTGAGAGAGAGACAGAGAGAAAGAGAGAGAGATACAGAGAGAGAGAGAGATGATCGCACGAACGAGAGAGAGACAGAGAGCGAGAGAGAGAGAGACAGAGACAGAGAGAGCGAGAGAGATGATCCGCGTGCTCCGTAAAAGTCATGAACGAAAGAGAGAGAGAGAGAGAGAGAGAGGCACAGAGAGAGCACGCACGAGAAAGAGAGACAGGTTTAAAACAGGCACGATCCAGAAAAGTCATGAACCAGACAGAGAAAGAGAGAGAGAGAGTAAATCCGTGCTAAAATATCAAGGTGAAAGTCATCATAGCTTGCGTAGTATAGACCCAGCTCCCAACTCAACTTTGTGAATAGATTAAGGGCAAAAGGTTTTTTTAATCGCCCGGTAAGAGTCTCACATTAACACAGCACGTTAACGCCGTTAGTGGCCCAGTGCTAGTCAAAACACTAATGTTACAATAAATACAAATAACTTTAGACCTCTTTCTTCATGGAAGCCAAGCAGGGTGAGCTAGGCCATCGGGCATACCAGGCCGCCGGTAAATTTGGGCAGGGGAATGTCTCCCTGGAGCAACTTGGGGTTAAGCGTCTGGCTCAGGGACCCAGTGGTAGTATACTGAAGATACCGCACCCATGACCTCTTGGTACAGAGGCAAATATCCTACCCACTAGGCCGCCACCACTCCATTACTATCCATTACTTTTTAGAAAAAAAGTAATCTTTATACTTTTTACTTCTTTTTTGCATTTATTCTCATGTTCACTTGTGTGTTTGCTGACAAAAAGAAACCCACTGTTGATAGAAATGGCTTGCCTATGTGTCTAAGACATTTGCACAATACTGTATATCTATATTCAAGGTAAAAGCTATTTTAGTCATTATTTGTTAATAACTATGTAAATGTAATTTCCATTTAAGGCCATACTGTGTAAATATCATAATCATGTAAACATCACTTGGGTAAGACAGGACAGAAATTAATCAGACACAAAAGACCAAGGACATCTATATTTCAATCAAAGAGGAAAAAAACAGAAGCATGTGTTCATGGCTTAAATGAACATACATTTATATTCAGCATGAAGTTTTTATTCGAATTAATATCCAAAATAATTTGTAATCACCCTCCGCGGGTGTTGAGACTTCAGTTATCGTGTATTTATAATATTTATTTATTGGTTTCTTTATTAAAGCCTTCATACACACCAGTGTGCTTCACACTGCCTGACAATCTCAGATTCAGAAAGCTATAATCACGCAGTCAGATTTTACCTAACACAACACACACACACACACACACACACAACACACACACACACCCACACACACACACAAACACTGATGCAGGGCTCACCAATGCAGGGCTGAGAGTTACAGGGCCTGCCTTCCTCCAGCACTCCGTCACACAGGTACGCTTCATCTGGGGATGAGTTACACACCCGTGTGCGCGTCTGCACTCCACCTCCACACTCACTGCTGCACTCTGCCCAGTTCCCCCAGCTACTCCAGCCCCCTGCAACACAGCACACATTATGAACCTAGCTTGTAAGTCTTCTATTTACGCACTCACTTACTTAATCACCCACTCACTAACAGATATAACATTTTCCACAGAGCATTAGCACAATAGCAGCCTTGTGTCATTCATATATAATATGATTTATTAAAAACGATAAAAATACACGTTAAAAGGCCTTCAAAGTTCGTGATACAGAGTGTGGCCTAGTGGTTAGCGTGTTGCAATGAGAAGGTTGTGGGTTTGAATCCCAACTGCTAGCGTCACCACTGACGTACCCTTGAGTAAGGTACTGCCTCCACACACTGTTCCCTGGGTGCCCCCCGTTGGTGGCAGCCCACTGCTTCATTTGGTGAATGGGTTAAACACAGAAAGAATTTCACACTGTTCACACTGTATGCTGTGACGCATGACTATAAAGGGCCACTTTACTTTACTTACTTCTGTGGCTGTGCTGTTAACTTTATTAGCTTCACATACATACACACATATGGGGTTTTTAGGTGGGACAAAACAGTTACTGGTGACCTTTTTTAGAGACACATTTCAAACAGTGTGATCATATTTCTTGCAAAATGCTCTTTAGATCAGAATCTATGAAGCCAAACCTTCCCATTTGTGAATCAGTTCCCCATCTTTCTGTCCACAACATTCTGTCCTGGTTTGGATCTCCTCAATCTCTCATGCTCATGTCTACTTTTGCTGTAGCTAACATTTGCCAAGTTTACTCCTCCACTCTTTAGTGTAATGTAATATCATGGGTGTTTTGTTTAACGCCGCAGAAAAAAAGGATGAAAGAGGAAGCATCACCATCGCAAATTTTGATTGGATGTGGGGGCTCGGTTGTTTAAGTTGGATCATTTCTGGGCTTATCATTGGGCTTCTGTGTTACCTGCCAATTCAAATTATGGAACAATGATTTCACAACCAGTGTTCATGTGTACACACACTTACACACACACACACTCACACACACACACACTAAGTCATAACAGTTGTCCCATAGCAAACTCCTTTCCTTCTAATTCACATGAGACGAAATACACTGTCACTTGAACGTCCCTTTCCGGCAAACAATTTTCCCCATTTTGTGATCCATTATGATAACATAAGGAAGTGAGAATGGGTGCATAAATACTGGTAGAATGTGCCTCTGTGTCCTGCACTCTCATGAATCTTTAATAGCAGACACTGCCGCCTGTCTGCTCCCACAGGCCCTGACAAATATGTATTAATCTGCATGAATAGAACATGAAGCTGGCCCACGTCCAGGCGCAGACATTTTTAATTACTCACAAATCAATTGCGTGGGAGGATCGGGGGGACTGATATCATAATGCACTCCACTTCAATGTCCATTTAAAGATGAGCAGGTTAGGAGGAAGCAAGACAGAAAAATAGAGGATGCAGAGAATGTCTGTATTCATTTTATTTTTATTTTTAAAATGTGCCTAGTTGAGAGCCACCCTCGGTGTCCCAGCCTGTGTGATAGATCCAAGCATCAGTGCTGGTCAGCTTGTCATTTCTGGACAGCTAAAGCTTTCAACTGCATTGCAATATCCTCTTGCATTGCTTAGCCCAGTGGTCATTGGCTACAGGAATGATACAACGTAATCTGTTCGAAGTCCGCCCATGGGAGAAATTCAGCTCATTTATGTTGCTTTTGGCTGCAGATGGAACATTCAGATTCAGATTAAGATTTTATACACTGTCATATATGGTACGACATGCAGTGAAATGCTTTTTGCAACTCCAAGAAAAACGATTTCTGGCTGCCTAGTCGTCTGTGAATGGTACCTAGGAAGATCATTTCAGGGTGCAAGTTTTTTGGCAAAGGACCTTCCAGACATGTGACATGAACCATTTGCCATGATCTGATACAATCTCTTAAGTCTTCCATGAAGTTTAAAAACATGAAGAAATAGCAGGTTACCTTCTTCCCTGGATGAAGACCATTTTTGAGGCAACAAGCGTTAGAAAAAGAATGTATAACAACAAAAATAACTGTGTTACCAGGGAAAGCAGAGAGATCTCTAACAAAGTCTATGGCAACATGAGATTGTCAATAGAGGACATGGTAATTCGTCATTAGAAGGTTTGGAGTACGCACACAACTAGAAAGTGGATTAGGGTGGGCTATAGAAGGTCTGTAGAAGCCACTGTTGTTCTCCTTAGTTCAGGATGTCCCATGACCTTTGAGGAATGTAAATATGAAGGGGTTCTTCTTTGCCTTCCTCCCATACATGGATATGTGACAATGGGCAGTTGTTGCCCATTTATGGTTATAATTTTTAGAGATACTTGTGGGGAATCCTTGTGTGTTTATGAGGGTTGCTGGCCAAGCCTGAGTCTAGGAGGGCAGAAAGGAACATCGACTTGATTTCGCATACAGAATTCTTTTAAATTCGTTTTCGCTCCCATAGTTTAAAAGAATTTTGTATAGCAGAAATCAAGTCAAAATCAAGGACTTGGCATGATATACCGGTAAAGTGAACACTGCAGTAAGAAGCTTTATTTATCAGGATTAACAGAAGTGGTGGAGTGGCTTCGGTCGTTTCGGTTATGGGGTGTTCACAAAAGCTGAATGTGCTAAACATAACGTATCATCCTCTGTCTGAGAGATATTTCATGTTTTTCCAGCATTGCTGCTTGATATGCCAAAGTTTGACACATGGTTCTGGCTTCCGCTGAAATGTTAATACTAAAATCCTGTTTTGCACATCTAAACAGCCCTTGGTCAGCATTGGGCAAACTGGTTTGGAAGAGATAATCCAAATACATAGTTCAAGAATAAGGTCGGGTCAGAGAGGGGTAGACTGTAACACTCAGACGAGGCTAAAGGCACAATCCAAATACAAGGCACAAGTCAAAACCAGAGTATCAGAGGCAAGACAATAGACATAGGTACAAAGAGAGATCAAAAACAAAAATGGCAAGAAGGAACCGGAGGTACTCAGTTTGTGGGGTATGATAAACTAGAACTCGCCTAGTGGCAAGGAGGCTGGACGGCAGAGCCAGACGCATACACATCTCGACCATTACTTCAGAGTATGGCTGCCTGATCATTATTGCTTTATATTAGTAACTGTGCTGACATGAAAGCATTACAATGCAACTTGATCTTTTGCACACAGTACTTTTTGTACCATTTATATTACATTTACTTGAAATAAAAAATTCATTTTTTGACAACAAAATTCTTATAGATCATAGGGGCCACATTAGGGTGTTTATATTTTCTGTGATAATGAATGGTTTAATACTTAAATGCACATTCATATTATTCCCAGGGTGTCCAGCTGACCTGTAAAATCATAGATTTCAACAATAATATGAGTGCATTTGTTGGCAGTTCATTGACAAAGACACAAATAAAAAGTTCAAAGTGAAAGGCTATTTGCTCCGCCATCATCTGAAGAGGGTCTTTGTGGTGTAATACTTTAGGGGAAAGTGGCCCATGGCTGTTAAACATGTGCAGACAAGCAGCATCAATATGAATTTGTTTACACAGGATGAGCAATTAAAGGCCCCACTGTTTAGTTATGGTGCTGAAATTGGCCTCGCTACAAGCAAATTCTCCTGCCACACAACACAATTGATCCCAATCCATAAACAGTCCAGCCTTGAATGCACAACAAAGCATCTAATCCATACAGGCAGTGACAATTATGAGCGAAAATGAACCTGTGCAGCTCCCAGTCGCCGCCTCGATTAGCCCCATCCACCAGCCACGCCCATGGTCAGACAGCCCATCCACCAATGGCAAAGAGAATAAAAAACACAACAAGGGCCGCTCACACTCGGATTAGAGGAGCCATTCTCAGGGCTGTCGCTGCTCTGCAGGGAGCTCTAACGAAGTCAAATCTGAATAAAATAACCTTCAGCTTCTCTCCTGAATGATTTCAGACTTATTTAAAACAAATGGGCCTTATGAATAGAGAAAGAGGCGCTGAATATGACAGGGACAAGGAGGGTAAGGCCTCCTGTCAAATGAAAGCTCTCAGGAGAAACGAAAACGAGCGAGCGAGTGAGAGAGCAAGAAAGAGAGAAAGAGAGCTAGAGTGAGAAGAGAGAGAGAGAGACAGAGAAAAAGAGAGAGCGAGAGAGCAGAAGAGAGAGAGAGAGAGAGGCAGAGAATAAAACTCCATTTGAAGATAAGATTTTCTCCTCTGGAGAAAAACGGCCGGAGAGTATGAACTTTTTTTTTCGGCTCAGTAATCACAGGCTCGGCGTGAAAAGGGAGGAAGAATAATGTAATGTTTTCTTTTAGGCCCCCCAAGGACATTTTATTACGCTTTCAATAATTCACTCTGCTCCTCTTGTTCTGTGGGATCTCTTGTAAAATTCTGACTCTCCCCAATGGACATTTTATCCTCTAAAGTAACAGCCACGCCCCCTCCCCCCCAAAAAAAATAAAAAACAGACATTTTATCTTCTATAACCACCTATTTCCTTCTGTTGTCCACTCTTTCCTTCAGTACTGTTACTGCATGTTCCACAGACAGTGTGTCATTCTGTTTGTCATCGTTGTGTGTGTGTGTGTATGTGTGTGTGTGTATCTTGCTTTAATGAGCCTCCTCCTCAAAGTCACCTCTGCTTCCCGTATGGTGTTTGGCAGGGGCGGAGCAGAAGCTCTAGTTGCAGCTTAGATTACATGCACAGCGCTGGCACCACCCTACCCGTTCCCTTCATGTGAAGGTGGCCATTCAGCAGCATTAATTTTGCAGTGCTAGAAATGATTAGTATTGACTGTGATTGATTGTATACGGTTAAACATTTAACAGGGTTGATATCAGATATGGGTACCAGGCGGATCTGACCAACATTTTACATTTACATTTGAGAATGTGATTATTGTACTCAAAAAGCAGAACGTTTAGAAAAGCCTGTGCTACTGTGCTGGCATCTCTGCATTTTATTCATTTGATGTACTTTTCTATGTAATCCTTTAAAAAAGTCTCTCTAATGTCAATTTCTACATATTATTGATGTCGATGTATTAGTATACGTATATCCTTCCATTTGCAGAGCTGCTTATCGGAATCAGGGTCTCAGAGACAAAAATATTGGGACAGAACTGTTTTTCAGGGTATGTCCGCACAATTGGAGGCGTGGCATTGTCCAAAGTGTCTTGGTATCCTAAAGCATTAAGATTAACCCCTTACTGGAAGTGTGTCCCAATAATTTTGTCCGTATAGTGTATATATAGCCCTACACTCAGTGTACTTGTTACAAGAAGTTTTGAATGAAATTCACTGCTAAAATGAAACAAAGTGAAAGATAATTAAAAGGCCACTTTTTCCTTTGTTTCTGATCACTGTTTGTACAGTTTGCGGCAGTGTGTGCGTATAAAATTAACAGGTTGCTAATCTTTTATTAACTGTTGCAGTGTGAGCTGTGTAAAAAATATGAAACGCCTCCATATGTGCTGTAAGTGCAGTCGTGTTTGTAGAGCAGCTTTTCTATGTGCTGTATTCCAGCAGCTTCACTCCTGATGGGATGAAACACACATGTACACACTATCTCTTCCTCGCTCTCTCCGAGCCCTGCTTTGCAGTCTGGGCTCAGCCCCTCCTCACGGGCCTCGTCCTGGCGCTCCTCGCGCTTGGCGTCTCCCTCCGGGCTGTAGGCCCCCCCATGGGGCTCCCCCAGGCTCCAGGTCCCCACTAGTGGGCCTTTCCCTGTTGTCTGTCCCACTAGCTGCCTCCCCTACACTCGTAAACCCCTACTCACCCACCCCAAACCCAGTATGCCCCCCAAAAAATTCCCCTCTCTGGAGGCGACCATCCTGGTCCACCATTGCCAGGCACCTCTAGCCTCTCAGCTAAGCTAACGGCTATAGCCAAACCCACTAGGAACCCGGCTAACCAGGCCAGCCCTGGGTGTACACTACTTATGGGGGCAACCATACTGGCGGGAGTCACATAGGAACAGAGTAGGGGAATCAGGGGTTCCTCCAGCTTGCCCTAACCTATATCTAAGGGGCCTAGGAGGTCCCGCTGTTCCCTCACCTCTACGGTCTCCGTTGGTCCGTTAGCTGCTGCACTCTAAAAAACGCTGGGTTGTTTTTTCAACCCAAATGCTGGGTTGAGACTGCTGGGTAACAAAGTTGGGTTGATTTAACCCAATTTGGGTTGAAAATCAGTCTTGATCTATAACCCAGCAGTGCTTGGGAACGCAGACGTGAAAGAGAGCATGCACGTCATGTCAACATCCAGGGACATCAGCGGGAGAAGCCGCCATTTTCTTTGCGCTGTCTTTAGAGGGAAGCGAGTGAAATTCTGTCTGAAAGGTAAGTTATTCAGTGTGTATTTAGCAATGTTCATGAGTAATCTGTTCGTCAGGTCTCCGGAGCTGGGACCTGTAACATCTGCCTTGCCACTTTTTGTAATTTGGGATGTACAATAAAAATAGGTCATAACGCTAAAATGTATTTTATCTGTTATTCTATTTCAGATGGATGAATAGGTGAAAACCAAACTTAAGAGAATGGAATCTTGAAGAGTTCATTCCCACATTTGAAGGTATGTAATAATATTTTACTCGGTTCATTGTAATCATTAGGGTTGCCCTTGTCTAAAGATTTGTGTGGTTGACTTGTGATGTTCATTTGAAGCATTAGTCAAATAATTGCACATTTAAAGCATAATAATTAGTCTATAATTGCCCACATTGCCTATTTTATAAGGCAAACGTACACAGTTTTGGAGTTCCGCACTCAAGTTTATAGAGACTGAGCCCGTAGAAATCACATCCAGTTACTTTCATTATTTTACAAAAGTGCAGTGTTTTGTTGTTATTGTGAGTGCACACAGGGACATGTAGTGTCTTTACATATTCAAAAGGTGTATTACTCTTATCTAAATGACCAAAAATGTCAGAGTATTTTAAGA
>JBBPDH010000007.1:19625906-19658825 GCA_037974565.1 Clupeocharax schoutedeni
AAAATCAGAACATAAAAAGCCCCAAAACCCCAAAACAAAAGCAGTGGCTAACGTGCCACTGACCGGAATCCTGACAATTGTCCTACAGGATCAAATGACCTGGTGGCCCGCTTAGAGACGTTAAATTGAGTTTGGGAAACATGAGTGTAAATCTGGTTCTGCTCAGAAATGCTTCTATTTTTAATTTTGTCCTGAAACAGATCGTTTTGCATTTGAGCACGAAACCATTTAACTCCTCCGTGATTAGCAGTTGCCCTCACATTAACATTACTTATTGTATGTAACGGAGGCACTAAAAACTCGGGTATTTTTTCAGCATTTTTTTTTTATTGGTCAGCGTTTTATGTTTATTTATTTATTTACTTATTTATTTGTTGATAAATCCTCCATCCACATGACTTTGTAGCTGGGCTTTAATAATCACTCTTGACCCCATAAAGCCCTTTCCCCCATTCTGTCTCCCAAACGCAGGCCACAATCGGTCTCTGCTCTGATTTTCCAAGCACAGAATGAGTCTACTCATCCACCATGATACCTCTGAGCAATGGGTCACACTCACACAACAAACACGCCTTTAGCATTTTAAAGAGGGGAGCGCTCGCTTGCTCCTTCCTCACAGCTCTTTCTCTTTCTCCAGCCGAGCATTTCTGCTGCAGGCTTTCTAGTAGGGGTTTCTCAGCTCGGGCCATCAGAAGACAGGCAGACTTCCATTAATTCTCTTGTGGGTGGGCACGCAGGGACAGCGCGAGTGGGTCGAGAGGGGGGTTTGTGCTGTAATGATACACTGCCCGTCTCGCAACAGTCATCGGTCATTTCCTGTTTCCTGCTTTGGCTCTTCCAAAAAATAAATAAATAAAAAAAAACAGACATTCGTGGCCCTACGCCCTTCGCCACAATTAATCAACCGGCTTTTCTTTCGCTCCTGTCCTTCTCCCCCTCTCTCAGTGTCTCTCTCTCTCTCTCTCACTCTCTGTGATTACATCCCCTCATCCATCAATCCTTCTGGCTCATTTGACCTACTCCTTTTTCAAATATGTCTGATTTATCTCACTTACATATGGTAATGGAATAAAGTCTTCAAAGGTAAAATGGATGAAGATCTTAATATTAACCCTTTAAGTTCCTTGGTGGGACAACAAGATCTAAGGTCTATTATTTAGTTACTACATGAAAATCAATGCTATCACCATTAAGTTGTGTTATTATCCTTAGACATACTGTTCTTGGAAACAAAACATTGGACAAATTATATTATAAATCCTAGTTTCAGTCACTTGATTACTTTTCAGTCATGCTGCATGTGTTTTAGTAAGCTGAGGTGGATTTATTTGGTTGTAACATGAATCTGATTATCAATGCTTGGCAAGAACACAACCGAAAAGAAGTGTAACTTAGAACATGATGACATGAAATGTACACAGATGTATTGGGACACACCTGTTTGTCAGGGTTTGGTCAGGGACCCTTCCTTCCAGTGAAGGGCAATCTTAATGCATCAGCCCACCAAGACATTTTGGACAATGCTATGCTTCCAACTTTGTGGATACAGTTTGGGGAAGAACCTTTTCTATTCCTGCATGACTGTGCCCAATGCACAAAGCAAACTTCATAAAGATGTGGATGGATGAGTTTGGTGTGGAGAACTTGACTGGTTCACACAGAGCCCTGACCTCAACCCCATCCGAAACCTTTGCGAAGAACTTGAGTTTGTGAGTCAGACCTTCTCGTCCTACATCAGTGTCTGACCTCATAAATGCTGTACAGAGTGAACGGTCACAAATTCCCACAGAAAGTCCAAAATCTTTTAGAAAGCCTTCTAAGAAGAGTAGAAGCTGTTTTAGCTGCAAAGGGGGTCCAACTCCATTTTAAAGTCTTATTTAAATGTAAATGTGTATTTAAATGTCATTGAAGTCTCTGTTCATGTAATGGCCAGGCAGCCCAATGCTTTTGTCCATATAGTGTATGTTGATTGTAAATGTAGTTCACTGTGTAATTTTTTCCTTTTAAATATGTTCATGAATGTCTCCTGCCATCAGGAGGCTGCGAGTTGCTGGCCAAGAGCACATAGCTGCCCGCTTTCTGGGTGGGTAGGGTACACCCCAGTCCCTTAATGCTATGCCATCACTGCAATGCAATGCAAGTGCATTGAGCTGTAGAATAACCACATAAGCAGCTGTCCAAAAAGATGCAGTGGTGCTTCATATGGGAGAGGGAACAGGTGCTAGCCTTCTTCCTCACAGCTTGTTTTACACAAAGAAATCTAGTTAGTGGGTGGAATTGGACATGACTAAACTTGGAGGAAAATTGGGCAGAGATAAAAATATAGATATTGCATTATTACATTTGAACAGTATAATATTTCTTGATTTATTTAGATTCATTGTTAAGGCTTTTACGGTTAAGGTAATTTCATTAAAAAAGAAAAGAAAAGGAGGAGGAACCAGAAGCAGGTTGCTTCAGGAGGTCACAGAGGGCATCAGTTCTCCATGGGTTTGGTAGAAGCATTAACTAAAGGATTGAGTTTCCGGGCTGCATCCACTCTCTTAGGAGAAATCAGAGCATAACGGCGGATTCTGCGCCCAGACTTGCCATCCCATCCTCAAATCCCCCAGCACAACCACATCCCTATCCCATATCAGAGGCTGTGGCTGCTTGCCACAGAGATCCTCCCACCAGTCCACCTGATATCCCCCCGCTGAGCCTCCACGTCCAGCACGCGGCGCCAAGCAGCCAAGGTCACCCAGTCAGCTGAAATCTAAAACCACTATTTCTCTCCCCTCCTCCCTTTTATCTGTCTCACTCTTTCTCTCTTTATCTCAGAGCATTTATTTGTGCACTAGGAGCACTTATTTCTCTGCACTTTCCTTGAACAATTTTCACTCTAAAAAAGTGGCCACTTTCAGCAAAGTAAGAACAAAAGTGAAAATAAATACAGGTCTTTGCAATTTAAAGGACAATTTTATCATCCTTATGTCTTTTTCAGTGGTTCATACACACAACAGCTGTCATCAAGAAAACAGTCGACACTAACTGAACATGTTTCACCTTTTTTTAAAATGGGCATATGGCGAAGGCACTTACCAAAACTGGTTTGGCTTAAGTTACGCTACAGATACTGTATATCAGTCCTCAGTCTAACATTTAAATACAGCAGTAAGATACAGAATCTCAGTTACTACATTGACATACAGTATTTTCTCGGAAAAAGTAATTTTGCTATTTATTTTTTGCTGTTAAGTGTTAAAAAATGAACAAATTGAGCTCTGGTACCCAAGAAAATATCAGGTTTCAGGTTTGCTTTATCTTCTAATGAGTGACTTTTAGCTAGATGTCACAAATTTGTAAATGTCACACATTTTCTCTCTCTATCACTCTCAGTCACATGGATGATCTCTTTCTTGTGCCCAGTATTGTCACCCTTGTAATGATAGCTGTGTTGAAAACTTTAGAATGGGTGAATATGCCCCTTAGTGCAAGCATGGTTGGTGAGATGGGTGTGATGGGTTGCTGGAAAAGTCACAGATCATTCCTGTTGCTTTTTAAGTTTGCTAACATAGAGAGAAACAGTGCAGGGAATCTAACAGTTCAGAGGAGAGTGTATAATCAGGTATCATGTCAGGTATAATCAGAAATAAAATACTTTATGAGCAACACTGCTTATAAAACATGAAGAACAGCAAATCAGTGACTGTTATGGATGGACTGCATGGAGTTCAGATGGGGTCATGATTAGGACATGCTTCTCCAACACAGTTGTAGTTTATTAATGAACTCTCTGACATTGCCTTTCACTGTTGCATTGACTGATGCTGGGTGTAAAATTCTCATCATGCATTAGCATGCAGCTGCTAGTGATTGGTGAGGTCTCTAAAACCCATTTACACTGGGCCACTCCATGTGTGTTGAGTATTAGGATTTCTAAATGAGGCCAAGCAACAGTAAAATGCAGGTGCAAATGCATCCAGGATGCATTTACAACAGATATAAATATGTTCATTCAAAACTCAGTACGTGGTCTGAGACACATTCAAGCCACGTTATAGCCGTGTAATAGCATCTGTCTCTTCAATACACTTTAGACAACCAAAATCCCTCCTGCTACTATCACAGCAACCCCTGCTCATGGAAGAGACAACCAACAACACTTAATGCAGGCATCACTGCTCTTTCAGTTCATCTCATGACATTTTATAATAACTCTGTTGCCCACTTAAACTAAGTAAAGCTCTGGTTTAGTTCAACTTTACCTCATTTGGTTATTTTTCACACTATCACTACAATACTGTGTTTTACTGTGGTTTATGACGACCATGACACATGAGGATAATTATTCTTCTCGGTCTCTTCTTATTAAGACCGGCTATGTTGAGCAAAATAGTGCTTTTCTTTTAAGCAGAACACAAAAAATGAAGAGCAACACAGATGAGCACATGAACTTGCTTATTATAACAGAAACGAGATTGCAGTCTGGGTGCTTGACAGTGCATTTGACTAAACACATGTGGCTAACCCCCATTCAAGATACAGTTCAGAAACCAGTTACATGAAGTGACCAGTTATACATATGGTCTAAGCCACAGCTGTATCATAATGACAGAACAGTGTACACCTTATAACAGAAAAAGGGAAAAACTGGAAAATCTGCTAATCTCCTTATGTTTCTCATTCTGCTAAATAATCCTACAGACATTCCTGCTTGGGTTTTGGAGCATCACTCTCAAGGCAGGGGTAGGACAAGTAAGTGAAATAGATTAGTACACCTAAACTTTAATGAACATGTTAGAGAAGTAGCAGCACAGTTATTAAAAGCTGACAGCTCACCGCTGGTGTCTGTGTCAGATGACAGGCCTTTCACAGCAGGTAGACAGTTCTCTGGGTTCACTCCACCTCTGTAGCATCCATTTGCCTCCTTGTCAGGCGGAGGAGGGTCCCAGCACTGGCAGGGAGTCTGCATGATGCCGCAGGGCCGGCTGGACGTGCTGTAGGTCAGGCAGTCCTCCAGCCACTGGCACAGCATTTGGCAGGCAGCCATGCTGGGGTTCCGCTTGCCCACGACCAAATACTCCACCTTAAACTCCCCATTCCCCTCTCCACGGCCGGAACCCATTCTGGGTGTCCCCTTCCGAATCTGTAGGAACTGCTTCCCTGCTTCCAGGAAGGACATGTGAGTGGAGGCGTCACACAGCTTGACCACTTCATCAAAGCTCTCCATTCCTAGGTAGGTGCGGGTTGTCTCCAGGAATGAATCATATTGGAAGGTGCGGTGCTGCCGGGGCACACAATCCTCATTAGGTTTGGTGACTTTGATAAAAATGGTGTAGCGCCTCGGGTCCGGGTTCTGTAAGGTCCATGAGCAGGGCATGCTTGGAAAGACAAAGGAAGAGAAGAAGAAGCCAAAAAAGCGGTTCTGGACCAACGTAGAGCACGTGTCAGACTCTGGACCAGAAGGTGCCGCGCTGAGCCCTCTAAGCCGCAGCAGCAACAATAGTGGAAGGAGGAGCTTGAGCCAAGATGCACAGGTCCTTGAGATGTTGGGTGTCATAGTTACAAAGGCTAAAAAAGACTAAAAGGAAGAGCTGAAGGGCAGGCTCTGGCTGCTCCGTGGGTTTGAGGTTAAACTTCCTCTTCTTCCTGATGATGATGTGAGCTTTTCTGAAGCCCTGCTGAACTTCTGGCTCAGGATGAAAAGGCTCTTTGAGTCATTGATCCAGATGGACATCCATGACACCTCAATCCCTCAGATGGATCTGCAGGATGAGAGCATAGGAAAAAAACCACATGAGCCGCGTAAGAAAGTTATAGAAAAGACGAGACAAAGACTAAACCTGAGACATGATGAATTCACTTGGGTGTAGACAATGACATGTATTACAGGTCATGATGAAATATGCAATATGAGAAATACTGCTGCAATGGAATTTCAGTGTCTCTGTTGCTTCCGGAAAAAAAAAAAAAAAACCCAACTCATTTCCTGTCAAGCAGCCACTTTCTACAAAATGTCACCCTCTCTCTCGTATTTCATCCGTGAGCCTGATAATTCATCCAATTATAAGGCAATTAATTACAAAAATGCGAACACCTGCAGTCATTCATTACTGCAGGGAATTTGCTGCTTGGCAAAATGATCAATAGCCTCAATCTTAGTGAATCATTAGACTAAAAGCAAATGCACTGGCTCTCCACGCCTGCTTGTCGCCCCTTCTACTGACAATTCAATAACTCTAACAACATACAGTGACTATGATGTCTACCGACAAAGTGCAACAGACGGACATATTGCAGGCCATTCTAACAGCGAATGCGCAGAAAGAGGGGGCCAGACAGCAAACACCCGAGGAGTCATTGCCACAGGACACCATGTGGGCTTCCATTCCGGATTAATCAGCCTTATCTAAAAGCTTTACTCTCCCTCCTCACTCACTCAGCGTGCGCCAAGATGACTGGAACGGCGATAAGCGGAGAGAAAAGAAGGATCTGCATTATGCAGCTTTGAAGACGTTAAAAAGAGCATTGTGGGGACGGATAAAGAGAGATGAGAAGACTCACATAGAGAGTGATTTGTTCTTTGTTACGCGATTGAGTTTATCAATGTACATTATAAATCCTATGACAAGTGGGATTACTTGGCAGTCATCTGCGGGGTGTAACAAGGTGACATTTTGGGAATATTTAAGGCATATTTAAATATACCGGTTTGAGTTACATTAAACTAGAATACATTTGGGGAACTAGAAATGGTACTGATCTAAATAGAAAGAAATAAAAAGATCTAATGCAGTCCAATCCTCCAGATCTATCTCAGAATAGTACTCACATGCTGTGTCGTAAGCTGTGTTTCATCCTGTGGGGGTAGTAAAGTGTTGGAGCCTTTTTTTACATGCCCATCTTGAAGGAATGGTTCGACTAAAAACTAATTTACACAATTTTCTACTTACCCTCAGACATAGTTAACAACCCAACACATGTTTGGAGTCTTCAATTAGCTTCTTTAGATTGCACTAGAGCAACGAGACCAGACACCAGAAAGTATAGCTCACAGCCCATTATCTTTTTAAGTTGTGTACCTCCTTAACAAGGAGCTTGATGCACTTTGAGGGAAGTTTGAGGAAGTGTTTATGAGTGACTACTGACATCTAGTCTTTCTTAGTCTCACAGCTCCAGTTCTGAACTAAAGGAGCAAAATGAACTGCATTTGGGGTGAGTGGAGAATTGAGGATTATATTATTCTTCTAAGCCATTACACTTAAGTGTATCAAATAAAAAGGGCTCATTTTAAGTTCAGTAGCTTTTAATGAAAAAAAAAACACAGATCATTCAAGCCAGGAATGTTATATTTAAAATACAATAAAATGCATTAGACTGTAACAATGTGGTATTGTGACTAGATCGTGTTGTATGGTGGCTGATGTGAGTGCTTGGAGCTGTGGTGAAAAGACCAGATATTGTTGAATGCTTATATACATGTATATAGTAATACCCCAGTTTTACGCGGATCGGGACTCACGGTTTTGAGAACGAAACTGATCGTTTAACGCGGAAATATTCAAAACAACGCGGAACCTGCAAATATTCTCCGTTTTTTTGTTTTTTTTTTCATGGCAATATGTTTTTGCTTTTATTAAAAAACTCATTTTAGTTCTTCTGGCTCCCGGTGCATGGCCGTTGGGACCATATTTAAACCTATCTCGCTCTCTCTTACTCTCTCTCTGTGTCTCTCTCTCTTACTCTCTCTCTCTGTCGCTCTCTCTTACTCTCTTTCTCTCTGTCTCTCTCTGTGCCTCTCTCTCTCGCTCGTGACTTTTCCGGAGCGTGCGGATCGTCTCTCTCTGTCTCTCTCTCGCTCGCTCTCTCTTTCTCTGTCGCTCTCTCGCTCTCGTTCATGACTTTTCTGGAGTGTGCGGATCCTCTCTCTCTCTCTCTCTCTCTCTCTCTCTCTCTCGCTCTCTCTTACTCTCTCTGTCTCTCTCTCGTTCCTGACTTTTCCGTATTTAAACCTCAGGTTTATATTTACATTTTCTTTAAGGGTAATGTATTAAACTGAGTTCAAAATGAAATTAAAGTGATCTGGGAGAACATTTGGAGGCATATTTATGGTTTACACTATAAAAATAGGCATTTTAAGGCATTTTTTTGACCAAAACACAACCAAGCAGTTTTTCACTATACGCGGTTGCTCTTGTAATGTAACCCCTGTGAATAACGGGGAATTACTATGTTTTTTTTATGTTTGCCGCATTTAGCAATCTCTTTCATCCGAAGCTAATTGGATAAGTATTCCTTACTTACAGGGGACAAGTGTCTTGCGGAGGAACCCAGTGGTGGTATGAGGAAGGTAGGATTCAAACCCATGACCTCCAGAGGCAAGTTTACTACCTACTAGGCCACCACCAATGCCAATACAACTCTTTACATTTACTGTTTTATCAATATCTACAAGAGCAACTGTGCCATCATAATCACCGAGGCACAAAGAAACAATGGGACAATCTGTATCTACAGCTATTTTACATTAACAGCAGGTTCAGTCAAAAGACAGGTGAACTGTGTTAATCTGCACATTTAAGACGTCATAAAATAATTCATTCAAAAGGTCAATATAAGCACAATATAAGCACACATCCTCTACGAAGAATGTTAAACTTTACCCATGAACAGAGTCATGCTCTAACATTTGCAGAAAAAATACAGCATTTAAGGTTGTTACCTGTAAAGGATGTAGAACATCTGGTTTGATGAGGGTATTCAAATTTATAATAAAATTGTTTAACAAAATACTGAACTAATGCACATTTTTGGACAATGTTTTGGACTGGATGAGAAAACTTCACTGTATACACACATTCACATATCACTGTTTTATACCCATCACAGTGCTTAGTTTAGATGTCACATAGAACAAATTCAGCTTCAAAGAAAGCTCTTGGTTGCTTTGTCCGGTTCTTTAAAGCTGATGTTTGTTTGATGCAACAGGTTCCATGATTTTCAATATCATTACAAGTCAGGGATGTTACAATACAATAATTAAAACATCACAAGCTGCCTTAGACTAATAAAGTGTGCTGTTCTGTTTCACACACGTTCCTATAACACTTTTTTAAACACGTCCCAGCGCTTAGTAGAGATGTCACTTTACATAAGAACAAATTCAGCTTCAAAGAAATATGATTCCTCTTGACTGTTTTGCTCTGTTCTTTAATGCCGATGTTTATTTGATGTGGCAGGCATGATTTCTCTAATTTGCTCTCAAACAGGGTAACAGCTCAACTACACACTGTTAAAAGCTGTTACATACATGCTTAGAACAGGGGGGGCCAAGGGCCCATGGTGTTGTTCGTAGTTCCTCTCCTCAAGCACACTCACTAAAGCTGGAAGTTAACAGATGAGTTGAACCAGGAGGGAAATCACCAAACTGCACTGCACACCAGCCCTCCAGCACCGGGTTTGGAAAACACCTGGTTTAGAAGCAGCACACTTTAAACTACTCTGCAAAAATGTTCAGTTTCAGGTTATATGTTTTATAGGTGCAAGCACTGAACTGAATAACTTTGCCTTCGTTTTTAAGAAACGCTGACAACATTTCTCCTAATTTCCAACTAAAAATATTGTTCTTTAATGCAGAATTTGAAAAGAAATGACAATACAACAAAATAAGAGAAAAGGATCCAGCATATACAGTAAATACATATCTTCTTCACTCAAACAAAATGGCAACAATTACCTTTGACATACTTCTAGTGGTGTTTTGCCATCTGACTGGTCACATTGCAAGAGGAGGGAGTTGATTACAGCAGTGTTTTTACACTTTTCCTCATTAAATAATATTTGATTCAGGTGATCATTAATCAGTCCCTCATAAAGCAGAATCAGGTGTTTAGGAATTGAACAGACACTGGCATGGAATGGAAATACAGATTTAAAAATAAATCTCTTATTTTTCCAGAGATGTACATTGTAGGCTTGTGACTGAGGCCAAAAAACTTGCTTAGGACACACCTGACCATTTATGTTACTGCTGCATGGAAGGCAGCGATGTTTTGCTTTATGTAGTGATAAAGCGAGGTCCAAGGAAGCAGAGCTTGAGCCACTCCCCAGATGAAGAGCTAGCCCTGGGCATCAGTCGAGCGGCACAGAAGCCAGCCAACCGTGCGAGCTGTTTCACTGCAGGAATCAGTGCACTGTGTGATCCACTTCCTGCGTGCACAGGCTGATCTCCAGCAGCACAGACACAGCATGTTGGTTTTGGTGAGGGGGTGAGGTTGGGGGTGGGCTGAGGAGAAGCACGGTGTTGGTGAATGTGCCTGATCAGTAGCATGGCTCTTTGGCTTGCTTTGTTTCATTAGAGGCCATGTTTCCTAGGGAGCTTTAATAAAGCACAGAATGTAAAACACCTCAGCACTGCTGGCACTACAGCATGACTTAGAACACTCATCCTCACGCACACGCACACACACACACACACACACACACATGCCTGCACACTGCCACACATCTGCCTAGTCGTGCCTGAGCTGTGTTCTGTGTGCTCACTGCGGAGGCTCCTGGGTAAATGAGTGGGTGAGGGAAGAGAACCACCTCGTGCTTTGCACACACAGCACAGTGTAATAAATAGAGACTTCATATCACTGCAGGTGCAGCAAGCGATTTTAAGCTTGGGCAGGGGTTGGCATTCTCTCTAGCTCTAGGCTTTCATAAGACAACGCTTAAACCCTTCACCCTCAGACAACTGTGTCAAGGCGAACATTTAACTGCTTTTAATGCACTGCTTCTGCTATCCAGTCATATAGCCTCACCATATCTCAAACCGCAGAGCCAACAATGGTTTTCTGCTAGACTTTGTATAAATGACTGGTTCCACTGTGCCTTTAGCAGCAATACATGTGGGCTTGGTAAACACATAAACACATCATAGATGCTGCTTGGTAACATACAGTAAGTTATTGACTTTTTTTATGTTAAAAAGACATTAGAACACACAGCAAAAGAAACTGAAAACAGTTTCTGTTTATTGTGTCTTCTCAAAGACAACACCTGCCAAGAATGATGGGAATCCTTATTTAAGACTTCCTCTTATTTATCAGTGTCTAATGTGTATTTAATATATATATCCTCGGATAATCACAGACAACAGATAATCGTATGAGTCAGTTAAGCAGAACTACTGGAGTTTGTTTCATTTTTTACTTTTTAAAATGATACTGTCAGACCTTGTGAGAAAATCAGTGACAAAGATTGTATATTGGTCGAACCTAAGCTTTTAGTCCTCCATGTCGCTTGTTTGTGGCGTTTACAGATTAGGAGTGTCAACAAATTCCCATACTTTCAACCACTTCTACCTGCATTATGTCTAAGCGTGAGAGTGGCACAAAGTTCTCAAAGCTCTTTCGCTGCCTGATTAATGGGCCACATCAAGCTGTGGGGAAAAAAGCATAGCATGTAAAATATCTGATTGTTTTGGCATTAAAAGTCATCAGTGTGAACAGAGAAAGGCACTCTACATGTTAAGTGGTTCATTATTCTCTCAGTTCTTGAGCACAGTTCTCGAGGACGGCGAGAGTCAGCCCACACATTTGATTCATTCCGTCTCCAAATGAAACGGTCCGCTAACATCTACGCCATGCTAAGATGTGCTGGCCATTTGAGCCGAGCAGAAATGGAGACCGTCTGAAGGACCTTGACTGCTGAATTGATGACCTCTAGTCTAATAGAAGTTAACAAAACACTGCACCAAACCAAAGGCGTGACACTGTGGCACTGGGGAAATGGTAGGTTGAGTCACACACATTCGAAGTAGTCACATTTTCTTAGTCACCGCAGCCCTCTCCTCGCTCAGTCACTGTAGAGAGGTGGTGCTCTTCACCT
This sequence comes from Clupeocharax schoutedeni, assembly GCA_037974565.1. NCBI lineage: Eukaryota > Metazoa > Chordata > Actinopteri > Characiformes > Alestidae > Clupeocharax > Clupeocharax schoutedeni. The sequence continues at coordinate 19,637,766 of JBBPDH010000007.1, forward strand.
GCCTCTGCATTCGCAAGGATGACTGAGTGTGCCTGTGATGTTTATGGGGGTGAAATATGTAAGCGTTAGCATTATACACTCGTCACTGTCATTAGAAAACTTCTCTCAAGAATCATGAAAAATGTCTTTAGAGGATTTTTTGAAAATGATCACAAATTCTTATAACTTTTGTTTAATATGTTTGAAATGAAATGCAATGATGGATGAAACAAGAGAGGGCGAGAGATAGTGAGAGAGGGGAGCGAGGGAAAGTGAAAGTGAGAGAGAGGGAGAGAGCGAGAGAAAGGGAGAGAGAGAGAGAGAGAGAGTGAGAAAGTGAGAAAATAATGAAGACAGTGTAAAAAAGAGCAAGAAAAGTCAGGGATCGAGAGAGAGAAAAAGCAGAAAAGAGAGAGGAAAATAAATAGGATGTGGCAAAGTTGCAAGTGGGTGTCTACACAGAGAGAGAGAGAGAGAGAGAGAGAGAGAGAGAATGGGGGTGATGGGGGGGTTGGGAGAAACTGTTGAGGGGAAAACAAAGTAACACACACCTGTCAGTTTTTTCTTTCTGATGTTCTCCCTCATTCATCATCCTCTTTTCTGTAGTCCTCCCCTTTCTTTTTGCCTCCCTCTCTAAATTAAAGAGCTCCAATGACAACTCAGAGTGAACAAGGTTATTTGAACAAGCAGAAAGCAACAAGCCACGCAGCCTCTTTCAAGACAATTCACATTCTCCTCCATCCATGCTCTAATGTCTATGACAACCTGCGCGGGAGGCCTCACACGGCTGTGGAATTAAAGAGATAATTATCTGTCTCTGGTGATGAATGTGTTTACTGTGCCAAATGCCAGGGCTTTTTCATCAGCTCATAAACGACTCATCTCCCTTCCATGCAAAACGCATTGCGATACACCACTAAACGCTGCATGTCACACGTTTCTGATCTTTCATTTTCAAAGAGTCATGAACTCCAAGAGGCAACTTTCCCCTCTACAGAATGGAATTCCTGACTGACTCGCAGAGAGTGGAGCGGTAGGTATAAAGGTTGTCAGGTGGGTTTTGAAACGAAAGTGCTTTTTCGCTCCTTTTTTGTTGAACAGCTTTTTAATGGTATTTTACTCAAATAGCCTGTAGAGCAGTGAGTTTCTCGGGCCAGAAGCCCATTCATCCAATGACTATGTCAATCACTGAGCAGATAATCTTTCACAGACAGTTACAGTCTTGATAGTAACAGCAGATCCGGAGCATACACTATATGGACAAAAGTACTGGGTCACCTGACAATGACTTTAATATGGAGTTAGTGCCTTTGCCTTTACAACTTCCACTCTTCGTAGATAGATAATGATAGATAAGATACTTTATTCATCTTGAAAGAGTTTCCACAAGGTTTTGGACTTTCTGTTGGAATTTGTCCATTCGCTCTGTAGAGCATTTATGAGATCAGACTCTGATGTTGGAGGAGAAGGCCTGACTCGCAATCTCCTTTCCAGTTCATCCCAAACGTGTTGGCCGGGGTTGAGGTCGGGGCTCTCTGTGTGGGTCAGTCAAGTTCTTCTACACAGGAGTCATCCAGCCATGTCTTTATGGAGCTTGCTTTGTGCACTTGGACACAGTCATGCTGAAATAGAAAAGGTTCTTCTCCAAAATGTGCCTATAAAGTTGTGTGGAAGTGTGGTGTTGTCCAAAATGTCTTGGTATGCTGAAGCATTAAGTTTGCCCTTCACTGGAAGTAAGGGGCCTAGCCCAAACCATGAAAAACTGTCCCGATACTTTTGTCCATATAGTGTCCCTAGGTGTGTTGAATGAATCACAATCTTTGGACTATTTTGAAGTTCTAACAGGGTGATTCACAGAGATCATGAATTGAATTGTGGGTAGGTTAGATGTATTGGACAGAACGAAAGTATCCTGCAGCCACATGCGTTTAAATAATGGTGCTTCAGTTATTCTCTAGGGGTCAGAGATTCATCATTCAACTGGAGCTTCCATCTGGAAGGCTCAGTATTACTCCCCAGGAATATGTACAATAGAACCCGCAAAACAACAAGAGCGCAACACAAACAATAGAAGACAAACAGTTAGGAGACTGAATCTTATTCATGCTGTGCATATCCAAGCTTTGCCACCTAGTTCCAATTACGGTAATACCAATGCTTGGGTAAACGAAACCCTCCCTTGTTTCCGTGATGGGAATGTCCCAGAAAAGCGTTACTGGAACAGGGATGGATTTAATTCTCTTCCGTTTGAAAATTGGCTACATTTTGAAAATCGTCGTAACACATTAGGACCAGAAGAAGCATTGGCGAGTGGGAGGAGAATGTAATGAACAAACAAGGTGATTGAGAGTCTGGAGGCCTTAATTGGTATTGGCTTTGTGTCACGAGACCTCCAAGCAACTGGTACCAATGGTTCTAAGGCCAGGATAAACAACAAAGGACTGAAAGGGCATCCCTGATGTGCTCTCCATCCCAGACAAAACAGAACAGGCATATAACGCCTGATTCATAGCTGTATCCTCTAGAGATGAGCCACTAACGGCTCCAATTTACTAACTAAACCACTTTTAAATCTGTATCATTTCTCTTGTTAAAATATCAAGAGTTTCATTCCAAAAGGTATGGGTTTTGCCTGTAAATGCTAATAAAACTACTAAAACATATTTTTCTTTCTTCAGTTATGTAAGTATTCACTCATAGTATTGCACTAAAATTTATTTAGAACAAACCATTTTTATGGAAACCTGGGCCTAATTGACATGCGATCATCATTGTGGTACAAGGAAATGCAATGCACATATATTATTCTTCAGTGTGACACATGGACTAGTGAAAAGGAAAATCTACCTTGAAATATGATCAACACACAGTTACATTACATGGACAAAAGTATTAGGACAAATCTATTTCTCAGGGCTTGGGCTAAGCCCTACCTCCAGTGACGGACAATCTTAATGCTTCAGTATTCAATAACACATTTTCAAAAACACAATGTGGACACAGTTTGATGAAGGTCTTTTTCTGTTCAGGCAAGACTGTGCCCCCGTGCACAAAGCAAGTTCCATGAAGACGGTTGGTTGAGTAAGGTGAGGAAGAACCTTAGATATGTTTATGAGATATGATTGGGATGAACAGAGATTGTGAGGCCTTCTCCTCCACCATCAATGCCTGACTTCATAAATGCTCTACAGAATGAATGGGCACAGATTCCCACAGAAACTCTCAAAAATCTTCTAAGAAGAGTGGAAGCTGTTATAACTGCAAAGGGGGACAAACTCCATATTAAAGTCTATGTTGGTGTAATGGTCAAGCGTCCCAGTATTTTTGTCTACAGCGTGTATATTGCGTTTTACCAATTTTTCTACTGAAAGATCATGATTATGAAATAAAGGAAACAAGTACACACATGAGGATGGGTTTAGGCACTAACATGGAACACTTGCCAAAATTAAAGGTGAAAGATACATTAAACTGACTTGGCATCATTTGAAGTGCTTCACTACATATTTTCTGATGGCTGCTTAGTCGATACCTTGAGTTGATTTTGCATCAGAAGCAAAGTAAACCTGATCCAGCTCTTTCACACTAGACCTGACACGACTCTGAGACAATGGTAAACATAATATAGCCTACAGATATGTTTATTCTATTTAAAAATTAAGCAAACCTTATTGGGATGTCCTTTGAGAAAGGCTATTAGCTGCTCACTGTCCAACAGACATCATTTTGAGGTTCATATTAGTGCAATGCTGCTGCTTCAGATTGTATCTGTTTGTTGTTTTGATTAAAGGCCTAGATTGCAGAATATAGCAGAAATACTGTATTTTGCATTGCTTCAACCAGGTAATAGCCACACACCAAGCATCAAAAACAGATACGCAGCACATCTTTACACGTGTGTTACTGCCACGTCAGCCCGTGTTCCTCACAGCCGCTGTAAACCAGCTACACCGATCAACAGAGGTGATTATTATGCATAGTGTAGTATCTCAAGTTACACAATTACCACACCTGCAAAACCTCTTACAGAAACACATATGAATTCACAGGAGAATAATCACGAGCGGTTTGTGCACAGACATGGAGAAAATCCCCTACCATCTGTAGTAGAGGGGGTTACTGGAAGAAAGTGGGGTCTACACTTCAAAACACCACAACTCACACAACAAAGTGACAAAGCACACCTGTAATACCCAATGTTTCAGTACCCTAACAACGTCTCTGGATGGACGGCTCATTTTCATGCCGCGGCCTTCTGTGATATCAGTGCGGCCAATGTAAATTCAACAATTAACAAACAATTAACGGCTGGAAAAAATAAGAGACTGCTGCAAAAAGGTTGTTTCTCGGGTTTTTATCTTTTATAGGTGCTGATAAGTTTTGAACTGAACAGCTTTGCCTTAGTTCAAAACTGCTGACAGTATTTCTCCTAACTTCCAAATAAAAGATTGTTCTTTAAAAACATTAAATACATCAAAATAAGAGCAATGTGTAATTGAAAGAAAATTCAAAGAAATCTCTTGTTCACTCAAACAAAATGACAATAATGAAGTTTGACGAACTTCTAGTAGTGTTTCACCATCCAACTCGTCACATTGCGAGAGCCGAGTTTTGATTACGGCAGGGCTTTTATGCTTTTCCTCATTAAACAAGATGTGATTCAGGCGATCACTTATCAGTCCCTCATGAAGCAGAATGAGGTGCTTGTTTGGGAATTTAACAGACACTGGTATGGAATGGTTATCATACTCATAGAGATGCTGATTTCAAAGTAAATGCCAGTAGTCTCTTGTTTTTTCCAGAGCTGTATTATGAAGCCCTAGTTGCTAAACCAAGTTTTAGTTTGGGGGCTGCTTGTTTGCGCTCCTGCGTGCCTGGCCTGGCTGCTCTATTCATAATCTCACAGTAATAACATCGTTCTGATATTCTCCTCGAGGACCTTGACCATCATTTTCCTTCTTCGATTGGATTCGTGCTCTGTCATTGTAAGACAGCGCAATCAAAGCTGTGAATACTTCACTCGAAGCTTTTTCCCTTTCTTCTCCAGAGAGAGAATAGTTATGTTTGAAAGAGGTGGCAATTTGTGTGTTTTTTTCTGGAGTGTGCATTGTTGAAATTCAGCCTGAATAAAATCAGATTTCGAGTTCAGAGAGTTTAAAACTGCCATCTTGGTTTACTGTGCTGCTCCTCGCCGCCTTTCTTTGCGCCTTTGCTCCCTGTAAGCCACGACCCTATTTTACAGATCAGAATAAACAGAACTGATCTCATTTGATCCTGTCTGTGAAGAAAAAAACCCATGAGTAGAGAAACATGTTTGCTCCATCGCCAGTTCATTCGAAAACTAGTCTAGAGTTACTAATGACGTTTCCCTGCACTATTTAATTACACTGCATTCTCAGGGATTAGAGCAGAGTCAGCACTTTTCTGTATCAACAAGTGTGGAAAAAGTGTGAAGGCTGGTTTGTCTTTCCATAAGGCAAATAAAACTATATACACAATAAAAAACCCACAATGCAAATCACAATGTAATACATTCTCCACCACTTATGAGCACAAATCTGGTTAACTGTTTATAATGTGTTATTATGTTCCATTTTCTTCACTTCTTTCAGCCCAAATTAAATAATGAAGGTGAAACATTATAGACAGAAACATAAAAACTGTGGCCCTGACAAACATTTAAGAGCTTTTTCAATCTCACCATGTGTCTTTTAGTATGTTTATTTAGTCGATTCTTGCCCAATTGTATCTAAATTGTACATTTAGCAAAAGTTTTTAGTGCCCTGCCCTGCTTCACACAACCATGTCAAATCGCAGAAAATGTTGTTTCCTGTGGAATCTCCCTTGTATTTAAACATTTTGACAATATTCACACAAATGGCACGTGTTCTCCTCTGCAAAGTGATTTCTCTGGAACGTGTATTTACACCACACGTTTGAGAGAGAGAGAGAGAGAAAGAGGAAAGAGAGAGAAAGAGAGAGAGAGAGAGAAGAGAGAGAGAGAGGATAGAGAGAGAGAGGGAAGGAGAGAGAGAGAAAGAGGGAAGAGAGAAAGAAAGATAGAGGGAGAGAGGGAGAGAGAGGAGAGAGAGAGAGAGAGAGGGAGGGAGAGAGATAGAGGAGAGAGAGAAAGAGGAAAGAGAGAAAGGGAGAGAGAAAGAAAGAGAAGCAGAGAAGGACTTGGACAGACAGGATGGGGATGTAGGGCTGTGCAGGGATGTGTGTAGGAGAGGAGAGAGCGAGCTCCACATCTGTTTGTGAAATGATCTAACAGGCTGTATCTGCACGCACCCTTTCCCTCAGCGCACCCAGCCCAGCTCTGTTTGTTTTCATTGCCATCAAAAGCCCAGACGGCTGTTTACCTGACGCTAATTTCAATTAGGTGTCTAACTGTCTGAAGAAATGGATGGAGCCGAGGAGGCACTGCTGGGAGACGGAGGCGTCTCTCTGCAGCTCCAGCTTATCAAACTCCCACAAACAGCCGTGCTGAAAAGGCGGAGGACGAATCTCTCTTCACAAATCCAGCACTGCTCTGCTGAGTAGCACACAGAAAACGACTCGGTATAAGTACAAAGTAAATATAGTGCAGTACATCCTCCTACAGAACTGCAGTAAAAGGTTTTTAATGTAAAATTGAAGTTGGAGATAATTAAAAACAAACAGTAAAACAGAAAAAAAACAAAAAGCTATATTTTTGACTACAGCAAAACACAACATTTAGTACATTTAATCTAAGAAAACAAACCCTTTTTTTTTTTTAACAAATCACTAACAGAAAAGAAATCACACAATTTAAGGTGTCACAGAGGTGCCCTAATAATTCCTGTTAAGATTAAAGAATACACAAACAAAATGAGACAAAAAAGTTTGTCTCTGTGGATCCATTCATTCTAAATGTAACAAAGTGGATCTATATAGAACAAAACTTATATATAACAAAACCTATACAGAACAAAAATCTATATATAAAAAAAAAACTGCCTTGTAAAAACTGTGGAGCTTGCATTTGTATTTAGATAGACCCTTTACTTTAATAAAGAACCACTGAAGAACAATTTACACAGGTCTTATCATTTTTCTGTATGTAAATGGTTAGATTTAATCATTTGTGATGGGTGGAGGTAGCTCAGTGGGTAGGATACTTGCCTCCGGACCAAGAGGTCGCAGGTTTGAATCCTACCTCCAGCAAAACCACCACTGGGTCCCTGAGCAAGACACTTAACCCCAAGTTGCTCCAGGGAGACTGTCCCCTGTAGGTAGGGAATGGATGTCGCTTTGGATAAAAGCGTCTGATAAATGATGTAACTGAGAAGTTCCACCAGGTTGTTAACAGTGTGAGCAACTGTAAACAGTCTGTTTTGGACATGCCAAATCACAAATAGTACCGAAGCCTCTAATTGGAATTTTTTTTAGAGAAAACACAAACAAAATGAGACACAACGTTTGTTTCTTTTCATAAATCATAAAAAGTTACACAGCTGAAAACGTCTAATTACTGTTAGTGCAATAACTGATACGTTTAAAACACTGGAGCTGTAGTGAACCTGCCTGAAAGAGGATGCAGGTTTATTTCACCCACACACAGAGAGGAGGATTGTTAGTCGAGGCGAATGTTTCTCCAAGGATTACAGGAGAAAGGATGGCAATAGTGTGCTGTAATTTTGCGGCCGCTGGTGGCCTAGTGATTAGGGAGTTGTCCCTGTGATCAGAAGGTTGTGGGTTTGAATCCCAGGACTGCCAGTGGCACCACTGAGGTACTGTTAAGCAAACCACCGTCCCCACACACTGCTCCCTTGTTGGTGCAGCACCACTGCTTCGTTTGGTGAACGGGTTAAATGCAGAGAAAAAAAATCACACTGTGTGCTGGACTTGCTGCTAATGTCTTGGTGCCAGATGCCACAACACAGCTTTAGAGGTCTTGTGGAGTCAGTGCCTCTACACTTCAGAAGACATTACTGGGCAGATGGTTTAAAAGTAGTAACTGTGTATATTGGTTTTAGACCTTAAATACTTTCCTTTATTAAATTTCTCATGGTTTAATGTTCTTTATGTATTTTATTCACGGTTACTATTCATGTTTTTGTGCATAAGTCAGTTGAAAGAACAGGGGCTGCAATGCAAGCAAACTTTACCTTCTTTAATCTGTTCCCTCCCTCTTTCACAGGCAGCTTCATAAACGCCTCTCTCGTGTGTGACAGTGCACTTAATGAGTCGGCTTTCAGCTCTTTTTACGGGCAGCTAAAACAAGCAGATTTGATACTGCGTCCCCTTCATTACCTTCACTGATTGATTATACATGTGGACCAACAGTTCATTAAGTAAACACATCCTCTTATCCCTGCCCAGCATCTGTGCTCACGTTTGTCTGCCTGTTTTGTAGAAGATGCTCAGTGGCACTGTCTTCACAACGAAAGCAATTATCTCTCGCATAATACGCCCTCGCGAGGCTTGGAATGGATGCAGCATTTAATACAGCCCTAATTGGGTTTCATGCCAGCAGAATTTACGACATCTGTAACTCGGATTATTGTGGAACCGCACAAAGCAGATTACAGAAGTGGCTTTGCAAACATTTATATGGGCTGTTAATGACAACCTGATTCATTGCCGGACTGTTCGGTCACTGCTGTTTGAAATATATAAAAATAAATAAATAAATAAAAAACCAATGGCCTTTTCACAGGCGTCTCCCATTTGATTCTAACAAACCAAGGGTTCACTATCTGGTCTGGATGCAGTGTCTTTGTGTGCCTATTTATGAGTGCGTTTCTGTTTGCAGACGGCTGCAGAGGGTTTTTGCAGACCAAATAGCTAATCGCTCATAATTCGTCCATCTCAGAAAGGGGGACGTTGCAGATGGTGTAGCGACTGACAAACTGGCCTCTTTTCTCTCCATCAGAAATAACACCACAGATAATGAGTGCGTTGTGCCACAGCAGAGTCGTACACATAGGAGAGTGAATTGCACCGGATGGCAAATCAAATCAAGCCATATCACATTCAGATCAAATGAGGCAGGCAACTTGTTTCATTTTTAAAAGCAGAAGAACGCATAAGGGCTCCAGGGTATTGTACGATGCCGCTGTATCCTCCCCTCCCTAGAGTGCATCAGATGGGTTCATTTAGGCAAATCGCCGTAAGCTCGCATTAAACAGCAACTTAGGCCAAGGAAACAATCCTAAGCTTTCCCCAGTATGCCACAAATTAGAATGCAATCATAATATTAGCTTTTGTGTCAAAATTTGACAAATAGACCTTGCTCACACTCTTAAAAAAGCTTGATGGTTGGTGCTTTGTGATGATGCTCCACTTGTCTCAGTGGATCCATTCATTCTAAACGTAACAAAATGGATCTATGTAAAACCTGCCTTGTAACAACTGTAGAGCATTTCTGTAGAGTATTTAAATAGACCCATTTACTTTAATACAGAACCACTGAAGAACAATTTATTTTCTGTATATAGAATATATACGCCAAGATTACAATGAGATTAACGGCGTTAAAAAAATGTATCTATGCCCACCTCTAATATATATATATGCAGTAAATATATATTTATTTCAATTCACAAGAGAAAGAATGTTCGCTACAGATATCTGCAGTGTTCTGTGTCTACGTCTGAGTTCCCTGTAGAAATAAACAAAGACCTCGCTAACTAGGCTTGTGCAGAATCCATGTGTTCCTAACGTCATACATTACACCACCGTATTTGGCTTCTGACGCTGTTGTGATCTGGTATTTCTACATGCCATCACAGCACCCAAACCTACTTAAAGCCTGATTGAAAGCCCTTGTAGTTGTGCACATTGTGCACAAGCTTCAGGACCTGCCCATTAGCTTCAGTTGTGAGTGTTTTAGGTCAACAGGATTTTGTCCTCTCGTCCAAGCACCAGGAAATGCATCCAAATCATTGTCTATGTTGTAGATGCTATAGATACAGCAGAGAAAATGCGGTTAGTCCCTTAATGCATCAGCTCGAACTGTAATGTAGTGGTTTTGCTGGCACTCTTAATTCTGCTTCTTACTGAACATGAATTTAAACCCACTGCCTTATTCAGTTATACATTTGATTATTCACTAATTGCAATGAATTATTCAGTACCAACTACATGAGCAATCTTCAAGATAGGTCGCTGCAAAGTGTGGAGTGTAGAACTACATTTAGATCCTTAGAGCCAGCTTTCAAGAGTCCGATTAAGTCTTAAACCCAGACTTCATTTCCAGTGCTGTTTTGAAGGAGACTTATCACGTCTTCTGATCTTTTCAATTCAAATGTGTTTGTATATTGCTCTTTGCAACACATGCAGTGATATGCAGGTTTGAAAATCCCTTGTCAAATTGCATGCTTTGTCCATTTTCTAAGACAAAATAGGTGCACATGTTCTGTCTAAGCTCCGGCCCTATCATCAGGAGATCACTGAGGTTGAGTCCTCAGTGGTGCTGCAATCATCCATAGCCGGGAATACAAGAAAGCTCAATTGGCTTCTCTCTCTCTGGTTCGGAAGAATGGACTTCCCTCCAGCCCCCAGCCCCCACCCCCCACCCCCCCATCTCTCAGTGCAGTTCCAGCCAGAATGAGCGTCTGTTAGCTGACGTAAAAGAATTGGCAGCCAGCGTTCTCCTGCAAGCATGTTAATGGCGTTTCATTAGCGACAGACTGAAAAGATGCAGTGATACTTTGAGTGATTTGATGGAATCATGTGTTAGCTCTCACCCTCCTAGTGCTGGTGATACTTTGTGATAGGGAGGATTGGATTTGGAGACAAATTAAGGAAAACCATATACAAGCTTTACTGGGGTGCTAATTCTCTCTGCTTCACTATTATAGTTTCTATTTATTGAACATACTGGGAACGAAAAATAAAGTCAAACACAACATGACTTTTGCACAGCCTGCATTTTATTATTGACTTCTTTCAAAGCATTACACTTTTTCAATGCATTACATTCCGCAAACAGGTTTTCCCCACCCACTTGTGGACAGAAAGTATCTTGAAAGTTCTCCTGGGTTCTTGTGTCTTGGTGTGGTGCCATTTTTAAAATCCCAGGAGCGGTTATTATTACATGTTTTTAAATTACAATAACTTTGGTTCTATGTAAGATAAAAATACTAAACAAAACTCAGCATAACCTCATGATGAGTTATTTTGTCGAATGACAACAATTTACCATTTGTTGTGCTGCTGACATGGATCTGCTCATTTTCTCAGTTAAATCAGAAAACTAACAAAACATGATATTTGTCCAGGGGCGTCCAAACCTTCACATTCAGCAGTAATTGTCATAAAAAGGGTTCCAGTCAAAATCTCCAGGCTGATGAAAGTTATAAGAAACCCCTTTAACTGCCCACCACCCCTGCAGTTTCAGCCCCTCTATCACAGACAGTGATCTCTGTCCAAGGATCATAAGGCAGTGCCATGCATCACAAACCTCCCTTCACTTGACCTCAACATCAAACCCAGCACCTGCCTCTCTTGAAGCAGGAGAGAAACACTGCAGCCCACTGACCTCACCACGGAGAAACAAGTGTTCGAGTGTGTTTGTGTGCGTGGGATCTAGAGGAGTGTGTGTGTGTGTGTGTGTGTGTGTGTGTGTGTGTGTGAGGAGCACAATGCCAGCTCAGTGTTGCGGGAGACAGGGAGGACACTGAGAAGAAGACTGAGAATCTGAGTGTGGGAGCAAGAGAGAGAGAAAGAGAGAGATGGTGAGAGAGTGGGTGACTGGGAGGGAGTCAGAGTATGTGTGGGACAGAGAGAAGCAAAGGCGAAGCTGTGGTAAAGCAGAGCTGAAGGGAGCCATTGAGCGCCTCTGCCTTCATTAACATGCAGATGGGAACAGCTGTCGACACTCTGCTGTGACGGCTGAAATATTTACGACTCGCTGTTTACCAAAAGAGACCCTGACTGACAAGCCCGTGGGTTCATCGTTTTTCTTTCTCCAGCTTCTCTCTTTCCCACTCTCTCTCTCTCCCTCTCCCTCCGTCCAACCCGCGACGACTCCGCACTCGCCCACTCCGCACGCTTGTTTGGCCGATAATGGTGACTTTGACTGACAGTTTTTAATCCTGCCCTCCTCTAATGATATTTGCATTTCTTCTGCGCATCGGTCCGGCTATCAAAATGTCACAGGCAGATTTACACGCGCGTCCAGCCCACCGAACAAAAGCGTATTTTAGCCTGCCGCTTCACGGAGGCTAAGATAAATAAAAAATCCCTATCTAACAGAAATCAATGGGCAGAATTTACGCAGGCTAACAGCCCCTAGCGTCTCCAAATGCGGATGAACGTACGAATAAATGAGAAGGGCATGTGTGTCCGCCTTAGCGGCAGATAAAGAGAGAACACTGGGAGTTTTTAGGTGGGTGGGTGGGGGAGTGGGGGATTAGGGTGGTGCAGCAGTACTTTAGGTCACATCACGCGTTCTTCAGATCGGATACGTTAAGAAGAGCTGGGTGGAGTCTGAAGTGTAAGCAATTTTGCACAGCTTTGGGTCACAACACATTAAACGCTTCCACGTGCAATTAGCCTAGTGCACGAATCAGTGATACAAAACATGAAAGGATAACCTCACTAATTCTCTTCTCGCACATATCTGCTCTGCAGCTATCTGACTGCTTTCCGGCTCGGGCAGCCGGAGGGGTTTTGATGCAATTGCTCATCACGGAGCTGAATAAAACACGACAGCCCTTCAGGGCACAATTACCCAGTGTCAACAATTAGTTCTCCACGCAAGCACTTCACAGCAAGGTCTCAGAAGGCTGTGCGCATGCTAACCATAGCCTGCTTAACCATATGCCATCTCTATTTCCTTAACTCATCATAGCCTTGAGGACGAAATCAGTGCTGCTACTCACACTGCCCCTGTCATTAAAGACTCTTAAAGAAAATGACGGAGAGGTCAACTCCGCAGTGGTACAGACAACTAAAGGCCAGGAGGGGAAAGAACTGTACTGCGCTATCTGCGGCCTGGCAGTCAAAGCTATCACGGCCAGCTCAGAGAGAGATGACTGTGATATCAGACTGTCCAGGGAATGGAGGGAGAGAAGGTAGAGGGTGAATGAAACAGGAAGAGAAGGAAAGAAAGTGTCTGAATTAGAGAGAGAGACAAAGAGAAAGAATGGGCAGAGAAGGACGAGAGGGAAAGTGAAAAGGGAAGGAAAGTGTCTGAATTAGAGTGTGTGAGAGAGAGACAGACAGACAGAAAAAAGAAGAGAGAGAGAGAGAGAGAGAGAGAGAGAGAGCTTGTCTAACTTGTTAGTAATGATTTGTGTTTGACTCTTTATAGGCTCTGGGGAGAAACAGTATCAGAAAGAAAGACAGAGCATGGTGGGGGAATAGGCTTTCAGATGTTACTCCCTTCCAAACATTCACACACACACACACACACACACACAGACACACACACACACACGCACGCACGGACATACACAGGACCAAATGTGCCCAGTAAACAGTAACATGCAGCTGCAGTTTGCCTCAAGAAAAACAACATTTGTGCAGAATTTGGGACTTAATGGGATGGAAAGACAGAGGTCGCTGCCTCAGACAAACGCCTCACTTCACCATAGCCTCAAAACGCTGACAGCACCAGATTGGGCGACCTGCGTTTCTGCAAACAGCTGCTTTCTTTTCTCCCCTCCTTATTTCTTTCCCTTTTATGGAAGGGAAAACATGTAAAAAAATATACTTATGGTAAGTGATCAAATGAATTCCAGCCTGATTACTGGCAGATGTATTCCGTTAAAAGGCTGGTACTGTTCTGCCATGTTAGAGAATGAAGAATTCACAAATTAACAACATTAGGATACATCTGCTCCACCACAACATGCAAATATCGACCCAAGAGGGAAACAATGCAAGGCGCAGGATGTTAAAATCGCCATATGAGCTCAGAAAGAAATGGCGAAATAAAGCCAGAAGCCAGGAATAAAGATATGAGCATAGTTAGAACTATTGTGATAAATAATCTACATTATGTCTCAATATAATCATTCAGTGACATTTGGTGCAGTGTGGGGTGTAAAATGTGGAATGAACATCATTGTGTTTTTTGACATTTTTAAAATGTGGCTCCAACCCATCAGCTGTCAGAAAAAAACATATATGATCATATATTATGAAGTAATATAACAACTACTGTGATATTATAATTCTAATTCTAAATAGCCCAGCGATATTGTATCCATATGTGTGACCACACTGTCCATGCCTCTATAAATCCTTCAAATTCATATTTTATTCAGCTTAGCTGAAGTACATGAAAACATACATCATCACAGTCATAACAAAAGCCTGTATCTCTAAAATAGGATTAGGAATGTTAGGACTTGGATGAAAGTTAATACACCAAGTCATTTTTTTCTGGAAATTTTGCCACAAAGTAAAGAGTAACTGGCATTTTCAAATTATATTTATACAAAGAAAAAGTATAAAAATATAGATGTCATATTTTGTTCCAACAGCAATGATATGAAGGTTCACTTATTTACATTGTGGCCATCATGACCCCTCATTCCTTTTACCATCACTGCAAAAAAAAAGTCTATTAGAGTTTATCTACAATGAACCATCTCATATCAAACCACTCTGGGTTTTTAAGAAACCATGGATCCATTATAAACATGAAAGCTGGGAGTTTCACATCATTTAAAACATTGTTAAAAATTTAAGTGACAGCATGAGGTTATAAAACAAGAGTAGTTATTTTTTTGTTTTTTGATATTTTAGTTTTGGTCATTCTTTGTGAACACTACCTCCATTTATCAGAACACTGCAATCCAATTTCCATTTCAATTTTAAAAATCCTTTCAAGTTCATAATGGTATTTCTCACAGCAGTATACCACAATGCCAAGCATACTAACAATTTGCAACATTTAAGCAGATTAGTTGTTGCTTAATTAACACGAATAAGCAACAATCAAAATATAACTTTTGCAGCCCTAAATGTACAGTAGTAGTAGTAGTAGTAGTGAAGTTTGTTAGATCAAATGATGTGATAGAAGCTCAATAATAACTTCACTAAAACAGCTAGTCATCTTTCTGGGCGTTGCAAGTGTCAAAAGTGCCGCAGTGGGACTGTTAACAATAGTTGCTTTGGAGGAAGAGGCCTCCTGGGATTGGTCACGGTTTATATGGAGAAGGAGATGGTGGTGTCAGATAGCTAGGATTATGCATGCACTTCACATCAAAGCCACCCTTGTTCTCACAAGAGAACACAGAGAGTGTGAAAAGAATGACTATGTTTCATTCATATCCTATTACAGCTGCTTTGATTGAATTTCGTACACAAGGTGGTTTTAAACTGGCCCTGCAGTAAAATTAAGTCCCAAGGAAGGCTTTGATTTATTGTGTAGCATTGCATAGGCACTCCAAGATGTAATGATTCAGAACCTTTGCACCTATATTCAGGTTCTATTTGGCCTAGTGCAACTTGCTGCAAAAAGAGACTCATTTTATAAACATTTACAGCATGAAAAGGTTCAATTTGTATAACAAATAACTTTTTTTTAGTTTACAGGTCTGGGGAGAAAATGGAGATAGAAGGGTTTGCACTGGGGTTTTTCTAGCAGAAGAAGAAAGTATCAGAAAGGAAACAACCATGTCCTACTCATATGCTACTTAAATGTGTGGATATACATGGGCTGCCAATATAAGTTATATTAGTACTATGCGGATCATTTTGACAATGAATTGTGCAGCCATTTATAGACTATTTGCAACATTCGCCATTCATAGGCATACGCAAACTACACATCCACGCAGGGCTCAAGCCATGAGGGGGGTCCCGGTATGGAATCCCATCAAATGCCCCCCTACCAACCGCGACCAACCTTGAGGGGGCTCCCAGTACAGAATCAACCACAAGGGGGGCCGTCAACAACAGCCCAACACAACATCCAACCACCCCCCCGCCCAGGACCACGTACCGCGCCCAACCCTTGACCACGTAGGGGCCTTAAGCTGCTAGGAACGGCCCTGCATACCAGAAATGTGTAGCTATGAACCCACACACTTATGTGAAAGCCAGCTGTTGGTTTCCTTCCTTTCAATGGTGCCTACAACTGCTCCCCCTTGTGGAGACTTTAGGAATGCTAATCACGACTTTATAATGATCTACGAATAACCTGTTTTAATCAAATGACCAACCATACCCAATAATTCACAATGCAAGTCGATTCATAGAGAACATCCTTGTTAAACAAGTAAACAATCAAGCCATCACAACAGCCCCAGTGTCTACAATAATTGAGCAATTTCTGTGAGAATGGAAAAACAGCCTTTCAAAAGAAACAAATCAGACAAATTAGAGTGAGAAACGTGTTAAGAAAAGTAAAGCATTAGTTCAGAGATGCTTCAGATATTGGTTGGTCCTTGCATCACAAACCTAATTGCTATAGATATTTCCTAGGCACAAGCAACTGCAACCCGTTTAACTCCTGTATGTATCTGATCATCAATAAAGGCCAGCGGCTGATTTGAGCTAATGCCTCCAGAGCTCATTTTCATCTCATTAATAGCAGCGAACTATCAGTGCTTATCGACTGTGCGCACTGAACAGGCAGCTCCACGGAAGAACAAAGACCCTGAAAGAGCCTGGCTTTGGCGGTGGCCACATGCAGGGCACTGCTGCCTTATCTCTGCCATCAGCCCACATACACACTCACACGCACACACACACAGTCACAAAACACAGACTGTTAAATATGCACATAGGTGTGTGTAAAGAGAGTAACACAGCATCTCCACCGATGCTCACTTTCCACGTCTCACTGCCTGCAATTGTTAGGGCTCAGCTAATATATCATTCGGCTGATCTTAACATTCGGTGGATTTATCACCACTGGCCGAAATTCCACCAATAAAGCAGATAATAACTCTTTAAATGTCATATATCAAGCCCCTATTCAGGGATATGACGCACTTTCGTCAAAAAAACATTACTCAACATTGTTTGAGTGTTTGACATTGACATATTTTTAAAAAATCACTTTTTTGTTATTAAAGATTTAAGAGCCAGTTCTACTCCATGTGCTTTTTTGTTGTTTATTTGAGTACAAGGTAAGATATTTCAGCAGAAAGGGATATTTTTTTTATTTGTTCAAAGGTATGAAAATGAGATGTTGTTTAATGATGTGTGTAAACATTTGCGAAAAACAGAAACAGAACTAAAATCTTATATTATTATGAAGATCAATAAAGGAATGAAGGAACACTAGAAAAAGAGATTGTTGGAATATCCCACGTTCGTTGTGTAATCAAGATATCATTATATACAGTTATAAATGTTTATAGACATGGTTGGATATTTTAGTAAGATTCTGCAGGAAACTATCAGTGATATTTGACATGAGCTGTGTCTAATGATAAAATAAGACAGAAGTGGCCTTGACATATAATGACTTGACATATAAACATATTCCTGCTCTACTTTTGAGGTTTATTGAAATACAATTTTTCAGAAATATGTAGTAGGTGCAAAAATCTGAAAAATGATTTATGTTTGTGTTTCATTGATCATTTGTCTTTGTGGTTTACAGCTGCCTTAAGAATTTGAGACTATATAAAATCCTACTGACTGACATTATTGGCCAGAATGATTGTCTCTAAAATTTGTAATGATATTGATGACTATTATATATCATGCAGGCCCCAGTGATGAGCTAATATAAGTAGCAAAAATCTTCACTTGAAGGTGCAAAATCCACGCCCCCCCACCTCTCTTGGGGTTTCGCTGCTTAATTAGAGCAAATGCTGCGCATGATAGAGGTGTGCTCTCCTTGGCGAGATCCTCACAGCTTTATTTTCGGCTCTCGCTGCTCCTCCGGTGCTAAAGGAAGCCTTTTTGGCTTTTAGTTCAGTCATGCTCAAACTAAGACAAAGGGCTTCATCAATTTTCAATGTCTCCATCTTAGGGTGGAGCAACTACAGGGAAATGAGTGAACAAGCATGTTAATTTAAAACCACATGCAAGTCAGAGTGACTCTGTGCGGCCTGCTGTACTCTATCCCACCGTGTTTCTGTTCACAATAACGGCTTAAAAGGACTCCGGCATGATGGTAAGGTGAATGTTTCATAAGGGCATCCTCCTGTAGACCCTGCGAAACACAGATACACTCGCAAATACCACCCACACAAATATAAAGGGCCTCGCTTCCACGCTCAGGAGCTGGACGGAGACATGGGACAACACACGCTTTCTATCTTTCTTTCCCTCTTGGTTAATAGCCCACACCCTGCATCCCTCATCAGAGCTGCCTGCATTAGTCAAAAGCACAGACCCTGATTTAGACTCTAATTAGAGAAGAGTGTGGTCAAGCCCCGATCATCAGGCTCACACAGACTGGCCAGAGGCTATAAAGCTCTCTCTGCATGGTTCTATCTTCAAGCCATTACCACTCCATGAAAACACAAAGCCAATGTCCCTTTATAAACTCTCCTCTGTCTCCTTACACCCCCATTTGAGCCCTCAAACGTGATCTGGTGTCTGTGGAGCACCAGAGTGTCCAAGCTGATTCGGTTTAATGAGAATAAATTGTCATTACCCTTTAATTGCACAAGCAATATTCTCAGAATGAGGAGAACTGATGCAGTTAAATGTCGATTGTTTTAGTTCACGTTGGTTTGAATTAATTGTATTATAAGCTTGAATGCCGGTTGGTACTTGGAAAATGCACATTCAAATACCTGTTTGCAAAGTAATTCAAAAACTTATATAATTTCCCATAATTTTAAGTTTTAGGTAATTCAGTTGCTGCAGTTCATTATGTATCCAGTAGGCAGCAGAAATGTATTATTAGTCAGCTGCAGTCTAACTGCTTGCGCGCCATATGTTGCTATATAAGCTGCGTTTGTAGCCTCTTGTTGAAATACAGTTTTATCTATACATGTAGATGATACATGTGTAACAAATTAAGATTATTAATTTATTTATCACCATCAGAAATCTCATTAGTTGCTTTAATTTACTGCTGTTAGTTATTTTTGTTTGACTAATCCTCTGTTTTTCATCATGGAAAGATTATGAATCAGAATCAGGAAATTGCTTATGCAATGACTGCACAGACACAGAGACGCAAACACAAGAACAATATAAAATACAATATCAACCCAGTCAAAATATAATAAAACTTGTCACAATACTCTGTATTATATATATTCTATGCTATATATAGAAAATACTGCTGCCAATAAGAGTAGGACATAAAAATTATATAATTAAATTGCTATTAATGTCATTTAATAATTAACACAAATAGTGGTTTGAAAGCAGCCAGCAGGACGACATGCAATTCAAGTCCAGTTTTGTTGTGGCTACAGAGTGTTCAGTGGAGGACTGAGGAGTTTTGAACATCAACCATTAAAAAGAACACAATTCAAATGTTAGGAAGCTTCATACACTGCGGAAACTCACCACAAACTGATCTGAGGTTCTGAATTAGCATCACCCTCACCAGAGCCTAGAGGTGACATTAGCTTAAATGATAACTCAACATAAAAATCAATATGTGAAGTGAATTGATCACAAATACCAGCAAAAGACAACAGTACTCCAATACTACTACAATATTAACATTATTTAACACTTTCTAGTTTAAGGTTAGAGGTTTGACAGTTTAGAACTGACAATTATCTCAGTCTGCTTTTATAATCAACTATTTAAACCCTTTCAGATCTTGAGACGGTTCCTGCAGTGCTGAACTGTTTCTCCTCCGAGTCTTACTGGTGTGAATGGAGCTGATGCTATTTTAAGAGACTGTTAAAGAAGGGAAACACCGAAAACACCTTTGCAGCTGAAGTGTCAGGAGCAAGAGTCTGCAGCAAACAGATTGATGTGCAACTTGAAGAACAAGGAATGTGGAGAGAGAGAGAGAGTGTGTGGGTGTGTGTTTTATGGGAATATATAAGAGAGGCAGAAGCCCTACTATCTCCCCGTATGGTCCCGCCACGGAGGTGGAGAGACTGGGTTCTCCCTAAGTGCTGAAGACGGGATATGACGGAAGTGGGAAGATAAGAGAGGGAGCGGGGTCTGAGGAGGCGGCACGGACAAAAACAAAGCAGGACATCTAGGTCGAAAGGTACGCATGGATGCCCTCCAAAGGCAACTGTGCCGGCAAGCCCCATCCCATCGCCCCACTGTGATTAAAACCGTGCTGTCAGGCTGCTCCGGCCTGGACTATTTTTACTCCTAATGTATCACTCTTTCCTCTTGCTTTGGATTTAAAAAAAAAGGAAAAAGAGCGGCTGCCAAATATCTGTAACCACAGGCTAAGTGCTTTGTCCTGTTCGGCTCTCCAACTGAAAATAACCCCGTGACCCACAACAAGTGCACTTTTACAGAAGCCAATGAAGCTCCGCGCAGTAATGATTTTTACATTGAGATCATCATTAATGTACAGTAAATATTACAATTACTATTGCTGTCCTGAATGTAGGATTAATAAAGAATAGACATAGAAATCATTGCAATAGTATTACAGTACAGCCTTAAAAATACCAATAGGCCAACTATACTGTTATTATCATTATTATTATTATTATTATTATTATTATTATTATTATTATTTATTATTATTATTATTATTATTATTATTTTATTTATTTATTATTATTATTATCATCATCATATTATATATTATATTTACATTTTTGTTTTTATATAATTTTATATTTACAAATAAGCGCAGTAACCTGTAATGCAAGGTAATGCAATGCAAAAAGCTGGAATATGTATGCAGTATGCCTCCTGCACTGGTCATCCTAACCCTGCAGCGCGTGGAGCTAAGGACTGTGCGTGCGCGTGTGTGTGTGCATGCGTGTGAGGTATCCCGAGGATTCGCATCCTCCAGTTGGCTGCCGTATACTTGCAGAGGGAGGGGCGCCTACACAGCTCCCCCTACCGGACTCGCGTGCGCACAAACATGCACACACACACACACACACACACACACACACGGACCTAGTGACAAAGCATCAGAGCAGTTCTACTTGGAGTCTTACTCCGTGATGAATATATACTCTATGCATATATGTTGTATATGTACATATATAAGTAAATATTACATACAGCCTATGCATATAT
>JBBPDH010000007.1:19669816-19680726 GCA_037974565.1 Clupeocharax schoutedeni
GAAACTAGACTAGACTAAAAGAGAATAGACGTGACTAAGACTAATAAAAACTAAAATGTCAGCTTGACGCAAAGACTGGACTAAAACTAAAATTAAAACGGGCCGCAAAAAACAACACTACACTATACAAATCATCTGAAATATAAATGTGGACATACGTATATTGAAACAAAAGAAATGTGATTAATTCAGCAATATTTATTCATCTACGCTCAGTCCCTGCATAGTTACCTATTCACTATTATACAGCATCATAAAACTGATATGGAATGGCTGTCTAAAGGATATAGTATGGAAAAGCATACAGAATGAAAGTCTTAAATGTTAAAGCAAGCAAACAATCTTTGAATAAGCACATTTCAGGCATCATTGCAAGAAAAGTTGGGCAGAGCAGCTTGTCCTTCTAATCTCTCAGGACAAATTTGTTCCTTCTAACCATTTCCATGACCTGACATTGTGGGTGACATTTTGTTGGATAATGTTTCTGATATATGGAAATTATCTTTGCAAGAGATCAGCCATGGAGTCAGGGCACAAAAACACATACACACACACACACACACACACACACACACACACACACACACACACACCTACACACACACACACACACACACACACATATTGTATTTTAGAATGCTTACCCCACTGTAAACGACGAGTGGGGCCAGTTTGAGAGCTCATCCATTCAGGCAAGGTGAAGGTGCCTGGGGAGAACTGGACTTCACGTTGCATTATTTATCAAATGACGCTCTAAACTGCTCAAAGATTCATGCTGAGAGTGCCTATTGTCAAGCCAAACAAAAATGCATCAAAAGAAAAGTGTGCTTCGAAATTTGGGCTGAGGACAGGTGAAGAAGAAACAAGAATGGATGAAGATGGTGACAGAGCAGGAGAAACAACAGTCAAAGGTTTAATCTTTCTCTTCACTCCTCCACACCTTCACTGCTGCTACATACTAATGTACTGGTAGAGTTTTACCCTACTATCTAACACATATTGCACACAAGTCCCAAGCAATGACTGTCATATTTCAGCTCTATGCAGTTAAAAATTAGACCCTAAATAATGATGCATAACCTTTCATCACACAGTATCAACATTGACCGGCAAGTCTAAGTTACTCCAGCCACGGACCAAGAATTAAATGTGTAGCTGTGTCAGATTTTGTCTGAAATAAGACTGAAAATAAGAAGCCAACTTCAGCCTTGCTCAAGCACGTAATGATGTAGGCTGATTCTGAAGTCATAGATACATTACTGTCGCAAGACCCAGATTTCACAATTCGTAGTGATGCAAGAAGTGCAGCAACCCCAATGTCAGAGGATTATTTTCTGTATTTTCATGGCACACTGATCTACTATATAGAGAAATATATGCAATAACTAGAAAATAGAAACTGGAATAGGTAATAGAAAGTAGAATAAACTGGTAAATATACACAAATACAAATGAATTCAATAATTCATTATATTTAAATGCTTAATCCTTACTAAGGTCATGGGTGTCCAGAGCCAATGCTGGGGTGTATGGGTGCCAGGCAGGGACTCTCTCTGGGTGGGGCACCATCCAGCCATAGATGCAGAAAATAAACAGAAGATGTGCAATTTGGCAGTGTGCGCTATATAATTAAAAACAGGTGCAGATGTCATTATGGTGTGAGGACTGATTTTGGATGCTAGTGAATGTGAGGTCCTTTTGGAGGAACCTCATGACCTGAGGTCTCTCAGTTCACGCCAGAACTGTTTCCCAGAGTTCAGCAGATGGAATAGATAACAGCTAGGATGGGAAGAGTCCTGCACTGGTCTTACACCATCTGATACAGATGTTCTGCAGGGAGAATAGAGCAGATCTGGAGCAGCGTTCTGCTGCTCATATCACTTGCTGCAGGTCTTTGCAGTCTTGGATAGAGCTGTTCCAAAGCCATGTAGTGATATTCAAGATGCTCTCAATAGCTGCTATACAAAATGTTTTAGGATTGCAGAAAAACCATAAACCTAAGGTAAAGACGCCACCTCACCTTAGTAACTTTAGTAAGTGTATTGTGACCGGGACAAGGTCCTTGAAGATCTGAACACCAAAGTGCTTAAAAGGTGCTCACCATCTCTGCTCAGTCACAGTTTAAATGCAGCTCCAGGAAGAAAAAAAAGAGATACCTGCAAAAATGTTCAGTTTCTCAGGTTTTGTCTTTTATAGGTGCAAGTTTTCAAATGAACTGCTAACAATATTCTTCTAGTTTGCAAATAAAATATTCTTCTTTACAGCACAAGAAAATAACAAAACATCAAAATAAGAGAAATTATGCAGTGTTTACAGAACTTGAATAATTCAAAGTAAACACATCTCTTGTTATAATGTTGATTAATGTTTTTATACTTTTTCTCATTAAATACGATTTGATCACCTAATCACATAAAGTAGAATGAGGTACTTTTGTAAGAATTTAACAGATACTAGCATAGGATGTTCGTTATACTCATAAAGATGCAGATTTAAAAATAAATGGCAGTGGTCTCTCATTTTTAACCAGAGCTGCAGTTTCGTGCTGTAGTCCAGCTCCTTCCTCCTTCAGGTGAGCCCATTCTTCATTGCTGGAGTTCAGACCAAGCCTTACCATGTTGTCAGCAAACTTCACATGATAGTTGCAGCTTTGAATCACCTCACAATCATCGGTTTAGAATGTGTACAACAGGGGACTCAGGCTGCAAGCTCTGGTGTTGAGGGTAATGGTTCTGGACACACAGCCTCCCACTCTGACTGGAGAAAGTCCAGTACTTAGAGACTTCACTCCCTGGTCCCTGGTCCTGAACAGTCTGTGGGGAACTATGGTATTAAAAGCTGAATTGTAGTCTATAAATAGCAGCCTCACATTCTTCCCATTTATACTGCGCACATGTTTCATCTGCATCATACAAAGAAGGAATAAAGGTATCCTACCTCAGTGCCTATTACACACTTCCAGCATGGATGTTCATACGTCACGTTAGTACTAACGTAACATTACAAATAGAAGCTAACGTAACATGACAAATAAAATGTAGCATTAGTGTTGCAGTGATAATCAGATATAACTCAGAAATAACTCAAAGGAAATGGTGCATTAAACAGGACATACATTGCTGGCACAAGCTGACAATCCTTAGCAGTTCTTTGCTAGAAGAGGTTTCACATCTCGCTAATTATGCTCATACTTTACCATACCTTTTTATTCACCAGGTTATATTTGCTGATAAATGTGTAACACTAATTGATGTTAAATCATTAGTGATGGCACAATAACCAGTCTTTATAAAGCAATGTGGCATGACATGGTATGGACATGGAGGCAGCCAGTGATATGAACATATCAGAGTAAAACACAAGAGGAAGCCATCCTTTTTTAGATCTAAATTTGAATAACAAGAATTCCTTGTATTCTCAAATATCTCCCTCTCCAGACAGTGAAGTCTTATTAGAATCATATTCAAATGAGCAGTAGAATGTGGATTTTAATGATCATTTAGATCTGTCTCTGCAGAGGCCCAGGCTAACAGGCACTCAGGTGGGGTATTACAGGCACAGATGTTGGAAATTGGTGTTTTTTCATGGATTCAGATGTGCTAGCAACAAATGTTCATATGTGAAACTACAGCACTAGTGCATGAATAAATTAAAAGACTAAATCAACCAAAATCTGGTTTGATGACTAGTCAACAAAAGAGACACGAAAGCCTGTGTACAGTGTGCTTCTTTGCTTTACTTTTTTCTTTGTAGACTTGTTTTATCTAAACATTTCAACACATGCAGCGTTTTGGCAAATAACATAATGATTGTAATGCTCTACATCACTTGCCCCCTGACATCAGTTGTGATGTTACTAGGGATCACAATACGATAGTTAGATCACAATACGATATGCTCAAATAGTAGGCTACTGCTGCTACTTAATTACCCTTCACAAACCTTACTGTTAATCTGCATGTAGAAACATTTGCATGTTGGTTCCTTATTGACCTGAGTCATGAGTCATCACAGAACATAATTTTTCTTATAGAGAAAATCAACACTTCAGTGGTCGCTTATTGAAGCTAATACACACTATATTGTTCTGTGACGAGCTGGCTGTTGGACTGACTCCCGTGAGCCCTTGCAGGTTTTGAAATGGAGCCGTTTGGCAGGAGAATAGTGTTTGGGGAGGAGTTTCGCGGGCAAACACTTCAGTTGGGGTGCAGCTAGCGTAGGAGCTAGACGTGATAGTGCTGGCTGGTTGCAGGCTGTTTGTAAAGTTGGCAAATAAAGCCAAGAGTTTGTAAAGATTTCCAGTGTCTGTCGACTCTATTTCTCACACTTGCCACAGTTCTATATTTGTAAATGAAAAAGTGATTCCAAATTTAGTGCTTGAATTGAAATTAAGTTAAAATAACAGTTCTTTGGTTAAAATCATAAAATCTGGTGCTTGAAATAAAACATGCAAGTCAAAGTACACTTCTATACTTCTGTTTTACCATTATCAACATTACACATGAAAAACCACATAAGACATGCATCAGTGGCCATTTTGTACATTAAATAAAAGGGCAATAATTGCACTGTAGACAAAACAACCCTCATCATTCACCACCACTATAAAAAACAGTATAAAGTTTCTCTGCAATTAAGCATTTTACATCAAGCCACTGACATTTTTACACCACAGGGAATTGTGTGGAAAAAGTGTGCATATGTGCAGGCTATTCAGCCTATAGCAGTTTAGTCAAACCCATTCACATATGAATTTATCAGAACTATTTTAGTCCGGATGTCTTGTTTTTAAGCTCAAATTAGAAAAAAATTTAAATGAAACAATTACTGACATGTATACAATCTTAAAGACAGAAAACAAATAATTTAATATGATTTTTTTATGAATGAGATACTTGAACATTTGACACATAAGTACACGTATGTTGCAAGTAATCCTTTTTAATGAACATAAAGAACAAGAAAAAATGCAAAACACTGGTCTTTTAAACCAATGCGAGAATAAAGAATGTAGGGGCCATTGCATAATTGCATTTCCTAAAGAGTTGAATACATATTTCAAAGCTGGGTGTACTTCTTACAAAATGGACAAGTGTGTAAATGCTCTACTAGTGGAAAGATAATTTAATCAAAAGGAGATTTGCTATCACTGGGATTTCATAATGTTTCCCTCTTTGGATTTTTTTAAATTAACTACAAAATCTCTGTATTGATCTTGGCTACACTGGCATGCATGATTATTTTATAACCTTCTCAAAGTGTCTTTAATATGCTGAGTTCATCATAAACTCAAGCCAAGACAAGCTAATCCAGCAGCTTATTAGATTACAATGTGTCCTCAGTGGCCTATATGTAGGCAATTGTAGTATTCTCTGCAACGCCAAGTAGTACAGTCTATAGCTGCAAAAACTTTAGTGCCTGAAACATTTGGATGTTTTGCCACCTGGGTCAGTGACAAATAGTCTGACCTTTTGTTCGTTTCGTTCTCCTTGTCTCAGATGGTGTGAATATATTAGACTGCAGGCAGAAGTGAATTAGCAAACACTTACGCTCTCGATTGGAGTAATAAGTGTGGAGTCTCATGCAGGTCGATGGGGTATACTGTGTTCGAGTTGATGGCCTACGGGGATGTGTTGGGCTTTTACGATCTCACGCACACACACTACAATGAAAGGAATAGCTGGTGTGAATCCCTAGGTCCTCATCATAAACCCTAGGAGTGACAGCAAATCCATTTCTGTCGCATGCAATTACAGCTATGCTGATTCTGTGAAAAGAGCCCCTGCTTTAGTTTTCATCAAGGCCACTGAAAAGCTGAGGTAGACCTCAACTCCCACAGCAACAATCCCCGGCCTGTGCGTTTGGGTTCCATGGACACACACAAGCTAAAACAGCTTATGCGAAACCCCCCTTGCTAACTTTGACATTACAACTGGAGAAAAACCTGGAGAGAAAAGTAATAATAATAAATCAACATATTATTAATAACCAATAGCAGTTGTCCAGAAACTGTCAGAAATATTAATTTTCTGCAACAAACACTGTAGGGACAAAAGTAGAATCAGTAACTTCACTGATCCCAGTGGTAATTGCTTATGTAATGACTGCACAAACACACAGAGACACAAAGACAAAACCATTATAAAACATAAAGTTTAAATAAAATCAAAAGAAAAAAAAGTTTAATATGAACAAACACTAATGCTGGGCATAAATAATACACACTTCTTATTTCAGGGTTTGGGCCAGGCCCCTTAATTTCAGTGAAGGACAAACTTAATGGTTCAGCAGACCAAGACATTTTGGACAACACCGTGCTTCCAACACTGTGGATCCAGTTTGGGGAAGAACCCTTTCTATTCCAGCATGGCTGTGTCCCAGTGCACAAAGGAAGTTCCATAATGACATGGTTTATGGATGAACAAGAATGTAGACCTACTCGTCCAATATCAGTGCCTGACCCCGTATATACTCCACAGAATAGGTAGTCAGAAGACTGCAGAGGGTAGTCAGGACCGCTGAGAGAATCATTGGAACATCCCTCCCAACTCTCCAAAATCTGTACATATCCAGAATGAACAAAAGAGCTAAGGTAATCACCCTGGATCCCTCACACCCAGCACACTCCCTCCTTAATCTGCTGCCATCTGGTCGATGCTACAGAACACTTAGCACCAAAACGTCCAGACACAGGAGCAGTTTCTTCCCCCAAGCAGTCCATGTCATGAACACTTAACAATGTCACTGTTATGAACATTTTTCAATATGTATATTGTGTCCCTACTATTTTTGCATTTCTGTATACATTTCTGTATATAACTCTTTTTATTACCTGTGTCTTGTCTCGTCACTGTCATCTTGTTGCACTGTAGAGTTCTGTCACTAAAACAAATTCCTTGTATGTGTGAACATACCTGGCAATAAAAGTTGATTCTGATTCTGAATGAATAGGCAGAAACTCCAGAATCTTGTGGAAAGTCTTCCCAGAAGAGTGGAACCTGTTCTAGCTGTAAAGGGGGACCAAGTTCATATTAAAGTATTGCTATTTGAATGCAATGTCAATAAAGTCCCTGTTGGTATAATGTTCAGGTGTCCCAATAATTTTGTCCTTGTAGTCTATGAGAAATGGGAATCCCTTACCACAAAACACATGGCTGAGCATGTCCACAAAACCACAAGCATGTGCGTTGTGACACCTAAGAATAGCCAATAGCAGTCAGTTAACTGGCTGGCAAGATGCTAATTAGCTAGAGTGTTTGTGAGGTAGCTTACGTAATTGGTGAAGTTTATAGACAGTGAGTTCCTTAACTACATTACATACACCTCCAAGGCTCCACCTCCAGATGTGCTCAGCCTTCAGTTGTTTTCAGTAGCCAATCCAAGGCTGCTCTTACCAACATCTTCACTAATCTGGTCATTCTATCAGATATGCACAGTTTTTATTATGCATGCCATGTTCCCAGGCCCAGTCCATGAGGAAGTGGTGGTCTATGAGTAACTCCAATTCTTTGTGTGTTTATTTATGGTTTTGGTTTGTTTATTAATGAGATGGACAAGTGACAAAAATGTATGGGGCTAGAGCTGAGCTCCATTTTTATCAAACGCCTGGCATTGGAAGACTTCTTTTACATCTTTATCTACCAACAGATCAGCACAACCCTCAGAAGGTAAAATGTGCCTTGATGTGAGTCATTGTTTCCTCTTAACCAGGCTGGATACTCTGTGGAATGTTTTGGTAGGGTATTAATTTATTAACATCATTTCTTTATCACTGAACATCTGTTTTCTATTTTGCCTGTGGCTTGTTTGCTAGCTTTTGTTACATCTTTTAAGCACATGAGTAAACACTGAACAGGTAGTGCTGAGTACATAGTAAGACCTATTGTGTGCACATATTGAGGTCACATTATGACATATTTCCTGCAACATCTGTGCTGCATCTGGCCCTGAATGTGCTGTTGTGGCTTATCCTGATTGAGTTGTTTAAATAAGGCTTTAGATGGCAAAACTACTGGAATGCAACAAAAATGGGGCAATGTGCATTGTGATGTATAGCCCAAAGTATTATATTCTTAATGATGATCCCACTTCTGCAATAACAAATACAAATACAAGCAAATAGGATAATCCTACAAATGTTAAATATTGTTTTACTCAGGACTGGTTCAAGTCATTAACCCAGTTTAAATGCCAAAGGCACATTTTCACTTTTTTGACCAGTCAAGCAGGGGCAGTTAGTCCATAGGGTGGTTGGGTTACAGATCATCAAAAAGGGAGCTAATGTTTTTATCATGTCAAATTACAGTGCTAGGCTAGCTGTGACTGTTCTAGATGGTTTGCCTTGCCTCTGAATATCAGAGTCCAGTCAATGTCGGCTGTGTTCTGTAGCATCCCTTTTGGGTGATTTCAGTCTGGTTGAAAATCACCCATAATGCTCAGAGAGAGTGTCATGCTATATCAAACTGCAGACATTGCAGCAGAATCCATGTGGGTTTCGGGTGGGCTTGAACTAACATTACACTTAACATAATTTTGCCCTATGTAACCTGGTGTAGCTTAAGAAGAAATCTGTGTGTTATGTTACCTTGTCCAGAGGTGTAGGGCAGCTGGTAGCCTAGTGGTTAGGGCATTCGCCCTGCGACCAGAAAGTCCGGGTTCGATTCCCAAGACCGCTAGGAACCGCTGAGGTACCCTGAGCAAGGTACGGTCCCCACACACTGCTCCCCGGGCGCCGTGTTCCTGACTGCCCCCTGTTTCACTTGGTGAATGGGTGAAATGCAGAGGTTGAATTTCATGCTGTTCACGCTGTGGTGTGTTCACGTATGACAAATGGAAACTTTCTTTCTTTTTTCAAACACAGTGGAGAGTCGGTGTCCAGCACAGTTTGATGGTTCCCCTGCACATTCACTAAACGTGGCAACTAATGAGGTGAACCAGGTGTTTGAGCAGGGAAATCGCCACGATGTGCTGGACCACGGCCCTCCAGGACTGGAATTAGACATCTGGTTGATACTACTAGCATTGCTACATGAGCAGGCCTGAGAAAAAAATGCTCAGAGCAGTGTGACAGTGTCAAGTTTGCTTGCTGATTAATTTTGCACAGTTTCAATTTTACAGTGTCTAGTTGGCCAGCTGTTAATTTACCCATTGACTGGGTCACCTTAGCCATTATGTCCGTAAGCACTCCCCCCATTCACCAAGAGATTTGTAATGAGCTGCCCCTGCAGCCAAGTGTCTTTTTGTTGTGGGTGTTTGGATCCTTTGTTTTGCTGAAATGATTACATTCATCAAAACATCCAACAACTAATAAATATTCATTTAAACTCCTTTTGCACTGAATGTTTAAAAATACCATTAATCTTTCACCACCTGATCTCTCAGCAACAAAGCAAAGCTGTTCTACAGAGAGTCCCATGGTCTTTCATATGTGTAAGAACTGGAAACAGGCGGAAGAGTTTAAATAAGCCCATCCGCTCTTCTCCTTTTACTTTTCAGAGAATGAAACTCAAAGGTTTTACAACCCATACTTAAATAATAAAGAGGCAGGAAAAGCTTCCACTGTTTAGGCCATTCTGTGGCTGTATAGAATTTGATCAGTTATGGGTCCCTGATAAAAGGAATGTAGTTACATATGCTGTATTTAGTTATATTTCAGATTGTGAACATTCTTATGCAGTTATGATGATAAAAATGAAATTTAACTAATGAAATTCCTTCGAACGGGAGCGGGTC
Organism: Clupeocharax schoutedeni; assembly: GCA_037974565.1. Lineage (NCBI taxonomy): Eukaryota > Metazoa > Chordata > Actinopteri > Characiformes > Alestidae > Clupeocharax > Clupeocharax schoutedeni. The sequence goes on from JBBPDH010000007.1 coordinate 19,679,549, forward strand.
CTCAAGTTACACCACAGATCCGTTCCTTTGACAGTGATGTAACCTGAATTTTGGTGTAAGTCGAAACACACTCTAGCCTAAATCCCTTACTGATCCTAACACAGTCGTAAAATCATAAAAACACACACAACTAAGCCACAGAAAAAGGAAAAGCAAACAACCAAACGCATAATCCGTAAAATACTACATAACAGAACCTTGTCATTAATGGTGCATACGTCTCCAAGAAGACGGCGCAACCGCCTTAAATAAGCTATTATTAACAGAAAGCAATACGAACACCATACGAGGGCCAATACTCCTTCTCAAAACGTAAATCAAAGGACAGGTACACACCAGAGGGTGGACTGACAACAAAAACATGAATTATTGGAACTTAAAAACCACATCTACACAGACCAGAATCCTTACTGATGAGGCCGAGATAAGCACACCCAAGAATCTCGGCATATATCAATTAATAATGGCCTCTAGCTGCCGCTGACTGGGAATATCACAACCTTAGCTTGTGCATCTATTGGTGTTATTCACAGAATATTAATTTGATATTTCCAGTTGCATTATGCTGCATTCAAAGCCAATTTATAGTCCATGTACACAAAATACTGACATCTGTATTAATGCCTCAAAACCCATTGTGCTGCTAACCTAGACCAGCAAGCACCTTTATAATACACTAAACCACCATTTATAATACACCTAATACACTAAACATCGTTAATATTCAGTGCTGGGCTTTTAACTAAAGTATCTGCTGAATGTGTTTATAAAATATAATATGGAAAATGTGTAATGTATGATGCAAAAAGTAAAGATTATATTACTTGATTGTATTGAATACTTTAATGGCTAATGTTTTTGGTTAGATCTAAAATTGTGTTAAACAGAATGTGGCAAAACAATGTGGCACTGTTAGTTGGTGCTAACAAAAAATTGGTTAAAGGCACAAGGAAATTATTGAGCAACTATTTCATTCTCAATTTTTCTTAATTACTGAATGATAATAAGGAGCAACAAAAGTTCCTTCAGCAGCTTGTAATTAGATATATTGGCAACTAGGGGTGTGACGAGATCTCGTGGTACGATCTGTCTCGCGAGATGCGTTACGATATCCTTGCGTGACTAAAAGCCGCGCCTGTGAGGAAAACGGAAAGAAATTCAGTCCGCATGAAAGAGCA
>JBBPDH010000007.1:19747604-19761090 GCA_037974565.1 Clupeocharax schoutedeni
GCGAGACTGACAGACCAAAAATAAATATTATATTCTCTTTTTCTCCCCCCCCCCCCCTCTCTCTTTCTCTCTCTCTCTTCCACTATCACAAAGTATGCCATTAAAGCTTGTGCTGTAAGTGCTAACACTGTTTGGGTGATAACTTCGGTTGGACACCACAGTTACTGGCTGAACTGCAGTACCTCCATGATCCAATATCTCACACAGATTGAAAGTTTCGCTGTGCAAGAAAATGGCTTGAAAAATGCCACGGCTACACTGCTGAAACACCCACATAGTCACAATCAGACATATCAGTTAATGGTTGTTAATATTAAATAGCCAAAAAAAGCACAAAAAAATTGAAATTTTTTTTAAATGAAACATATTCAGTCACATGCAGATTGTTTTTGAGAATCTAACTCATAGTTTTATCCTCTGCCTTTTTCTGGATATTTTCACCAAACTGCTCTAATTACATTTCTTGCATCAAGCATGGAATGCAATGTAATCAAAATACGTGCTTTTTTCCGTGCTATGACAATGCTTCACTACCCTATTTATTTTAATGCGCACTGCGTAACATCGCCAGTATTTGTGCTAACTGGTGATGGTTAGGGTTAGGGTTAAGATTAGGGCATTCTTAGTTTTTTCACTACCCATTTTGGAACAAAAAGGTTCGATATTTTCAAGTCTTTTACGAGTCATGCCGGTACCTGTTAGTGCTCCAGCATGCTAATATTATTCTTGCAGTTTTGAAGCGTGTGGGAGGTGTGTAAAGCTAAATTCCTGCTTTGATTGGTTGTGCTGGATTGTGTGTTTAGTTCTTTGATTGGCCTCAAACAACAAACAGTGACAAACAAAAAGTGCAGAGAATGTATAATCTGTGTTCACTGATCTAATGGACAGACCGTACAGATCTGTCCTGGAACAAAGACATACAGCTCTGGATAAAATAAGAGACCAAGGCAAAAAGCTCAGTCTCTCAGGTTTCATCTTGTACAAGTGCAAGCATTGAACCTTAGTTTTTTTAAGAACTGCTGACAATATTCCTCCTGATTTCCAAATAAAAATACTGTTTTTCAAAGCATAGTTTTAAAGAAACTGACAAACATCAAATCCTTTAAAATGATGCAGAAAACACATCTCTTCTTCACTCTTCTTGTAGTGTTTTTGCAATCTAACTGGTCACATTATGAGAGGAGAATGTTGATTACAGCAGTGTTTTGTTTAGACTTCTCCTAAATAAGATCTGATTCAGGTGATCACTAATCAGTACCTCATAAAGCAGAATGAGGTGTTTGTGTAGGAGTTTAACAGACACTGGCATGGAATGGTTGTCAAAACCCATGGAGATGCTGATTTAAAAATAAATTGCAGGGGTCTCATTTTTTCCAGAGCTGTATACAGTACATGTATGATGTGCACCTAGTGTATTGTGCGTTGATATCTAAACCGGTGGTGATTCAAGCTGAAAAACAATGTTTTATAAATGCATGAGCTGTGCGCCCTCCATCCTTAATGAGTTAATAAAAAGTAGAAATTGGCACAAGTGAGTAATTGAAGCCCCATTCCAACCTCTACCTGTAGCTTTAAGACCCAGCTGACAGCTGGAGTGTGTGGGAATGAGAGAGAGATAGACTGTGAGAGAGAGAGATTGAGTGAGAAAATGAAGGTGAAAGAGAGAGAGGAAGAATATGGGACAGAAAGGAAGAATGCGAGAGAGAGAGAGAGCAAGAAATGTGTTTGAAAATGTGTTCGAGGAATACGATAGAGAGAAGAAGAATACGAGAAAGGGGAAGAATGTGAGATAGGAAGAGAAAGAGAGAGAGAGAGAGACACACACACACACACACACAGTGGGCAAGAGTCAAGTAGCAGACCTTGCACAAAATCTTTTGAAACCTGATTATATTTTGATTGTGTTAAATGATGTCCAGAAACATGATTAGTTTTCTGAACTTTTCAGTCGTTGAAACCAGGACAGTTCTTGTCAGACAGGCTGTGCTCCATTATGTGCCTTGCATCAGTTGTGTCAGGCAGTCATGGGGTGACGGCTTGAGCTGAACTCCAGTTCCTTTGGTTACCAGAAGGCTCTGGACACCACATACTGTGGCAGTCATTATTGGACTTTGCCATAGCGGCTTGCTCATATGGGGAACCTAATGAAGGGAGGCTGGAGCTCCAGCAGGCTGTACACGGCGGCAGAACTCAGGCGTGCTCTGCCGCTGCACCGGTGTGATCCCGCCTGAGGACAGCAGAAGTGTTATTGGGTGTCTTACCTCACGGAAAGCTCTCTTTCGCTCACACGCGTACTTGCACACACACACACACGAGAACACACTCTGTAATGCTATCAGAATGACATGCTTGGCAATGCGTGCTGTGTGCAAAGAGCAGAGAGGGCTTTTGTGTTTGCTCAGAGATGCTAAGTGCATAAGGGATAATTCCCCACTGTGTGTTGGATGGTGGATTATTGAAGTGCTAAGGGGTATCATGTCTAAGGTTAATCACTGCAACTCTTGGTTCTTATACAGGCTCATACTTTGTAGACCTAATACACGCTATATAGACAAATGTATTGGGATGTCTGACACCAGCAGGGCATGGCATATAATAAGACAGGGGTAACACAGAAACTTTAATATGGAATTGGTCCTCTTTGCACTCTTCTTAGAAGTGCTTCTGTGGGAATATGTGCCCATTTATACAGTAGAGCATTTAGACACTGATGTTAGGTAACTAGGCCTGGCTCGCAATCGCCGTTCCATGTTGCATAGGATTGAGGTCAAGGCTCTGTCAAGTTTTTTTCCACACTGAACTAGTCATGTCTTTATGGAGCTCACTTAGTGCACTGGGACACAGTCATGCTGAAATAGAAACGGTTCTTCCTCAAACTGTCCACAATGTTGGAAGCATGGCATTAATATTAAGATTACCCTTCACTGGAAGAGTTCAAACCCAGAAAACCAGGTGTGTTCCAATACTTGTGTCCATGTAGTGTATGTATTTCTTTGTTGCGGTACATTAGCCAGTACTGTAAAACACAGTTGAATGTAATAGAGCTATTGCTGGAACCTTAAGTCTCACTCTCCCATTTAACGTTCCTGGATTGCCTTAGAAAGGGCACATATTGTGTCAAATTTTTATTGTGTTGTAACTGAGGAAGACTTTAGCATTTAAAAACATTGACTGAGATTTTAGACAGTTTGACAAATATGCATGATGTAACAGATGAAAGATGTTTGGTAAGTGGATTGTGGGGTTGTGTCATCCATGAAATTCTGGAAATGTCAGACTTTTCATGTTGAATAGGTGCTTAATGTGTGTGACATGGAATACTCTACGGATATTCTCTGGGCTTCTTTCATAAAGTTGACCGTGTTCTGTTTAGGCATCAACACTGAGTTTTTATTCATGTTTAGAGAATATCTGGTGCCAATACACATTACAATACAAACCTTTACACAATACAATGCCTTTTTAATTCTTCACATCAAAATCGGGTCTAAAATTTCAGGATATAAAACACTGTTAGTTGTCAGTGTATCAGAGTAGTTAATGATAGGTTAATGTTCACAGTGAAATGTTAGGAATACAGTACATTCCACAATGGTAAAAATTATCCTACACTGAATATTTAAAAGAAATGTTAGCTTTTAATGAAGTAAATTTGTTTGAAGAAAATAATGTTTTTAATGTTACTTTTTTCAAATCCAAAAAACTATTTATAATTTACTAATGAAGTGAAGGTGACCATTTGTCATACGTGAGCACACAGTACAAAATTCTTCCTCTCCATTTAACCCATTCACCAAGTGAAGCAGGGGGCAGCCCGGAACACAGCGCCCGGGGAGCAGTGTGTGGGGACGGTACCTTGCTCAGGGTACCTCAGCGGTGCTTAGCGGTCTTGGGAATCGAACCCGGACTTTCTGGTCGCAGGGTGGATGCCCTAACCACTAGACTACCAGCTGCTAATGATCTTCCTGTAGTCCACCCATGAAATCCATACACATCATTCATCATCATTAGATTAAGATGTATGAAATGAACAAATTAAGAAAAAGGTTCACACTTTAAAATATCCTTCTCCACTGTAAGCACACTGATTAAACAGCGATGACCCCCTGATGACCTTTCCTGCAAGAAGATAACCTCCACATGTCTCCACATGAGGAGGTTCTCTGGAGAGGCAAAACTTTGTCTCATCTTCGGAATTGTTCTGTTGCTGGTCTGATCCTGTTGTTATGGAGTCTACAATCAGACACTGCTTCCATGCCAACAAACTATTTGAAAGGCTTTCCTAGACTATGCCTAGAATATGACCTAGACTACTTATGACTAACCTAGTCTATGACTAGCTATCCCGGATTATACCGAATCCTCGAGACCGAAGGATTTTTGTCTTCTGGCTTCTGGAGTGTGTTGACTTCTCAGTTCTCTGTTTATTAAAATCTATAGCTGCCTCCATTTTCAAGGCCACAAACTATAAAGTAAAATAAAGTGGCATTTGGCAGACGCCCTTGGGAAGCTGGATGGCCTAGTGGTTAGGGTATTGGCCCTACAGCTAAGAAGGTTGTGGGGTCACATCCCAACTGGGATTTCTTCACTGCGTGAATTGGTTAAAAGCAGAGAAAGAAATTCACATTTGTGCACACTGTGGTATGTTCATGCGCGCCAATATGGGTTAATAAAGTAAATTAAATGATGTAGAGCGACTTACAAACATTAGCTAGACAGTCCCTCTGGAGACACTGAAGGTCTAGTGTCTTGCTGAAGGAAACAGTGGTAGAAAGTGGGGGTTGGAACCTGCAACTTTGTGGTCATCAGTTTCACAAGACAGTCATTAGGACTAATGCCACTCTAAGTGCGCCCTTTAAAGAATCACACAAGGTTAAAGAGTTTTTATTGTCAAGTAGACAGAGGGTTGAAATAGCGTTCTTTGAAGCAAATGGTCACATTAAACAAATCACAAGACAAAGTGCAGTCGGATGTTGCAGATTCATACCTTTAGCTATTTAAGAATTCCCAAATCTTTCACCCTCATAGTCCAGCAGAATAGAGCAGGACTCTCTGTTCATTGATCACTGTTTCGAATCACAGTGTGAGAAGATTTTTAGGAGGCTGGTGGCCTGGTGGTTCAGGAGTTGTCCCTGCAATCAGAAGGCTATTGGTTCAAATCCCACGTCTGAGGTAAAATGCAGTTAAATGCAGACAAAGTATTTCACACTGTGTGCTTAGTGTGGTGTTTTCACATATGACTTTAAATGAGGCACTATGCTTTCAAATATATGGAGTTTTAAAGGTCGGCACTTTTATAGCAAAGCCAGAGACACTCAAACTCGAGCTCTATGGTTTGAAAGTCTTCATCGTCAATCAGTTAAAGGTGTGATGATGTTCGTAGAAATATATATCTCCAACTTTCAACTTAATTTTCCATCTGGTTTCATGTACAACATTTGGACCACCTTCTTCTGGATCCCTTTGCCCATCGCTCAGATCTCCATTAAAGGCAATTCAGTTGGGAGTTTTGTAAGAACTGTTTCAGATTCAGTCCACGACGACAATCAGTCGGTTGAAGGCACGGTCCACACTTGCAAAAATGAGCTTGTAGTGAGGGGAAGAGGAATAAACTACTCATTATTCAAAGCATACCACCTGCATGGGCATGCATGGCTGCCAGTGGGACTGACTCACTTTTCTTTATAGAAAATCAATGGCAGGATACATTCAGAAGAATGCATTTTCAGATCCGACCACTTTTTTTTAAACTCATTAAATGCCTCTTCAGTTTGTTCCAGAACAATGAACCAAACATACTGCTAATGCAAACTTGTAAAACCTTTTTTTTTTCCTCTGCTGGACTGAAAAGTTTAGCATTCTCGCTACTTTATTCAAGGTTTTATCGAAGATTTACAGATGTTAATGCGCCAGAATATAGAGCAAAAAAAAAGCAAAAAAAAACAAAAAAAAATGAAAAACACTTTCTTCTCTTTAACAGTGCTATTTCAGTCTCTCAAAGTCTACCCAGAGTTGATCTCTCCAGCTGCAACCATTTTGTTTCAAGCTTCAAACAGTAATTACACCCTAAAGCTGAATGAAACTTTTTTTTTCATGAAAAGCTGAAATATGTAACTTTGAAATAATAAATTACATCAGTCCTGTTGAATTTTTTTATTAACTATTAACTGTGACAGACAGAGGGGCTCAATGGGACAGCAGAGTGACTCCACACACTGCTGTCCCATTGAGCCCCTCTCTCTGTGTCACGGCTCGGCCAGTGGTCGTTAGGGGTCACTGTTTTTTGGTTTTGTTTTGTTATGGTTTTTGGGACTTTTATTTTGATATTTGGGTTTGTTATGTGTTTTCCAGCTGTCTTGTGTTTGTGCACTGATTATGCCATGTATTAAAGTTCTGTCGCCTCATTTATGTTCCCAGCCTCGTTTACCTGTTTACATGTTTGTATCGGCCCTTGAGTCAGGTTTAATTTCTGTTTCATGTTTCACGTTAATAAAGAGCCTGAGATTATGGATGCCTGCCTGCCTGTCTGTTTGCCCCGAGGTCAATCATGGGAGCCGATTAACCCAGCCCCCCGTGACACTCTGTTACTTTCCCCCACTGGGTTTAACATGACCCTCCTTAAGTACCAGGGTGTGTACGGAGTATGACATCCAAATAATCAGGCCAATTTTGTTCGTTTCCAGATTGGTCATTTTCTCTCTCCCATTCTCTGTTTGTGTATGTATGAGCGTGCGTGTGTGTGTGTGTGTGTGTGTGTGTGTGTGTGTGTGTGTTGAGACTTGGAATTTTGTTAGGGCTTGGGTCCGTTTCATCTGCATTCTTGTAATTGTGTTAACAGGCTGTGTTGGGGTCATGGTGAAGGATGGCGACAGATACAACAGTATTACCTTCTGTGTTCGATTTGTTTGTGCTGTGGAGCCCAACCTCTTTCTCTCCCAAACTGACTTAGCTGTCTGTCCTTTTTCAACTTTATCTAGTTTAACTGGGGATGTACTTATCTGAAACTAGGAGAGAGCTGTGTGTGTGTGTTTACGCACTAAGTGCTTTGGCTGTTTGTGATGCGAAGTCCTGTGAAGGTCATTACAAAACTTCGTTTAGGATGCATTTTAAACGTGGTTCCAGAAAAAAGCAGTATACTGCCCACTGCTCCATTTATATTATGTGGAGGTCCTTTAAAGCTTTTCCTTTTGGTCTATTGAAAGGTTTTTTTTATCAAAGATCCCCATTTGGCAATCTGTTTCCTTTTGCGGTTGTGCTGCTGCCAGAGAAGAGGATTAATAAGCTCACCACATGTTTTCAACTCTGATTACAAATCACAGATTGGCTTTGCTGAACTTCCATTCAGTTCTCAAAGTACAGCATTTGAAATGGTGTTGCTTGCTGTGGTGTCTGAATAAGACTACAAAAGAAGCTTGGGTAGCATGTCCATGTGTATATGTTTGTGAGGGAGAGAGTGTGAAAAGTGTGAGAGCATGTGAGAGCGTGAGAGAGTGTGCGAGAGTGTGAGAGGGAGAGTAAGCGAGAGAGAGAGTGAGAGAGAGAGTGAGAGAGAGTGTGGTGTGTAGTATGGTGCTGAGACAGGACAGCCCAGGCAGGGGACTGTCTGCACAGTCGGAAACTTCCGGCGACACATAAAGGCACCTTCCTACATTCTAAATTTGACAGAAACTGCCACTTACATTACATATAGCACACGGCACATGCATAAGTAATCTTTCTTATTTCAGTGAGGGCTATGGCATTATCACTTATTCAGAGGATAACACTGCCACCTTAGGAAAAAAAATGACCTAAAACTTAAAATTCTAGCTCCACATGGAGCTGTGCCAAAGTTACTTACACTATATGAGCAAAAGTATTGGCACACACCTGTTTTTCAGGGTTTGGTCAAACTTTAGGCTTCACCGTACCAAGACATTTTGGACAACACAATGGTTCCAACTTTGTGGACACAGTTTGGGGAAGAACCTTTTCTATTCCACACAGAACTCATCCAACCATGTCTTGATCTTGCTTTGTGTGCTGGGGCACAGTCATGCTGGAAGAACATGACTGGCACACAGAGACCTGATCTTAACCCCATCCAACACCATTGGGATGAACTGGAATGGAGATTGTGAGCCAGGCCTTCTCATCTAACATCAGTGCCTGACCTCATAAACTCTACAGCAGTGATCGTCAACTGGCAGCCTGCGGGCCACATCCAGCCCGCCAGAGCTTTCCATCCGGCCCACCGATGGCGCTAGATGGCTAAATTCTGCACTAGCCCGCAGAAATGTTCTGAGAATGGGAGTTCTCCTTATATAAAAATTTCTCTGATATTAATGAATCAAGAATAGCCTAGTGAGGAGGGAAAAGTATGTTCCTATATTTTTTAAATCAAATGAAACGAGCCTTCAATCTGTCAGTAATCCGCCAGTCACGGTGCGCACACTTGGAAATGCCTTTCGGCTGTACAGAGTTAGCTGTGTGTGTATATAAGGAAGCCGAAACAGATGCGGACAGTGGACTAACCCGCCTTATTCTCAGTTGTTGATTATCCATGTGTTTACCGTGAAATGGCAGAGTTTGTTTCGACCACATTTAATGTAATATGAGTCTGTTAACACTGACAGAGGCTGAAATATAAAAGAAATGTAATGTATTAAATAACAATATATTACTTAAGATACAATATTACCCAGACACTGCCCTCACAGTGTCTGCCGAGAAAACCTCTGGCCCTTGGACAAAAGTAGTTGATGACCCCTGCTCTACAGAATAAATGAGCACAAATTCCCACAGAAACACTCCATAATATTGTGGAAAGCATCCAAGAAGAGTGGAAGTTGTTCTAGCCACAAAGGTGTACCAACTCCATATTACAGTTTATGCACTTGAATGCAATGTCACTAAAGTTCCTGCTGGTGTAATTGTCAGGTGTCCCAATACTTTTGTTCATATAGTGTAGTTAGCATGAATGCTAAGTCATTGCCAGTCATGAAACAGTTGCTGAGCCATGTTTCAAAACACAATAAAATTCCTGACTCATGCTTGTATGACAGTGGGGGTCTTGGGGCTTACATATTGTCCTTTTGGGAGCTGAAACATTTTATGGTTATTTTTAATGGCACGTATCTTCCTAGGGCTGAACCAAAAAGGTCTCCAAAGCCATACATAATATTCTGTGATGTTCACACTGTCTGCATACACAGATGTGATTCTGCTTCTCTCTAGACAGCCGTCTAAAAAAATCTGTACATGAATGTGCAAATGAACAAACTGTATATCAGTTACATTTACAACAGTTACAATAGCATACAATTATTTATACTATAATTCTATATATTGGTGTTTTGTATATCATTTGTTTCATTACTTGGGGGGGGTGGGTGTTTTAGATGTGGGGTACCTGGTAGCCTAGTGGTTAGGGCATTCGCCCTGCGACCAGAAAGTCCGGGTTCGATTCCCAAGACTGCTAGGCACAGCTGAGGTACCCTGAGCAAGTTACCGTCCCCACACACTGCTCCCTGGGTGCTGTGTTTGTATCTGCCCCCTGCTTCACTTGGTGAATGGGTTAAATGCAGAGGTTGCATTTCGTGCTGTTCACGCTGTGTGCTGTGGTGTGTTCACACATGACAAATGGTCACTTTTTCATTACATTTTGTAGTGTTTCTTATACAATCTCGGCACCCTGAGACACGCATCAGTGAGACTAATATGAAAATAATAGTAGTATTATAACCATATAATTAAAAAATATACATACAATTTAGTTTATCTCTAAAACCATTGAAGGAAGGAAAAAACTGATGTAATTTTCTGAATCAGCGTGCAAAACTTGATATATTGGATATATTCATATATTGATTGATTGATCACAGAAAAAATAACAAAACATTTAATGCTGATTAATTGCACGATGTGACTTTAATCCGGTCTGGAGTTCTACCAAAACATGCTACCCATCAAGTTGTGCTACCATACCCTTCTGCACATGTGCAGTTCCACAGTCAGGGGATTCAATGCTATGCGTCTAAATCTGTGCTACATTAGGACACCGGCAGCTGTATAAAATTTAAGGTTGGATTTTTCGACAAAGCAGTAGAATTAATCAGAACACCTGTGCTTCTACAGTATGTTCATTGTCTTTAACCGCAACTTATGTATGGACTTAGTTCTGTTATTGTTCTTGCTAAAGCTTTTTCCCCCTCTGCAAATTAAGTTATATTTTTGATTGCTGTGCAGTTATTTAATAAAAGAGACCTTGAAAGTCTGTAATGTTGATTATTCATTTATTTTATGCCAAAATAATTCAATATCTTAAATAATTTACGATAGAAATGTATGCAATTAGTTTAGATTATATATAGCTGTAAAATGCCTTGAATCTGTGAGAAAATTCTGAAGGTTTTTTGTGCTGGACATAAGATGAGCAAGAAAGCTGGTATTTAGTGACCACTATAATGACAGATGTAATGTAGGAGGGATTGGTGGTACACGCCACCATAAACTCCCACAATCTGTCAAAATCATTGAATCCTGTTAATAAACAAGTAAATAGGCTTTGATTTTTTTTTACAGTAACATCTCCGTTGCCTTTTATTCTAAAGTGACTGGTTTTAAACAGTTTCTGCTGGTTGTTTTCTGGATCTGGCACCAGTTGTTCATTTTAACTAGTATGGTCTTGCTTAGAGCAGAGGCGTGAACTTAGGAAATGCCTTTTAAATGCTGTTTTCTGCTGCTTTGTTCAGCTTTGATTTGTAGCAGCACCAAACGCACAGTTTGATAGCAGTAGGCGAAGTGCCATAGCTTTTAGCTATTCCATATTGAAGAAAATAGCTGGTGATTGACAGGTGTGACGCAATGTTTGCTAAGCAACACAGAGATGCACAGCCACAAGCAATTTTTCAGGAAACCCTGTGTGAACCCCTAAGAAACAACACGGTGCACTTCACCCTTTTCAGACATATGGTTTGAGTCCCCTCTTTATGTGTTTAATTATTATAAACTCTTGTGTTATTGGAGACTCTAATCTACTGTTAATGAACTGCATTGCTAGAAGAATTGTTTTTTTAATGATGTTAATTATAACAATCATTCTTTTTTTGAGCATTTGTGTATTTTAGCTCATCTGTCTCTCAGTCATGGTGAAATCACTGTAATACATGGCTTATTGCTTCATTAGTCATCATTTATTTAAACCAGCTTAACTTTGCTAGTTGTCTTTCATCCTTCCATCAAAGCCGGTGTTATGAATCAAAGCCGCGATGACACAAGGGCAGGCGGCCTCTGAGTTATGAAATCTTAATAAAAGGGTTATTACAGCAGAAATATGCATTGTCAGGGTTTTCTCGGAAGCGGTTCTTTACGCCGGCATTTGTTCACATGTTGAGTCATCATGGCTTGAGAAGCAGCATTTGAACTGTTTTTTTTTTTTTTTGCTGAGAACGAAATGAGTCTCGTACAGCAACGCGTAAACTCATAGACAAAGCCCGCCCTAAGCCTAAAAGCCACCGCTCCCTGAGCTCAGCTCAGCTGACGGAAAAAAAAGAGAGAAAAAATCCGCTTTTTACTTCCGTCCTGCCTCACTCAAGCAATACTCTGAGTCGCTTCCAGATGAGTTTGCCATTTTTTCGCCTGCGAGAAAGGCAGGCAGATGCTGACCTCATGGATAATGAGCAGGGAGCTTTTGATTAAGTCATTTTCTGGTTTAAGAGTATAATTGAACTCCTGCAGAATCTGCATTTACAGTATTGATGAACAAGTCATTGAGGGCAAATGTTAATTTGTCCCCAGCAGCCCAACAATTGAGCCTTGTTTCTCCTCTTTGCGACCACACTGGGGAAAAGAGGAAAAAAATCACAGTTAATGTATTCTGCATCAGGAAATTGCGCTGAAGTATGTAGAAAGTTTCCCCTTATTTTCCAACATTCACTCACTTTAAAGGCAGTACAGCACACAATCCTGGTGCAGGCTGTAGGAGCAGGAGGGGTCAGTGCTACTAGAGAAGTCATGGCGTGTTTGTTGGCTGTTTCTGTATCGCAAGCAGCTCACAATTAAAGAGGAACCTGAGAAGAGTCCATGTGCTGCAATGACGATGGCTTTAAAGTGGATCCCACTGAACATCTGCCCACTGAACAACAACATTTTGCATTGGGCGCTTTATGCAAACCACACACAGCTTAGCCAACCAAACATACATCTGCACACACACACACACACACACACACACACACACACACACACACAAACACTCTTTATTGGGCCTAATGCAGTGTTTGTGGTACGCTTGGAGTAGCTGAGTTATGCAGAATGACTCAAATATGGAGTGCACATATATCATAATGATGGAGTGAAACAGATGAAAGGAGGGAAAGGACAGCTGTAGGGAGATCTGGAGGCCAGCAGAGATAACAGTAAGGGCACAAAACGTTGTTTCCCTGAAAAATGATTCACAGTCTTAAACGCCTTCACAATACACACATTTCTATAGAGTGAGGATATGGGACAGTTCCCTGCCTAATTTCTTTACCAGTGTAAAAACCTCATGTACTGAACTCACTTTCCAGCACTTTCTTTTATGGAACAGAGATATTTCATAGGAAATAAACTTTTGCCCAAGAGAAGTGGCAAGAAAGGGATACAGCTGCAAGGAACAGCCTTAAATGACACATTTCTAGATTTTAATGTATGATTACAATTTATTTGATTCATTTAATTTTACAATATTGTGTGTGTGTGTGTGTGTGTGTGTGTGTGTGTGTGTGTGTAAACTTCCTGTCACTAGGTCTTAAACTCTCACTAGAGAGTTTGCCTTTAATACATATCAAATAAATTAGGGTATCTAAAGATATCTACATACTCCTTGCATGTGATTTTCATGGTCTGACATGTGGCAGTTAAGGAGAACAAAAGACCAAGAAACATCTTTGGCACAGGTAAAGGGATGAACCGACCCACTGTACATGTGCACACACATAATTTACTTGGAAGGGTCATCAGAAGGTAACCATAACTGTGATCTCAACACAAAGAATCTAAAACTTAATAACGCCCCCTCATCCTCCTGCTGGGTTGTTTATGTTTGGGCTCGGTGCTTAGCAACCCAACACAAGAATGAGAGGACGTGGCGGAAAAGGCCACGTAAAGGCCAAAGTAAATAAAAAGGCAGAAGAAATTTGCTGGTTCCTTGTTAGTGTGAGGGCTCAGCAAACAATTATTCGTTCAGTTCTCAAAAAAAAAAATCAGCATTGGACTGAAACTACAACTGCTAGTGCGGTTAAAGGGGTTTAGTCTTTTGCTGCATTTAAAAAAGCAGATTTCCCACGACTGGTCATCGTTAAAATGCAGTTGTTGGTTAGGGCTCAAGTGTTGAGTTGTTAGTTGTATATTATGTTCATACATCTATACTATATCCATACTTCATGTATTCATACTGTTCATACTGTATATTATGTATATTATGCTCATACTACTGTACATCCATCTGTAAATATTATTCAGT
>JBBPDH010000007.1:19823082-19840398 GCA_037974565.1 Clupeocharax schoutedeni
CTGTTACTGTTCTGGTTTGGCCGTGTCGCCCCGAGTGGGCTTGTTCCTGTGTGTGGACTGTTCTCATTAAACGCCCCGCCAGTTAATGTTAATAAACCGTGAACCATAAATATAGAATATGTATAGATTCTATGCATTCCATGTATATGGACAAAAATATTGGGACACTTGACTGCATCTATGGCATTTATTGGATGCTTTTATCCAAAGCAACTTCCATTCCCTACCTATAGGGGGCAGTCTGCCTGGAGCAACTTAGGGTTAAGGGTCTTGCTCAGGGACCCAGTGGTGGTGCTTGAACCCATGACCTCTTGGTCTGGAGGCAAGTATCCTACCCACTGAGCTAACTCCACCCTATAACACCAACATATATTTCAATGACATTGCATTCAAATACATAGACTTTCATTTGGAGTAGTTCCCCTCTTTGCAGCTAGAATAGCTTCCACTTTTATTGGAATGCTTTCCACAATATTTTGGAGTGTTTTTGTGGGAATTTGTGCACATTTTTGCCCAACCAACCCAATCACCCCACTGCTGGTTGACCTACACTGGCTGCCCATGGCTGCCTGAATTAACTCTTGCCTACAGAGTGGCATCTGGGTCAGCACCCAGCTACTTTAATCCCATAATTGAGCCTTATGTTCCTACTCCTACTGAGGTGAGGCACTGATGTTGGACAGACCTGACTCACAGTCTCTGTTCCAGTTTAACCCAATGGTATTTGGGTGGGGTTGAGGTCAGGGCTCTGTGCGGTGCAGTCAAGTTTTTACACACTGAACTGTATTTATGGACTCTGCTATGTGCACTGGGGCACAGTCATGCTAAAACAAAAAAGGTTTTTCCCCAAACTGTTTCTACAAAAGGAGGCATGACGTTGTCCAAAATGTCTTGGAGGCATTAAGACTGTCCCTCACTGGGAGTAAGGGCCCAGCCCAACCCTGAAAAACAAGTATGTCCCAATACTTTTGACCATGTAGTGTGTATTGAACTGGGTGATGTGTGTTGGACTGTGATGTTTGATTCTATTTGTGTGAATGAACAACACTCCTGGGCTCCTGGAAGAGAACAACACTCCTGGGCTGGCGAACTATAGCCCTCTATTGCTGCACACAGTTATAGTGTCTCCTATTAATTGAAGCAGCCTGAAGGGATCATAGAAAACGGCACTTTGGGATCTATTCTTCTTCAAAGTGTATTACCTGAAATTGATCTGTGGAACTGGCCTACTCACAGTGAGCTTGGTGTTTTTTCAATGTTTTTGAGGACTGACACATTCTGTCTACTTTGGTGAAGGAATTGTTTTTCTGAATTCTGTTTCTGACTCTTGTAAAACACAAACTTTAGGAAAAAGGAGAAATATTGAACTCTATGTGTTTTAGAATTTGAATGAGTAAAGCAAAACATTCATTCAGAACATTAAGATTTTTAAGTCTATTTGAAGTCAATGTGGTTGTATGATTTAAGCTTTGCTTGAACTGTAATAGGCTTTGCTGTTTACAAAAAAGATTGTCTTGCTTAATTATAAACCTTAACTTTATAACGAAGCCTTTTTGGTAGTAATTGTGGAGCTTATGAGGATTCACGTGGAATATCCACCTGTGTTTTTGAAGTTTGTATTTAGAGGGCATATCAGTGCGTGGTGATGATGATGTAGATATGAGATGGATGACCGGCACAGAAATGTCATGCGTGTTTGAAAACGATGAAATACTAAAACATGCTATTTAAAATGTGAGTCATAAAGTTCATGGTCTAATTTAAGATTTGCCTTGAAAGGGCCATCAATAGAGAGACGAGTTGTCAGCAGAACCTTGAAAGAACTGTCTATAAGTGTCTGACAATATATGGACAAAGGTATTGGGACACGCCTGTATTTCTGGTTTTGCGTTAGACCCCTTACGTCCAGTGAAGTAATCTTAATGCTCCAGCATACATCAATGCTTGACCTCATAAATAAGTAAAAGACTTCTTAGAAGGGGAGGCAGCCCTTATAGCTGAAATAGGGGGGTGGGGGCACGACTCCATATTAAATCAATGTGTTTGAATTGAAAATCATTAAAGTCCCTGTTGGTATAATGGCCAGGCGTCCCAATACCTATAAAAATACAGAAAGGAATTTTCCAAGTTGGGAAAAACTGCAGATGTCATGTCTTTGGTGGAGCAGTGTAGAACCTTTCAGAGCATACAATCAACATCAGAGGCTGAACTCAAGCCCATGTCATGCTTGGGTTTAGTGAGCTCTGTCTGTAGCAGATGAAACAAAATTCACAAGTGGTAGCAGTGCCATAGCTCTTTTTAAGCTGCATTTCTCCCCACTGACTATATGACTTAACTTGAAAAAAGAATGATCTATGGTATAAGCCCTTGCTTGAAGTGTGAGAGACTTTCCGTATGCGTTTCTTAAATTGAAGCCTGACATGCAGGAAAGTGAGCTGGTGTTAAGGATTCTTAATAACTGCAATCAGTCCCATGGCTAGTAGTCTGAGAGCAACAGTACATACGGTGGAACGGTTTTTTAAAGTGGCTTCCATGCAGAAAATGTTCTTCTTATAAAGACTCAAGGTGAGATTACCAGAAATAGCACACTGCTTGGTCAACATCACTCTAGTTCCTGTCTCAGACCCACACTCTTTACTTGTAATGTCAGTTGATGTTAGAGGAGTGGCACTTACAGCAGTGTTGGCCATGGACTGTACTTAACAAATTGATGCAACAAGTTGTAGGGAAAGAGCTTGCAATAGAAAGGAGAGCTTTCAGCATACCTTTGTGATGAATGATGGCAAGAACCTTAATGCAGCTGGTCAATCTAAGTTACTTTAATTATAGTCATTGCACCCTATTTATATTGTGACGTCGGACGTCCCATCTCGTGAGGCAGCTGCTCGTCCCACAGCCACAGCAGAGGTACAAAAGGAACAACATCATGCTAGGAATGGGCTTTCGCTCGGCTGATTCAGCACCTTGGACAGCTGCCGCTCCGCTCTGGGTAGTGAGTATCCAGAGACCAGGACCAAACTACAGTTGAACTATAGAATCAACTCGCCCTCAACACGGATGTAAAAGAAGGGCCTCACTGAGCAGGGCGGGGTATTTGGACAGCGGCAGGGGCTACACGACTGCCTCCACTCTTCTCACCTCACAGACTTGAGCCTGGAGGAACATCCATACTGCCGCGGACCCGGCTGGTACCTACCTGGGCTCCAAGATTGACAGCTGGCTCTCTCTTACCCAGACTAGTTCAAACCCTCTCTGCATGTCTTGCGAATGAGTACCCCTGCACCTACCTTCACCAGTCCTTTGAGGAAAAAGTATCTCATAAAGCATTTGTGTAGAACACCTAAGCTTGACTCATTGTTTGTTTTCTCTGACAGATGGCAGTGGCCACAATATCATGAGGAAAGAGGATTTAACTTTGCTTGAGATATTATTACTTTATTATGACTTGACTTTCTGACTAAGAAAGCACCCCAAATTAACACGGGATAGGACAGACAGCAACAGACAAGAAGTGTGACTTAATAGACAAAAAGCATTGCTCTGAAACTGTATGTGTGTGTGTGTGTGTGTTTGTTTGTTACTGAGGACTGAGACTGACCTTTGACAGCATCAGGGATAGAGACTGCGGTAGATGTCAGGGTACAGTGGTTACTGTATGACGCTACCTGCTCTCTTTTGGCTGGGCTGCAAGTACACTCTCTCTTTTTTCTGAGAGACACAGGTTTATCAACTGCTGGGTCGTGGACCACTGATGGGCCGCAAATGTAATCTCAAGACAGACCATTGGCCCACAATTGGCTATTTAATATCATCTAATGTGGCCAGGTGGGCCTTGGCAACATGCCATGATAGAAAGGTGGGCCTTAATGTTGAAATGGTTGAGAAACATTGTTATAGACAATATGAGCATATAGACATATTAAGTATACACATTATAACAGTATAACCAAGCATAAATAGCAGCAAAAAGCAGCTTGCATTTTGGCTTTTCCAAACGGCGGTGACGCATCTATTATTACACAAGCTGCGACCGATATCTGATTTACGGCTATATCAGACCCCATACCGATATCATATTGGATCGGGCCCATCTTTTCGTGTGACTTTTAAAGTGGCTGTGCATGAGTGTATGGTCAGTGAGGGGGTCCCTGGGGGCAGCATGGTGTTCAGGAGCCTGACAGCCTGGGGGTAGAAACTGTCCCACAGCTTGGCAGATCTGGCTCTAATGCTTCTGTATCTCCTCTTTGATGGCAGGCATGTGAATAGACTGTGTGAGTGTTGCGTGGGGTCCTGCACAATGCTGCAGCCCTTACAAACAGTCCATGTGCAGAATGTCTCTTCTGGTGAGGGTAAAAGAGTCCTACTCTCTGCAGACGCTTGCAGTTGCTGGTCGTGATGCAGCTGGTCAGTACAGTTTCACTGATCCTCGTAAGAATGTGGTGAGGATGGGAGGTGTAAGGCTTGCTCGTTTCAGCCGTCTCAAGAAGTGAAGTCTTCCCTGGGCTTTTTTTTTGTTAGGGATGTGGTGTTTTTTGTCCCTGTGAGGTCCTCAGTCATGTGCACACGAGGAACTCGGTGCTCTTAATAATATCCACCGCAGAGCCATTAATGTTAAGTGGGTTGTGGGTTGGACTTGATTCCCTGAAGTCCACAATCATCTCTTTAGTCTTGTCAATGTAAAGAGAGAGATTATTGTCCCTGCACCACACTGACAGCTGTTTCACCTCCTCTCTGTAGGCTGGCTCATCATTGCAGCTTATCAACCCCAGCACAGTCAGCGAACTTGACGATGTGGTTGGTGTTGTGTGTGGCTGTGCAGTCGTGGGTCAGCTGGGTTAAGAGCAGCTGGGTGAAGAGCAGCGGACTGAGCACACAGCCCTGCAGCACTCTGGTGCTCAGTGTGATGGAGCTGGAAATGTTGCAGCCCATCTGGACTGATCTAGGCCTCTCTGTCAGGAAATCTACGATCCAGTTGCAGAGAGTGGTGCTCAGACCCAAATGAGTCAGTTTTACAATCAGCTTTTGAGGGATGATTGTGTTGAAGGCTGAGCTGAAGTCTGTGAACAGAACAGCATTCTGACATAGGTATCTTTTATGTCCAGGTGTGTCCGAGAGAGGTGAAGGGCATAGGTGGACCTGTTGGACCAGTATGAAAATTGCAAGTGGTCTAGACAGGGGGGAGACAGGACTTTATGTGACCTCTGACTAATCGCTCGAAGCACTTCATCATGATAGGACGAGTGCCTTGGGACAGTAATCATTCTTTGGCACTGGGTTGATGGTTGATGGTGGTGGATTTGAAGCATGCTGGGATGAACATGAAGCACTTATCCAAAGCTATGTTGTCGGGTCCTGCAGCTTTGCGTGGGTTCACTCGTGACAGGGTTCTCCTCACGCAGCTGTGGGAAGACAGAGTACCTGCTCATTGGAGGGAGGAGAAGCTTTTCTCGCCGGCTCTTTGTTTTGTGCCTCAAATCGTGCAAAGAAGTCATTCAGCTTGTCTAGGAGGGAGGCATCACCATCACTGCTCTGCAGATGGGGTTTGTATTCTTGTTGTTGCTGTTATTTTTCTGTTTATTTAACCATTATCATTTGGTGTGCGTCTCTCTTCAGACAGTATTGAGGACTACATTCAGACCGCCGGCTCACAAGTAGAATCTGCTAACCAGGAGCTCGCGAAGGCCAGTCATTATCAGGTAAGAGATCTCAATCTGATCTAACTGATCATTTGTTCACTAATTTTCATGTAATGCATTATTAATCAAATCATTCAATTATTAGCTATTAATGATTCATTAAAAGCTATGGAACTCAAACCCTGATTAGGTTTACCATGACATTATTATGCATAGTGGATCTCAACCAGATTTTTAGGCCCATAGCGTGTTTCCTTTTTTTATTTACTCACACACACACACACACACACACACAAACAGGCCCATTTTCTTTTGGCAAAGGAACAGGAGTGTTGTGTGTTTCTCAGCTGACCCCTGGTTCATATCCCCCATATCAGCAGTGCCTGTATCCCTGTGGCTATGTTTAATAAAATATTGACAAAGATGTCATTGAGATGATGAAATAAGCCCCTTTCACGGAGGTTGATTGTTTTGAATGAACCTTGTACTGCGTTTATGATGACTCCTAACGGTGTTTTTCCTTTCAACCAAATAAACACAGCCAGTGGATAAATCCTGTATAGGCCAAATACACAGACAAAACAGAGACACTCGCGATAAGTCTTCGCAATCGTTTTGCAAACACCGTAGGTCTCACAGCTCCTGTGTGTGTGTATACATGTGTGCGTGAGTGTTGTTGTTTATGATGTGTAGTTTTAAGGAAGCATGTTTTAGCCATTTCAGTATTTTGTTACATTATTTGAACAGAATCACATCCACTGCTTTTTCAAATGCCAGTCATATCTTATACAGTTCGGTCAGAAGGCACAATCTTATTGGTTGAGATGTGTTTTACTGTTGATGCTGAATGATGCAGCTAATCCCAAATTTATTTCCACTTAATCTCATTCAAAAACAAAACCGGAATTATAATCTAACATCTATAAAATAAGATTAGATTAGATTAGATTCAACTTTACTGTCATTACACATGTACAAGTAAAAGGCAACGAAATGCAGTGTACAGTTGTATCGAAATATTGATGTACAGTTGACCCCAGGGAAATCGCGGTTCAGCGTTCGAGATCGTGCAGAACCAAACTAATAATTGGTCACAGAAACCACAGATATCTTATGCATTTGATTTTGTTTTGGTTTTTTTGATGCAATAATTTGTGCAAAATTCCAAAAACATACCTTACTAGTTTTGTAACATAAATATTAATGTACATTCAAAAAAAGGCAGGTACTGTCGAGAGTCACAAAGCAACTACATGTGACCTGATCTGGCAAAATGAGTCATGGTGAAAGTGAAAGATGAGAAAATAAGCTTTAAAATGATATCTTGGTCAAAGCTGGATCTTAAACGGTTGCCAAGTTACAGTCGTTTGAATTATGGTAGCACAGCACCATTTTCCAACTGAAAAACCGAGAGAATCGCATTTAAAGTTTTTGTCAGTTTTTGTTGATATCTTTAACAATCCATAGCATTCAAACAGATGCACCCAGTATTCAACAACAACATTTTACTACAGGCATTTAAATACTTTAAATCAGACTGAAGACATCACTAGAGCCAAAGAACTAATTGACCAACTTGATTCAGTCTTGCTGGCAGCAGCAGAGCACTAATTGGAGACGTCCACTGAGTTTAAGCTTTAGCTATTGTACATTATTTTGACAATGACATTATACCAAACAGCAATCACACAACACCACACACTTCACTCTAAACAACTTCGAAGATGCTGACCCAAAATCTTTGTGAGGAGATATATACTGGAAAAAAAACAAAAAAAAACGCTAGCATTAGGCTACACAGAACACTGCTAATCTGTCGAGAGGTGGGCGGACACTGCAGGCTGTGAACAGGGCTTCCTATTGGCCACTGAAAAGGTTTTGTGTTCATGATTTAAGCATTTTGATAGGTTTAAAAAGATCAGAGATTGACGTTTTTGGACATTCTTTTGTAAGATTTGAGAGTTACAACTCTCCATTTAAGTAGCCATTTAAGTACATTTTCACAATTATTTCTATGATGAAACTATGAGAGATTAAATTTGAAGGACTTTTCTTTCATATAAGACCAAAAAAGAAAAATCAATGTACAGTACGATGTACAGAATAACACGTTACACGTTATGAATAACACGTTACCTTTTTAAGGGTTTTACCTTTATTTAGGGTTTAGACCATAACAATAGACATTTTGAGGGATTTATTTTACCATAGCACAAATTTGTGTTTTTTCCACAATTTCTGGGGTCAACTATAGTATGACAGCAGGCCTTCATGAAATCCGAGCCCGTCTTTGATCAAAGCTAAGCTTTTCAGTCAGCAGCCTTGATGGCGGAACAACTAACCGAGCTGGACAGAACACGATTCAGCAAACAAGCTGTGAAGTGTTTACAGAGTGAACGGAACAAAGTGGTATTTAGGTTAATGTAGCAAACAGTGGGATGGCTGAACTGAACCTGATACTTAACCTTTATGGCTCTTTTTTGAAGCAATATTAAGTCTTATTTGGTGCAAATCTTCACTTTATTCTTTCTTTATTTGTCTTTTTACCCAAACACATTTGAGGTCATGTGTTATCGGGAATAACATCACAACCATAATACACTTCCTCTTGTTTTCTGTGGCTTTGGGTGCCTCAGCTGTGTTTAACTGTTAGAAGAAAACAAGCAGAGAAGATAAATGAAAGCACCGTGACAAGAGTGCACTTTTTATTTGCTTGTTTCTGAAGTTCCTTTGGTTCTTTGCATTTTTTTTCCCTTTGGTTCTTTGTTTCATGCGGTTTCTTTTAACATTCCAAGCGTGTTGTTTTTTTTCTCACAGCCCTGCCTTTCAGCCAACTTTTTTTTTATCTATTCAACTGTACCTGCTTCTCTGCTGCCTTTGTTTTGTTTTTTTTTCGGATCCGAAAAGCCAGCAACACCCGATTAGTTGACTGTGATTTTACTCCACTATCTCTCCCCTCCACGTAATGCGTTTCAGTTTTATCTAGGCATAAACTTCTCTCTGTCGCTCTTTCTCACCTTGGCTCTCTGTGTCTTCTGTCTTACTGAGGCTGTTCAGAGCGACTGCTGGTTTCTACTCTTCTCACAGTAATAGTATTCTCTGGATTAAGAATACGTCAGCGCTTCTTGCCGAAGGGTGGAGAAAGAATGGGCTTCAAATTGTGGTGCGTGATCAGACTTGGGTAATATTCTCATGCAGTGGCATTCATGATCTAACCAAGTATACCAGGTGTGTTCAATCTGTGGCTGTAGGTTTTAATTCCAAACAAGCAGAAGTACTGATTCTACTTGTTTAGTCAACTGATCTCAGTCTTCTAATAGTTCATTGTGTGTGCCCCTGCTCTGTTATATTGAAAGCAAGCAGCAACTATTGGGTTGGTAAAATTGTACACCTCTGAAGTACATAAGCACACTTACACACATGCATTTGCCTGACCTGCCAGTAGCAAGTAATTACTTTTAGGTCTTCAATTTGGGCTACACTTGTCTCTATAGGATTTTGGTACAACTCATGTGAACCATTCTATATTACATACTGTAAAAAAATCCATATATTTTGAAGCTTCAATTAACCTATATTTCACCTGCATATTTACCTGCGTATAGCTTCTTTAAGGAAAAAGGCATGGTATAGAGCTATAGAGCTATTACTTCTGTTTTCCATTACTAACAACTGACTGAATCCAGTCTTATTTTTTAGCCATATTTGTAATAGAGTGAATGTTTGTCCAGCTTCTGAAGTCCCAAACAATGCTAGCTTTTCTGTATCTACATAGATACCACAGGGAAGATTAATAACAACTGAACCTCTTGATTCCCAGCCTAATTAGCCATCGAACAAAATGACTTTGGAAATGGCCATAAAATTCAGGATTGTATTGATATACTGAGTCCTGCACATTTCTAATTGCAATACTGGCTTTATTCACAGTTAACATCTCGCCATATTCATTTATTCTCTAAAACTAGTACAAGTAAGTACATTGGAACGTCAGAGCCAGCTTCTCCTGAAAAGGTCCCTATTTGGAAATCCACACTTTCTGCAAGAAGCGGTCTGTCAAAATGTACACATCGTTTGTCAGAGCCAGTGCCTGTTCAGCTGAAAGAAGAAACTGTTCCCTGGGCTAAATCCAATAAAGCCGGGTTTATGCTTTTGTGCCGTATGTACATCATAGCCTAATTCATCAACCTTGGAACCACTGTGATTGGTCTACCTTCACATTTTATATATTTCTTGCTGCTCTCCTTGCTGTAATTTCAGTAAGTGTTGTCCAACATTTATTATCTCCATCTCCAACATGACCTGCTTAGTTTCACTCAGCATTGTTTAAAGTAACAGAAGAAACTTCGAATCGCTAGTTGGCGGTGGGGTCTCTATGCCACTGTGTTGAGTTTCTTCTTGCACTCCAAACAATGTTTAATGAAACAGAGTGGATCCTGTGCAAATACAAGTTGAACAGTTACTTTTACTAAAATTACTGTGATGCAGGAACAAGAGAAGATATCAAATGCATGTCATCTCTCTAGCAGGCAAACATAAATGCTTACAGTTGTGTAGGCCACTTGCATAAGCTGCTGTGTGTGACTATAAATCAGCCTTAAGTCCGCTTTCGCCTGCTTCACTCTATTTTTCCCCTTCTTTTGATTCCCTCCTCTTACAAGAGAGCAAGTGAAGGAGCAAATGAGCGAGTGGCAACAGCTTTCGGATTAATTGTCATTTCATTATCTCAAGGAGAGCTCAGCCGTGACCAAACTCACACAGAGCAATTTAGCACTCCGCCAGTCCCGCTGGCCGCTCCCTGAGGGGAGGGAGGCATGTGTGCATCTAACGCTCCACTCTCACGTGTTCCCTTTTAAGCGTCTTTCTTTGCCCATATACGTTGTTGAGTAGCGCACAAGCTGACCAATTAAAAATGGCAAGTCAATTTCTTTTGGAGGTCCAACATGTCAGTTAAGTGCACACTGGAAAAAAAATTTAATCTATAATCCACCGGACCAGAAGCAGGGAACACTCTCTCTCTCTCTCTCTCTCTCTCTCTCTCTCTCTCTCTCTCTCGTACTCTCTCCCTCTCTCTCTCCCTCTATCCCTCTCTCCCTCTCTCTCTCTCTCTCTTCCTCTCTTCCTCTCTCTCTCTCTCTCTCTCTCTTCCTCTCTCTCTCCCTCTCTCTCGTACTCTCTCCCTCTATCCCTCTCTCCCTCTCTCTCTCTCTCGTACTCTCTTTCTCTCCCTCTCCCTCTCTCTCTTTCTCTCTCTCTCTCTGCTTTGGACATCTATAAGTAACAACAGTGATGTTGTATCAGCTCCATCTGAGCTCAATGG
This sequence comes from Clupeocharax schoutedeni, assembly GCA_037974565.1. Lineage (NCBI taxonomy): Eukaryota > Metazoa > Chordata > Actinopteri > Characiformes > Alestidae > Clupeocharax > Clupeocharax schoutedeni. The sequence continues at coordinate 19,834,039 of JBBPDH010000007.1, forward strand.
AGCAAGATAAAACATGATTGCTCATTGCCATGCTACAGCTCCATACACTAAACTTCAATGAGGTGACCGTGAACAAAGCTCAGCACATATAGAGCGTAACCTGCGCATGCTTTGCTACAATGCGATCTTTCATAGGAGCCGTGGATTAGGAAACCTGATTAGGGTCATTACACAATTTTAATAATAGCAGAGTAGTTTGTGGGGACTGTTTCATGCTCAAGAGCACCTCACTGGTGTCTCTAGCAGTCTTGGGATTCAAACCCACGACTTTCTGATCACAGGGGGAATGCCCCAACCACTATAGCATCAGTGGCCTGAAGCATCTAAGAAGCCAGGGAAACTCATGACTCATCCTGAAAAGCCCTGAAGTTGAGCTATAACATCACTCACACAGCTGTTCTGAATAGCTTCCACACTGCAGTGTTGCTTCTTGCAGAAGACCATCCTGAAGCTGTGATGTGACTTTGTTTATTCAGCCTGTCCAGGAAGCCTCAGAGCCATAGAGGAAAGCCACTCTTGATTAATGCATTGCTTAACTCATCAACCAGCAGAGATACACTAAAACATATGCACAAACAATACAAAACACAACACAAAACAGACAATAACTGATCTAGAGAATCAGTGCCATATTGCACCAGCAAGACTTTGGCATTAGTGTGAGGAGATTGCAAGTTTGATCCACAGCAGTGCCCCAGACAATTGGGACAGGAAGTCGAAGAGAGCCTAATTGGTCTTGCAGTTTCTGCATGGCAGGCTCACCCTGCTACCCCAGTTTGGTAGATTGTATGATTGATTGTAACATAGCTATGTGGGGGAAATTGATATTAACTAAACACTGAGTTTCCATGTTATGCTGCCAAGCTGGACTACAAGCTGATTGAAACTAAGCAGAAAATGAGTACCAATGATACATTTGTGCTATCATTGGTTCAACTACACAGTGATATAACTAAACACGATCTGTCCAGTATGTGACCTTTCACACAAATTAAACATGAAAGTTATAGCTCTTAATGTAGGTATTGTGCAAAATGTAGGTATTTCAGTTTTGTATTAGATTGAAGCAGATTTTTGCCAGCGTTCTGTAGCGCTTATCTAACATTGCAACATTCACTTAGAAAGAACAGATTTGTGGGTGTAGCATGTATAGGTCAGCTATCATTAATCATTTTCGTATTCTGACCGTTTCAAGACTGTTATGTAACAATTAAAGATGCAACGCTTTCGCGTTGGTTTCCTGATCAAATCTGAAGTGGCCTCACTTGATTTAAAAGATTAAACTTCCTCCTAGTCATGGCTTCATTTACCTGAGCACCACTCAACAGTGAGGCTGCATCTTCTGTGTTTCGTTCAACATGTGTGTGGGGGGGTTGAATGATCTGCACTGCAGCACGTTTTTGTGATTGATGTGTGCTTGAGTTGTGCATTGCCCTTTCCAAGCTGCGTGCTGGCGTGCGCGTGTGTGTGTGTGTGTATTGAGTCCACGAAGGCCAGACGGCTGGCTCATGCGTGCAGAACAGACCTGCTGCTTCAAACGCCCCCAACACCCACACACACACAGGCCAGGGAGGCAAAGAGGAACCTACCAGGACTAATCATGTGGAATCCCATTTATTAAATTAATTAGTGCTATGACAGCTAATTGCATTCCTTGAGAATTCATCTTATTGCTCGCAGACCAAGGAGGGCGGACTTCTTCTTATTGTTGTTTAATCCTTTATCATTCCATGCCTTTTATTTTTGCTTTAGCTCTTTTCCGCTGGGTTGCCAGTTGATGTGCGCCTACACCTGCCACCATATTTATGCTGGCCATTTAGTAAGCAGTTATCGATTCCTAACTGTTGGACCAAAATAACAAAAAAGTCTTTTGTTCTTGTTCTTTTTAATGAACAGCTTTGAAGGAATATGTGAAGGTTATTTTTGTTTGCATGCCCCTCTATGATATTACATATTTGTTTATTGTTTTTTATCCATCCATCTATTTTGAAATACCTGCCAGGTACACTTTGTAGTTCTGTAATTGCTAATTAAATTAGTGTTCTCTTGCTTCATTCATCTGCCACTTTTATATACCAGCAATCATCCTGCAGTCTGAAACTGTACACTGACCAAGGGCATAACTAACAGTGCACTGAAAAAGATTAACTATAGACTCTAATTTCAACAGACAAGGTATGTATGTCTGATGAGTGTACAAAAACTACATGTCCATCATTCAAAGTTTATCTTGTCTTCGGTGGTCCCTTGGTGGTCCTTCGATATTGATTAGCTGGGTAAATGAGAGCAACAAGTTGCTACAGTCTGTATTTGTAAGCTCACTATATGCTTATGTTTGGTAGGTGTTGCTGATTAAATGGTCAGTAAGCAAAAGTACAAGTTAGGTGTACCTAATAAACAGACAACCCAGTGTAGAGAAAATATTTCCTGTATTTTGTGAAATGAAACTGATAGATTCCATGTCGTACTTTAATGAAGGATTTAACAATAGAAACAAACCATGAAATGCAATTTTGCAGTAATAAATAGCTTGGGATTTGGCTGTTGATTGTACCACACCTGAGCATCTTCTGTATTCATAGCTTGTAGCTGAGGTGTATGAAAATGTGGGTAATTATGTCTTTTTGGGTATAGTTTTATTAAAAAGTCGACTCAGATTTAAATTAGGGAAAGTTAACTTCTCAACATTGCAGACGAAGCTTGAGGAGTATGGGCAAGGTCTCAAAAGTCATATGATAAAATTTCCTTTAAGACTGTATCCAAATGTTGATCTTCTTAATTAAATAAAGAGAAAAGACTAACTGTAATGGCAAGGGTGACATAATGTTGATACATTTCTGAACTGTTTTTCATTAGACTATGTATGTTAAAAATGTTCTTCTGACATCTTAGGCATGTGCGATATGGTATGACTATGTATTGCATTGATCTAGTATGCTAACATATTTAAATGTGTGTCTGAGGCATATGAACAGCATGCATGTTAAAATAGTAATTTCCGTATGTGTAGATTCCATGTCTGCATGATTCAACCTTCAATTTTCAGAAATATCTACAGTTACTTTTACTGTTGTGTAAAAATAGACAAAGAAATAAATAAAAATACTTTGTGGACTTGTTGACCTAAAAGCCCTAATCTCCCATCATTACCTTATTTGAGGCAGGTAAGGAGAGCTCTTAGAGGAATTTTAGTAGACTGATCACTTCTAGGAAGATTCTCTAGCATTCTTCCATTTGGTGACAGTGTCTTTCACTGGGCTTCCCTGGAGTCTCAGAGCTTTAATAATGACTTTTTAACACTTGCAAACTTGTTTTCACATGTTAAGCTGTGTTTGAATGCTGATGAATGAGTATGACGAATTAGAAAAAATGAAATATTTATGAAGGAGTTTTTCTTGGTAATGTCTATATAGTGTTGTTATAGCTAGTATGGCTCTTCCAACCGCATGTTAGAATGAATTCTGTAAATGAGAGTGATTTTGTTAGCTTCGCATGCATATAAATTTGTAAAAAAAAATAAACGACATCCACTAATCCTGCCTTAATCCCTAACTGTAACCGTTCAGCGCTTTTCATGCGAGTTAGGTCATGTGGAATTTTTCAACTTTGCAAGCATTTTTCTTTTTTTCCCAGAAGCTCTCAGTTAGTAATGTTTTGCATCCTTTATTTCCAGAAGTCCAACATAAACCCAATTCCTGCCTCACTTTTAATAAAAACAATCCTGTCCTCCTTATATCCCAGAGGCATCTGGACTTGTTCAGGGTACCTTGCAGGAGATTTTCCATTTCTGGTATAAGGAGGAGTGTGACACACACACACACACACACACATATTGGTGTTAAATTAGAGCAGCACTGAAGCTCTACAGTAGTCCCAGGGAAGTGGTCGATGCTCTGCTGTCGTGCACGGATGCCCTGCTGAACAGGACCACAAGTCCGTGTTTATTCGCTATGCCTTCTAAACATCATAATCAGCCAGACTGGGACTGAATTTGTATGTAAATTGCACGTAAGCCGATTACAAGCAAGGCAGTGGCATTGCAAACATTACTTATTTTACAGGCCTTCAATTTTCCAAGCAGATGAGATAATGCCGGAACAACATTATGTCGGTAATCATCCAGCTGCATTATCATAGTATTATAAGACATTTCTCATGCCACACACGGTAAATAACTTCCTCTACTGAGAATCTACGCACGCTAATTGTGGATAAAGGTGCATGCCTGACTCATGTGGTCTTCAGCCTCTCTGAAACGTATCAGACAGATTGCTCTCTGAAGTGTGGGTCTAGTTTGCATCTTCATGAGTGCATTAAGTGATAAATGTTTCAATAATTAAAGTACACTTAGTGTCTTCATACACCCTAAATGGCAGTGAATTTGAAATAAGGCCAATCTAGGAAAGCAGGATGAAGTGGCACTTTAGGAATTGAATCATTTTTGCCACATATGACCTGGAAGAGTTGCCCAATCAAGTCTCATACAGTCACTATTGCATCAACTCTTTGAAATTCTGGACTTTAACACCACAAACAGGCTTCCGTTCCACTGAGGTTTCTGCACCACAGGGGAAATCCTCAACTCTGTATTAACCGAATGCTTTTTCGTGGGTTGTGGAATGCATAATAATATGTTCCCTGTTTAAAAAGCAGGAAAACAATTCTTGTAGTTGCCCGTGTGACAATATTGGGTCATATATAACAGTATATACAGCGATAACAGCAGTATATAATATATAACAGTGAATTCTGAATGTTGGGGACATTTTAAATGTTTCTTTAAAAATGAACTCTCACAAATTAATTTTTGAATTTTTAATCAGAAACCAAGTCATGGCATTTTGAAATTGACCATCTGAAAAACCACAGCTCAGAAAGGTGTAAAGACACAGAGCATTCAATCAAAGTTGTGTTTTATACATTTAAGAACTTTAATACAATCTGTTGTTGCATATATGAGCACTTTCATTGCATATCAGCACTGCCCCATAAAGGGCCTGTCCACTTCATCCAGAAGTTGAGCATGTATTATTTTCATCTATCCTGCAGCAGACACTTCTCTGTCTATCGTTACCTGATTCACCTTCATGTTTTTGGGTTGATTTTTGAGACCCATATGTACTGGCCACCTCCTAGAAACACAACAAAAACATTAAATTCAAGTTTTCAATGTATTATGTATCATGTATAATTTAAAATATGTATTTAAACTTTATAAAATAAACATAGATTTTTTTTTTACATTGCAAAGTAGACACAGCTACATCTAGTGGGTTTCTTAACGGTAAGGATGGCTAAATGCGTTCAGTTTTAATTAAACCACAACCTATAACCTGCCTGAGCTTTAGTGTCTTGAAGTTTGTTTAAGAGTCTGTTGTGTGTTTTTCTCTGTGGTTGTTTCTCAGCATTTTCTCCCTTTTCAGCCACCGTAGCATCACAGACTCTCTCTCCGACACACATTTTTAAGGTGACTCAATCATCTGCTCTCTCCCCCTACACATTACAAAGAATCTTTTTTTTCCTTAAAAACAAAATCACAAATATCGATCTTTCTTTGAAACAGTCAGTGCTCGGACCCTGATCGACCATACAAAAACCTCAGTAATGTGCACTGCACTGGATATTATCATAGGTTTTGATGTTGGAGCTTTGCCAGTATTTCAAAAACTATAGGAGGAGAAGAGATGCCAAACTCCAGCTATAAAAGAAAATATAAACTTAAAAGATGAACAGTGATGTGACTGCTAGTCGACTAATAATATAATACTTGAGGAAACACTGAGGGACTGATATTGTCTCTAATGGTATACATGAGTGTATCTTCTTGGTATACTGAGAAATGGTGGGTGGACATTTAACTGCATGACTCCTCTAAGCCTCCAGTATCATTATAACTGTAGTCAAAGGAATGTTTTGTGGAGGACATTGCCCAGATTCTGCACTTTAAAAATAATGTTTAAACGGATGCTTGACTCTTGAACCTTATTGAACTTTTACATTTACTTTGGCATGTTCTTTAAACATTAAGGTTCCCTACATTCTCAGATCTCTTTTAAAGGTCTGTCCACTGAAGGTTTTATCTGAGGATCAAACACTCCTATAGCATCGAGCCAGAGAACTCTTCAAGATAATTAAAAGAATGATCTTTATGATCTTTATAACTTTCTTGCAATAACTTTAAATAAAGGAACATTAACCCTCTGGTGCATAGCAGTCACTACAGTGGACAGCTGTTTAAAAGTCATTTTCTCCCAAATGCAATGATTTCTATGGTGGAATTGCTTATCAGCCATTAGAATGCTCTCTGCTGCCCCCCTCCATTGAGGTTTATTCAGTGGTAAGTTGTTGTAACTATAAGTG
>JBBPDH010000007.1:19893820-19906843 GCA_037974565.1 Clupeocharax schoutedeni
GTCAGAGACCTTTTAGACTTTTACAGTTTGAGACATGTGATGACTCACACTTGCATGTAATAGTGTGAAGTGTCTCATAACTTTGATATGATGAATCTATTTAAAGGGAATGTTCTATCACAAGACCATAATTATTATTCATCTCATGATGATAGCAATTTATGTTCTCTGTTCGCCGCTCCTCACCCATGCGTGGTTGCCAAATTGATGTAAAGCTCTATTAAAAGAGATGGCAGTGTTTGTTCTGGAGTGCAAGGGCTGGTCTGTCTTGCAAGACAGGTTTGGTTATTCCCAGAGGCTGTTGACTTATGCCTAGCTGTCTAGTAATTAGGCTGGCTAATAGCCTGTTGTGAGGAGGACTATGCGCTGGTGTGAGCAGTCACTGCTGTGGGCACTCACCACAGGAGAAACAGCCTGTAATTGAGTGGTCAGCCAGGGACTACCATCACCCAGGGTCAGAATATTGTGCGCACAAGCAGACACACACACATACACGAACACCCACACAGAATGTGTACATTACAAAATGTGATTAGGCCTAGGCTAGTAATGTAATCGAGCTGATATACATTTAGATGTTGACTCGTTCAGAATTCTTCATGAAATAGTTGCTGCAGGACTGATGACTCATCCTTAATGAAACAAGAACAGAGAGAGATCTGCGTAGGGAGGGTCTTGCTTAGGGACCCAGTGGTGGTATGCTGAAGGTAGGATTCGAACCCATGACCTCTTGGTTTGAAGGCAAGTATCCTACCCACTGAGCTACCTCCACCCAAATAATATGTCCTAATGTCCTAATATCTAATTGGCCATCCCAGATGCCATCGTAAAAGTTTATTCCTTATAACTGACAATTATTTCACCTATGTCTACTTAGACATTGAGGGCTCTGCCATATGATGGACAAGAAACAGAAAGTAGATGTGTAACAAACCACACACTTCTGAGCTTTACAGACAATATTGCTCAATGTTTTACTGTTGGTTGTACACAATCTTCTATATACTTTCAGGATGGCAGTATGCAGCCTGTTTGGGTCACGGCCAATATTATTCTTGAATCACAAGTGACTGACTATGGTGGACTCTCAGCAATGGCATCATTTGAAATAAGTTTTAACATGAGAATTAGGTTAAGGGTTCCTGAACAACTTTTACAAAGAAATGCTGTGTGAATGAATAGTGCCAGTTTAGCTCCATAGCAGACAGTTAGTCGGATAAGAGAGATCTGTTCCCAGTTTGGCTTTGCAGTATGTTTAGATCTGTGCCTGTAATGGAAAACACACACATATGCCATACAGTACAGCATTGTAAGTTACAGTATATGAGTGTTTAGCAAATGATGGGTAACTAGTACAGCTGTCAGTGTTCAGCAAATTAACACATGTTCATATGAAATACATGAACTCCAAACAAACAAGCATTGGTCAAGCATTGTTAATATTACTTAAAACATTATCATGATTTACAAATAATATGGTGGCTATCATCAAGGTGCAAGAAATTATAACTGCTTACTTTAAAGAGGAACCATGACCTGACTTGGCTTGGCTAGAAGTTATTTTAGAGGTTGATAATTAGGATTTGTGTTTTGTGTGACTGCATCAGCAATCTCACTACTCTGTTCTTGTTTATATTTTAGGTTAATTTTAAATATGCTTTTCCTCTGAGGGTGTTTGAAAAATTGGCACACAATAACAAACATGTAGGTTCAGATGTTTTATTAAGGAATTGAGGTTTCTGAAAGTGACCATTCTGTCATATGTAAACACATAAAATTCAACCTCTGCATTTAACCCATTCACCAAGTGAAGCAGGGGGCAGTCAAGAACACAGCACCCGGGGAGCAGCGTGTTGGGATGGTACCTTGCTCAGGGTATCACAGAGGTGCCTAGCCATCTTGAGAATCGAACCCAGACTTTCACAAGGCAAATGCCCTAACCACTAGGCTACCAGCTGCCTATTAAGGAGTTCAGTGAACAGGTGTGTGCCTGGCGATGGGCTGGTGCCTTATGCCCATAGACCCTGTGATAGGCTCCTGGTACCTGAGTGAGGATTAAGTGTTTACAGAAAGTGAGTGAGCGTTTTATTAAGGAAATAAACATGTTTATGAAACAAACAAACACAAACCCATGTAACCATGAACTGCTTGTGAAGAAACTCCGTTATAAGGAATTCTGATGGGCAGAATGTGCTATAATATTAAGAGACAGGCTGCCCAGATTAAAAGTCATTTTCCCAGTATGCTCTGCTACAGATAATTACCTGTACCACCTAAAATGGACCATTTTAACAGTGAAATGCTGAAATACAAAAAATGCTGCTTAGGGCTGGAATCTGCATTGTAAATTTACAGCCAATTACTTTATACCTGTTGCAATTAAACAAACAATATATATATATATATATATTTTTATATGTGTTTGTGTTATTTTTAATACGTGTAAGATAAAATGCGCTCCATGTATGCACTGTAAAATGACTACAACCAGCCAAATCAGAGCCAGCAACAGACATCTAATTGCTTAATAAGGGTCTTTGGGTCGTGATAATTGACCCCCTATTCTGAGTATTTCAAAACGTGCTCACTAATGCACAGCCGGGTGTTTCATTATCCATAGTGCAGGAGCTAAAAAGGGCCAGTTTCTCTGACCTGCAAAGAATTGGCTTTTTGATGCGCCCAAATTGATGTTTGGTCCTATATCTGTGTCCATCCTCTCACTCAGCATTTGTCCTTTGATCATCTTTCAAAGCTGCTAGTCGGGCCATGGCTCTGGATGTTGTATTTACACTAATGAACACATCAGTGTATTTGTCTGAGGCCATTCACCTGATTCTGTATAACAGAGTCTGCTGCTCTTTCTTATCGCTAACAAAAGACTAGAGACTAAATTGACCTTCTTCAAAAACAACCTGCACTAAGCCTAACAGGCACAGAAAATCAAACCCCCCAAACTTGTAAGCACTTTGAGAGCTTTCTCTGCAACTCCGGCAGTATGCCTGCCCTACATGACTCATTTTGCCTTGCATGATATTTTTTCCCACATTTAAACAAAGGAATTCCCAGCCAGCCAGAGGGATGCTTCTCGCAGGGATGTGTGAGTGATGCACTCCATTGTGTGAATGGTTTCAATGCATTATCTCCCTACAGAAACTCTCAGAATAATATAACCATGACATTTTAGCAACCTCGGCAAAAGCTCTCTTTCGGAAGAAAATTAGAGGCAATGATGGTCTCCTGTTAAAAAAAGAAAAGAAAGAAAAGAAGAGAAAACTCAATCTAAAGCTCAAAAACAAAATATAGAATAAAGCCAATGTTCAGTAATTTCATGAACAGTAATTACAACACATGTTAACCCTTGTTGAAATTATTTTAAATTTGAGTTTTCAATGTTCTTGTCATAATATACATGTATTGCAGTAAGTGTGATTTTTGGGTTCTGGATTTTCTAGATTGAATCCGGTCTTGAATCCAATTGAATCCAACAAAATGCTTCTGATATGTTTTGAATCTGAAGGTTATAGCAAATTTTAACATATATTGTTGCTGTCAAAACAAAATTTCTGTTTTGTTGCTTTTTATTTCAGAAAAATCTAAAATTTCAATAAAATACATTTCTGTACATTAATTTTCATTGAGTGTTTAGAATATTGTTTACCTTCTACTTTTTTTGTTCAGCGGCATATTTCTGTTGCAGTTTAATTTACTCCTTCAGTAAATAACCCTAGACTTGCCGTAAGAAATGTTCCATTAGAGTCCAAAGACATGGTTGAATTGGAGATTCTAAACTGACCATAAGTGTGTGGGTGTGTGTGTGTGGTGAGTCCTTGCCTCCCGTAGACCCTGTATGGTACCTGTGACCCTAGTAAGGATTTAGCGGCTACAGAAAATGTGAGTATTTAGACTTGGTGTTTGTCGACTGGTTTGTTTGAGGATTTGTGTTGGGGAAGAACTGGTGCTAAGCTGGAAATAGCTATTTAGTTTCATTATTTTGTTTTGGGCTTTTCTATACGCTCTTTTCACAGCCCAAGGTGTTTCCACCTTCACAACTGTGTTGTACTCTAGGGGAAGGTTACAAGCCCACCATGAGAACTCTATAATTATGATAAAACCTGTCAATAATCTGATTGTTTTTCCTTTTGCAAAGTGATCAGGGAGTTGTCAGAATATCCATGAAAATCAACACTTTGTAATCGCAGCTATGGGACAAAATAGTTTGGGGTAGGCAAAAAAAGAAAAAGAAAAAGAATGCCAGCCAGCCAAAAGGATTTACAGTTCAGCAAAGGCAGGAAGCTTCAAAAGCAAGCAGAGCTATTGTCAAAAAGTAATTCCATTTCATGAATAAGCGCTTGACTGCTTACAGTGACAGCCTAGTCTTCAGCCTGTCTTTCCTGGCATCTCTGCTTCCACCAAACACTGACAGAATGTCATTTCCACATTCACAAATGCTGCAGCAAGAGCGTGCATTTCTCTCGCTCCCACTCTTTTTACCCCCTCAAAGAACCAAATATGCTCCGCACTGATGGATGTTCAAATCAAACACAAATTGGAGAAAAGGAAAATGATGGAAAGGGCCTCTTTTTAGTAACTGAATATCCATCAGACGAAAGGATTCCTATGCTGGGACCACTCAGGTTCTGTAACGAAGGCATATATTTTTGATAAAAGTGGGATAAATAGTATGTGCATGCATTGAATATAAAACTCATATTTCAAGGGGGTCCATGGGGTGGGTGGATTATTTTGAATGAGTTTAGTTTTATCTACTCATCACATTCTGACAAAGCAAGATATCTGACAGCACTGGCAAAAGAGATAGAGACAAAACCATACCTGAAATATGTCTCTGATGACAAATAGTATATTTGATCTACTCTGAAATGTGAAGTGCTGTGAAAAGGATTTATTTGGGCATGGTATTACTTCTTCTTACATTGCGTAAAAGGTGACAAGAAATTGGTGAGAATTCGCTTATTCCAGCTAGCCACCAAGGGCCAATTGTCTTTCTTGTGTTGAAGAAAGTCACAGTTATCTGAGATCACCATTACACTTAACGTAGAATACAATAAAATCCTCTCAATAATGTGTCTAAATCTACTATTAGAGTAAATGGGGGACTTTATTGGGAAATTTTAACCCTCTGAGGTCAGCAATCCCACAGGTGGGATTTTTCGACTGTTCTAAAGCAACCATCTAAATTTCTGCGAGACTTTTCTTAGAAAAATATGACATCACTAGAAACCCTGAAACCTATACGTTTCAAATATGTATGTTTTAAATTAAAATCCATCAATGGTGTTTGGTAAATAGACTAATAAAAAAAAGAATAAAAAGAAAGCTTGAGATTTTCTGTCCCTTTGCAAGCCGCAGCCATGCTCCTCAGCTATTCAGATGTAAAAAGTAAAGTGAATTACTAATCACATAGATGGTGGTTAGAAGTATGTTACTGCATGTAACTGAGATCAATAATATATAAGTAGGATTGGTAGTGATATTGCACATGGTAAAACTATTTCAGAAGTAATGGAGATTCTCCATTGTATGAGAAATGTAGTCCAGGGCAAAGCTTAACCCTGACTGAGGAAAATTATGGGCCTGTGGTGTATAACCATTGTCTTTACTGAAGGTCCCTTGAGTAACAAAGTTCAAAGAGTAACAAAGGATGCCACACATTGTTTGCATTTCCAACAAGACATTAGGAAATTAAAAATCCATTAGTCTCTCACATTGTGTTCTTGTTGGTCAGTCAGGTGAATGTAGGGTGAAGGCTTTTGATCAAGCACTGCAGACCTGAACTTATTTACGCTTGTTTTGCCAGGTGCAGCAGAGAGAACTGTTGTCTTAGACTATTAATCTCCAGGCTGTTGGAGTGAGATGAGCAGCTAATGATGAAAACAGACGCGTTAGTGTTTGTAAAAGCAGGCCATGCGGCGGGCTGTGAGGGGCGCAACTTTAATCCTTTCCTGGCTAGGCCTAACTTCGTCTGACAGCTTGATTTTTGTCCAAAAGCACTCAGAGAGATGCGTAATGCATGAGGAAGCTACTGTATGGAGCCTCGTTGCTCTATGACTGCTGTCCAGAGCCCTGGAAGAGCCTTTGCTGAAAGAGAAGATAGACCTTACTATGTGCATGCAGGTGAGCCTGTACTGGTGACTTTTCTAACCCTTTAAACTACACAGATCATCAAACCTATACAGTATCAAATAGAGCGAGAAGAAGGAGCACAATGCAGCTTATGGTTTCTGTAGATTACTATTCTGTAATTATCTAAAATGCATTTTTGCCTTTGTGTTCTACACGTTGTATTTTTCCCAATAACTCAGCAATGCCGTCACATCTGATAAAATATATTCACTAATAGCGAAAAGAGTCCAGTTTAGGGAAAAAGGTAGACAGTAAACCTCTTATTTTACACAGATCAGGAGTTGCAGATTCAGTCACACACTGATTATTTTTAAGAACCGAACTATAAATATAAATATATTTTTTCTGGCTGTTTTCACACAAGGGAACTCAGAGCAGGCTGTAGCGGACCACTTTTTTCGAATTCCAAACCAGGGTCGAGCCCCTGTGCTCCAAGCGCGAGTTCTCGTGGTGCACTCCAGGAGACCTTTCCTACAAGCCCTCATTTGTATTTTTAGCCTGAGTAGATCAGGGGTTATTCCCTGAAAGCCGCTCACATTGACATGGTGTCCCAATACTTTTGCTCAGTGACTTTCCAAGTTGCATATCTCAGTGGGAAATTTAACTTAAAAGAGGCTAAAACGGGTTTACCTTTATATTTTTTATAAGGGTAATGCTTTAAACTGAGTTTTGTTTAAAATTAAATTAACGTGTACTGGGAGCGTATTTGGAAGCTTTCTTAGGGTTTACACTATAAAAATAAGCATTTTAGGCAATTGTTTTTAACCAAAACACAAAATTGTTTTTCCACTATACGCAGGTGGCTCTTGGAGCATAACCTCTGCAAAATGCAGGGAATTACTGTATATTGTTCAGTCATTTACAAGAGTGAAACACCATGTGGAGGCATATGTTAGAAGTTAAAAGTGGATTTGTGGACAAGCAGAGTGGACAAGCAAATTTTTAGATTGAGTGACTAAAACCTAAAGTCTTGAACACGCAGTGATTTTGTCAGGACTACTGATGTAAAATAAAATGCAGTAGTCTTGACACTAGGCAGCTGGTAGCCTAGTGGTTAAGGCATCTGCCCTGTGATCAGAAAGTCCGGGTTTGATTCCCAAGACCGCTAGGCACATCTGAGGTACCCTGAGCAAGGTACCGTCCCCACACTCTGCTCCCCGGGCGCCGTGTTCCTGCTGCCCCCTGCTTAACTTGGTGAATGAGTTAAATGCAGAGGTTGAATTTTGTGTTGTTCGCACTGTGCTGTGGTGTGTTCACATATGACAAATGTCTACTTTCAGTCTAGTGGTTAAAGAGATGGGGACTCGAGTCTGAGACTCGGACTCGAGACGCACTTAAGTCGCATAAAGAAAGACTTGTGACTTGACTTTAGACTTGCCCTCAATGACTTGAGACTTGACTCGGACTTGGGTGCTGTGAGTCAAAACTCATAAACAATGTTCATTGAAGTATTTATTTATATCCCGCACACTTTCCAACGACCCAAAAACCATTCACCTCGCCCCGGTGTCCAACATGAACGGTTTTCAGCTAATAATGGTTTTCGAGGGGTTGTTGAAAATGTGTCACCGAGCCGCGTCTAACCGTGGAGTTTCATATTTAGATTGCAATATATATTTTTCATATTTAACATTTAGATTTCAGATCTTTTAAGGCAAATCCTCCATGTTGGTGAGGGCTAAGTAACAGCCAATTGGACTCGTGGGGAGTGGCCAATTAGCATATCTTCTAAACGTTCAGTGCTCAACATTTATACCTCAAAATTCCCACATTTAGAGTCGTCATTTGTAAACGTTGCCACTCAAAGACGTGAGACTTCACCTGGACTCGAGCACAAAGACTTGAGACTTGTCTCGGACTTGTAAAAATGACTTGTGAACATCTCTGAGTGGTTGGTGCAGCGGGTAACACCACTGCCCTCTACATAATTGACTGGGATTGATTAATAATAGTTCACCATCAAAGACTTATAACATTCATCTGTTACATGATTCAAATTACAGGTGAGGATGATAAAAAAGCAAACAACAGTTTCACTATCTTACAAGACAAAATTACAAATTAACTCCTGCAAACTCTTGATATAGACTAAATGTAAACAATTTCCTCCGGTTTTCTGATTCTGCTTAAAATTCAAGTCAGAGAGTGATACTGATGCGTACACCTCAGTGCTATCGTGGCTGATTGGGGATGTTGGATCAGCAACTGGCCATGAGAAAAAAAAAGCCTGAGAAGACATTCAAACACTTCTCTACTTCATATATATTCTTTACCACATATGTTTTAGACCCAGGCTATTGCTTCACTTCTTCACTCTAAGAGTTTAATTTGTACACGATGAACTCCTGAAGTGCTGAGTAGTGACAGATCGGGCAGGCTGACTTGAGGAGCAGAGAAAGAAATGTGCAGCTAGAAATGTAGCTCAGTGGTAGGTCTCCTCATTACACTCAGCATTCAGATGAACAATTGTGTTCTTAAATACGATATCTTATACTTGGGTTCCCTCCAACACACTCTTTGTACATTAGATGGACAAAGAGGAACTTAACGAACAGCTTAAATAAATTTCTGCTAAAGCATAAGCAGTTCATTCACAAGCCAACTGTTCAGCTTCTGGCTTCAGTGTCCGCCTGATCAAATGAATTTGCTTGTATATTCGACAATGAGTGCTTGAACGGTTACTTCCAAAGAGGAACTGAATATGAACTGGAGGTGACATTAAACTGACCAACTGAAAATGTATAAATTACAAATTTACAAATGTATATTTGTTATAGACCAACAGCACATTGTTTATAAATCATTGTCATCCAACTGATCTAAAAAAATAAAAAACTGGTAAGTTTACAAATAGAATGTATGTTGATGTATTTTGAAGTACTTTTTACACTGTCATTCATTTTGAACACAATATAGGTAACATTTGTATTTAAAAGACACAGATAAAAAATGTGTGACTGATATGCTTTGCCCTTTTTAAATGGGACTTGTATTTTGACATTCTGAGTTCCCCTCTTCCGTACTTCCTGACTACTTTGGTTTGTCCCATGGCACACCTGTTTCTTGTTTGTGCTTCCTTATTTAAAGTTGTCTCGTGTTGACCCTTATCACTACCCTCTCTTCTTTGTTGTTTTTCTTTGAGTTGTAGTTGTGTTTGACTATCTGTGCTTCCTTTCTCCTTCTGGCTTCTGTTCCTGTTACACCTGGCTCGTGCTTCCCCTATGTTCCTTCCATGTTATGGAAGTCTGCTACCCGCTTGGGCTGTGCGTGTTTGATTGTTGACAAATGCTCCCTTTAAGTTTATACAGATTATACTGTCACTGATAATGATGAGAAATATGCAAATATGTTGCATTTAAAAATATATTTTATTATGCATTCTTCTCAGTGGAAAAATACTCCCCTGAAGTCTATACAACTGCCAGTATCCCCAGTGCAGGGTAAAAACACGACTATGGAACTGCACATGCGCAGAAAGGCACGGTAGCACATCTCGATGGGTAGCATGTTTCGACAGAACACCTGATTGTGAAGGTCTCATCTCTCTGTTGCCCTGGACACTGTGTATTTGCTGTGTGCAGACCTCTCTCACCAGGAGTGATCAGCCCACCCCTCTTGTTTGGAGCCTTGTGGGGCAGCTGGGCCTCCTCGTTAAGTGTGTGATGGGCCACTCCTGCAAGATCTGACAACAGACCCCTGGTGCGTTGTGTGCTCGGTCCCATTCATTAGGTATAGCGAGTCCCTTGACCTGAGATGGCCTCACCAGCGTAGACATTGTATGTATCCATAAAAAGACCTGTGCTCATCTGATTTACGATGTTCTCTGGGGGGCTGTTTGAATTCCTGGAAGTTTTCCTGTAAGGGCTGTTGTCCATGTGTGTCAATTCCTGTTACTTGCCCTGTGTGTTTTCATGTTTTACACAATAAAACCTGGTCCCGAGTGCTGCATATGCATACCATTTACCACACCCACATGATATATAAAATATCTTTATTTTATTGTCAACGATTTCATATGAGGGATTCAGCAGCAATTTTAAAAATAATTATGAATTACCTTTTAATGACAGTTTCTTTGTAGAATGGTTTTGCCGATGTGCGAATGTAAAGAACCATTTAAAATTTTAAGAACGTCCCTTAATCTAGAGTTCCTAGAATGAACCGCTAAACTGGTCAACAGTCTATACATTATAAAATACACTTATACATCTTGTCACATATGGTTCTTTAAAGATTTAGTTAGTAGAATTGAGAAGAAAGGCAACTTCCTTGTTACTCCCCTCTCTGTTGATTTCTAGCTCAGCCTCCAAAGCTGCAGTTATTGAGCATTTTTTTCCTATCCATAAATGAAACATGGACTAAAGTCAACACATCTATATATAACATGCCTTACTGTGATTTTTGCTTGGCTATATTTTAGCTGGACATCTAGTACTTTTTAGTATTTATGATTTGTGACATTACAGTGAAAAATGTGCATGTTTGCATTTTTTATTTTATGTGTCTGTTACCCTTTTTATCTAATAGTATTACACTGCAATGTAGTTTTCACTAAGCACTTAATATTTAGTTAAAACCTAGAACCTTACACATCTGTTGTCTGTCTTTTGTATGTTTTTGTATGTCTGCACTGTCAGAAAAGATACAGTACAGGAACTGTGCTGTTCACTGAAATACAAATAATATAAATGTACCATCAAAAAACAATCTTGTCCTTAAGGTCCAGTTTTATACTTGAAATATGTTTTTCACAGTTGAAATGGGCCTTTTTCTAATATTTAAAGGTAGAAAAGTAAAATGTACGCACTCACAGCAATGTATGGAATGGAAATTCCACTGCAGTTATATATTTTCTGTTGCTGTGAGTGCATACATTTTACTTTTCTACCGTTAAATGTTAGAATTATGTTCCCTTACTAAAAGTACTGAAGACATACCTGACAGGTACATGAAAGGTACAACCCCAGTGACAGTCTGGTACCTTTTTTCCTTGGAGTGTGAGGTATAAAGATCTTACAGTTTCGTTTTCAGTTTGAACACCCCCATGCTTTTCTATCACACGCCTACAGTGCCTTGCAAAAGTATTCACTCTCTTGGCATTCCCTCTATTTTGTTACCTCACAACCTGGAATTTAAGCGGATTTTCAATTTGAAAAAAAGGGGAAAATCTTGTTTTAAATAATTCTAAGAAATGTAAAATGTATGATTTCACCCCCTTTGCTTTGAAGCCCCAACCACTACCTTCAGAATTCACTTAATTAGTTCCACCTGTGAGCAATCTAAGAGTCAAATTATCTCAGTATATATACACTTGTTCTGAGAGCACCCAGAGTTAACAACCAGTCCAACACCACTAAGTAAGGGCTACCATCAAGCAAGGGACAGCTTGAGGACTGAGGAACTCTCCACACAGGTTAGAGTCAGAGTTATGAGAAGTATAGATCAGCGATGGTTCATAAAAACAATCACAAACCCTAAACATCCCATGTGCATTATATCCATTAATAGAAAATTAGACACACATGAAAAGAAAGATGAGGGTACCATAGCAAACCTGCAAAGAGTGGGTCGTCCACCAAAACTCGCAGACAGGGAAAGGAGGGCATTAATCAGAGCAGCAACCAAGAAGCCAAAGATAATCCTGAAAGACCCGGACGGCTCTACTGCAGAGATGGGAGTATCTGTCCATAGGACCACATTGCACAGAGCTGGGTGTCATGGAAGAGTGGCCAAGAAAATAAGGCAGACTGTTTGAATTTTGGCATATTTGAGACTCCTCAAACATGTGGAAGAAGGTGCTGATGAGACTAAAATAGAACTATTTGACCATCAAGGACAACACCATGTCTGAGAACAACATCCCTGCAGTAAAGCATCGTAGGGGCAGCATCATGTGGTGCCAATACTTTTGTTTATATAGTGTGCCTCTGCCTACTGACTCTGCTCGGTTAGCCATAGACTTCAATTTGTTTAACAGTGATTAAGGCTATAAACAAAGGCCTTCTATTGTTAGTTATATACATAGACACTTTCTTCTTTTGCTTTTTTCAAGATTTCCTCCTCCACCTTTAAGGATCTTTTCCTTGGCTCTTGACTTGCTCACTAGGTCAATGGCAAACATTGGTTGTGTCTAAATAAAATAAAATTGAATTGGAAAAAAATATTACTTAGTACTTTGTACCTTTTAAGGGTTCTTTCATATTATTGGTACAACAGGTTCCTTAAAGTCAAGTTGTGCACCTTAAATGAGTTTTAAAGCTACAGCTCAGACTGATGAAAGCCCTTAAAATCCTTAAACCCTTAAAATATGGCAGAGTTCCTCATTGAATTGGTTTTGCTAACATGTGTAGACCCCTGGTGTTGTGTGCTAGCTCCAGGAATATCATCCAGTCAAACTGCTTTGAGTCTGAGTCTTTGTTGTTCAAGGCCAGGTTGTTCATCATAGTGCTTTTTCTGTTCACATCTTTATTCTGTGGTGTCTGAAGACAACCTGGTAACTTGCAGACAGTGACTGAGCACTAAGTGGCTGGGCAAGCGCAAATGTGTATGTCAGTGCACGGTGACGTGTTGGCAGCAGAAGAAGCTCGCGATCTGAGAGAGAAGGGGAGGTTTATGGTAAAACTGTCCTTTGTTATAACAAAGAAAAAGTCCTGAGGAAAAAAAACTGATTTAAAATCTGTAAACTTATTTGGTTAATTAATACATGTAATACATTGTACATATCGTTGCTGTCGGGTGGAAACCTCGTAACTCCACTTTTGGTCTTTGTTGGTTTTTTTTACTATACTATACTACTTTACTATATTAATAAAAAATATACTCATTGTTGTATTCAGTTAAGACTAACTGCTGTTTTTTTACTCCTCTCATGAAGATTGC
>JBBPDH010000007.1:19972215-19987795 GCA_037974565.1 Clupeocharax schoutedeni
AAATTTATTTTTAAGAAGCTTCCCAATGGAAACCTCGACAAGACTAAGGTTGTTTGCACCTTGTGCAATGCGGAATTCGTTTACTGTAGGAATTGAGAATAATATATATATATATATTTATATATATATGTATATATATAGTGTGCCAGTTAATTTGAATATTGAATATACATATTTAAAAAAACGCTAAACTGCATTATTTGTTTTTCATTTAAAGGGCGATACAGGGTTTCCTGGTCATCCTGGGCTTCAGGTAAAACTTTTGTTTGTTAATTACTAAGGGGTGTTCCTCTCCTGTGAAACAGTGTAGATATAGATATATCTGAACTTGGTATAATACTATAATCAGAATTGCTACGGAAAATGGCGTCCCAGCCACCCCATCTTGACTGTCCAACACATTAAGTAATTTAATTTTATGTTCAGGGTGAAATAGGGGATCCTGGGCCATTTGGAGGGAATGGCCCAAAAGGCAACAGGGGAAGAGGGGTAAGAATATTTGTCATATTTTATGCAATAAACATAGTTACACAGTGACTATAAAATAATCGTGATCACAGTGACTGATTAGTTTGTTCATAGCTGGTTTGGTGTGTGGTGACAGGGAAATGCAGGCAGACCTGGAAGACCAGGTGATCCCGGTACCTTTGGACCAGCTGGCCACAGGGTTTGTGAGCATTAATAAAAGTATTTGAATGCTTGGATTGTAATGTTTACTATTCATTTCATCATCAATGGATATTTGCTTTCTAGGGTGCTAAAGGACCACCAGGAAGCCAAGCAAAGACTGTAAGTATAATCCCTTCTTTGCATTTCAAGTGAAATATTCTTGCTGACTGAAACTGTTTCCTATTCTTTTAGCCTTGTGAACTCATCACCTATGTGCGGAACAACTGTGGTAAGTCTTCACATCATTTTTTTGCCATTTTTATTTTTTAATTATTCTAGAAGAAATGGTTCGGGAGCTCATAACACGTGTCCCCCTTACTCTGTCCGCATGTGTATCTGTGGGTCTATCCATAAGCGTTATTTCTACGACACATGTTCTATCAAAACATGACAGATAGGAAAGTCCATGAGACACTAAACAGTAAATATGCTTGAAAAGTGAAGTAACCCCCTCTCCCAACTGTCAAGCAAATGAATTCACTGCAGTCCATCTAATTATTGTGGTGTGTAACTGTAAATCATGCAGCAAAATTTCTCAAAAACAAAACAAAAATTTTGAAGAAACACGTTTAGAACACATTTGAATACGCAGAAGTTTCTGAGAATTAGTCTTATGTTTATAATTTTTCCTAAGAAGATTAGTCTCAATTGGTCTCAAAATTAATTAAATAGATGGCAATATGTTTTGATACAATTTCTTATAAAATTATTATTAACTGCACTTTAGGCAACTGTGTAAACTGTATCTTGAATGCATTATTCATCTACTTTATTATCTCAATACTCATTTATCTGAAGTTTTGCATACAGCATCTTTATATCTGTGTGTAACTCTATTTAGCCTGTATACTGGACCTGTGGCCATAGGTGGGCACTTGTGTTTTCAGTAATCAGAGATATCTGTCATGGTGAGCTGAATGGGAGAAATGTCTTCTATGTTTAACTTTTGGACATGCATTGGACATGTGCTGATTAGTTGGATTAGGCTGGTTTGAAACAGTGAAGACACTGAGCAGTACAGCAATTGTATAGTATATTGGGTCCCCAGTCCAGGGCAAAGGCTGCAGCACTGCTGTAGAGGATGGGACTGATTTTCACATCAAAATGTAACTGAACTAACAGTGTTCACTATATATGATCACTTAAGTATGGCTGAATATGAATATGATGAAGCGTTTTAACTCAAAATGTCCACTCTAAAACTCTCATTTACTTGTTCACTCCCACAGTTTGCTGTAAAGGTATGTCTCTTGTCACTTCCCTTTCAACATTGACATATTTTTGGGATAATGAAAAGGTTTTGGCAGAGTATGACAATGTTTTTCTCTCGTATGGTGTGCCTACAACTATAGATAATGCAGTTTGTCCTGTCTACCCCACTGAACTGGTCATTGGCTTGGATATGTCGGCTGGCACGGCTCCGGCAATATTTGACAGGATGCGCTCCTCTCTGCTCTCTCTGCTGGAGGGCATTAATATTGCTGAGAGCAGTTGTCCCTCTGGAGCTCGAGTAGCTGTGGTCTCCTACAGCTCCAGCACCAAGTACCTCATCCGCTTCTCTGACTATCGACGGAAGAAAGATCTAGTGGAAGCTGTTAAGAACATTGCCCTGGAACGCACGACCAACCTGCGTGACATTGGTGCAGCCATGCGCTTTGTGGCCAGGCATGTCTTTAAACGTGTGAGACACGGAATGCTGATGAGAAAAGTGGCCATCTTCCTATCTGCTGGACAGTCCCGGGAAATTACATCCATTACCACAGCTGTTCTGGAATACAAGGCTCTGGACATCAGCCTTGGTGTCCTTGCATTTCGGGATAATCCCAATGTTCGGCGCGCTTTTGAGGTAGAATCACAAATCACATTTTGTGATTTGTCTGCTCAACTGCATCTACTATACCTTCTAAATATCAGATAACTTCCTTTGCTGTATTTTGATGTACAAACTACTATCTCCTTCTGTTGTCTGTTGTAATGCAGGCTGATGAGACAGGGAGCTTTATCTTGGCACTGGGGGAGAGACCACGGGACCAGGTTGCAGCTCTGGGCAGGATCCAGCAGTGTGTTCTCTGCTTTGGTAACTCAGTTGCTTTATGTGATGCTGATTTACACAATATACACTATATGGACAAAAGTATTGGTACTGCCTACTACACCAACAGAGATGACATTGCATTCAAATGCATAGACTTTCATATGGAAATATCCCTTTGCATCTGTAACAGCTTCCACTCTTCTCTGGAAGGCTATTTGTGCTTATTCCTTCTGCATTTATGAGGTCAGGTACTGATGTTGGATGAGAAGGTCTGATTCCTGATGTGTGTAGAGAGCGCAAAAATGCAGAGCATAGATATCGCTAGGACTGGGATTGGGAACTCCTAGAATAACACATGATTATTACAAGCACATTAGATATAAATATAAGAGTAAGCATGCTGTCTTAGGCTTACCTTATCCTGTTTTCTCAGATCCATGCAACCCAGCTCGAGACTGTCCCAGCACCAGTGTAGGGTCTGTTCCAGTAGAGGTGGACTTGGACTTGGCCATGCTGGTAGATGGCTCCCGAAGCATACAGGAAGATCAGTATCAGGGAGTGAAGCAGGTTTTGAACACTGTGCTAGACCAGCTTGTAGTGAGCCATCAACCCAGCGCAGTTGACAGACAGGCTAGGGTGGCTGTTTACCAGCAAAGCTCCACCTACAGTGTGGACAAATCACCACTCAAGCAAATATTCAGCTTCCAGCAGTACCAGGATCTCAACACCATGAAGCAGAGCATCGTCCAGAACTTACAGCAGACTGGCGGTCGCTCCAGGCTGGGCCGTGCCGTGGAGCTTTCAATCCTAGATGGCCTTCTGAAACGGCCCAAACCTCGCAAGCATAAGATGCTGCTGGTAATTGTGGGTGAGGAGACAGAAATAAGTGACAGAGCAAACCTGGACCTTATCTCCACAATGGGGAAGTGCCAGGGAATAGTGATCTGCATTCTTACCGTTGGGGATCATTTCAACAGCACTCAGGTGGAGGAGCTTGCCAGCTTCCCCATGGAGCAGCACATTGTGCACTTAGGACATGTGAAGCAAGGAGAACAGGACTATGCCCGCCGCTTCGTGAGGACTTTCCTCCACATCCTGAGAAGTAAGGGAATTTCATCTCCACAAAGATGAGGGTTTACCACTAAAACTACTAATTTCATGTGAAAGCTATGTGTTAATGAGCTTTTAACACAGTGTGTTCTAACTTGATGAATACAGGGGATATGAACACCTACCCACCCCCAGGACTCAGAAGACAGTGTGATAGTTCACAGCAAGTCAATCTCCAGGGCTGGATCACTGAGGATGAAGTTTATCAGACTGCAGAAAGGACTCCCGTAGTCCGGTAGGGTATAGTGGCTCTCTCTCTCTCTCTCTAATTTTAATTTTTTGTGTTAATAGGACATTTTTTAGCTTCAGTGCTTTTCAAACTGTCAAGGAGATGTCTGCTGAAAGACTATAAAATCAGATTCATAACAGCTTGGTTAAATGAAGTTTGCTTTCTACAGGGTTCCTCTGCCAACCATTGCTTACCCTGAGGAGGAGGAGGAGGAGGTGGAGGAGAAGGAGGTAGTAGAGGGGAAGGAGAAGGAAGACATAGGATACACTGAAGAGAAAGGGACCCAGATGGAGATCGACTATGGAAACAGAACCATTTTTACCCCCGGGCGTGGAGATTCAAATGGTAAAGCGCATCTAAAAATGAAGATGAGTAAGAAGAAGAAGTAGAAGAATCGGTGAAAACATTTTGATGTCATATTTATTAATAATATTGGTATAGGCTTCATCAGTAAGTGTAGATACTTATATAGTAGTAATAATACATTAACATCATTATAAGAAAATTGTATTTTTTGCAATAATATCTAATAATAACAAACTAACATCCTGCTCATCGCCATCATTTACAACAGTTTGAGTTATTATCTTAGAACGTTTTCATACCTAGGTGTATGTTTTTTTCAAAAAAGAAAAGACAAATGGTGCATCAGTGCTCGTGCCTTGCATAGTGAGTAGTGCATATGTGAGCATGTCTAGTGAGTCTCCTGTTCCTTGCATGTTCCCTGCATGTTCCTGTAGTAAGTGCGTGTTCTGCTTTCAGCCCAGTGTTTGCTGGATATGGACAGTGGCACCATGTGTGGAGACTATGTGCAAAAGTGGTACTATGATACAGGACTCGGTGCATGCTCATCCTTCTGGTATGGAGGTTGCGACGGTAACAGCAACCGTTTTAGAACGGAATTTGAATGCATCGAGACATGTATGACATACAGTAAGTCCCTGGTCTCCCACATCCAATTCAATATTATTACCAGTACGACAGCTTGTATGTTTAGAGTGATATTAGAGCTTGTGAGCCTTGGACCAATGGTCTCTACCGGTCCATAAACTGTAACCTACTTACTTGCGTGATGATGATCATGGGCATTATTACAGGAGGGGCAGTTATGAGCTTAAGATACCTTTTCTCTAGAACTTGTTTGTGTAAAATATGACGATCCTGAATTTAAAAAGAAATTAAACTGAAAAAGCGCCAGGTTTACGTGGTGTTTTGCATATTTTAAATGTGTTTTTGTAATTCACATAGGTTTTGTTGTAGAGGAGACAAAAGATACAACAGCGGGTAAAATATTAGTTTGTTGATTGTTGCATGCTTTCCTTTATTTCATTGCATCACAGCTGCATACAAGTCAGTAAGTTTGTTCTCATCAGCCACTGTTTACACTGCATTTCTTCTCATTTTGCATGTGCTCATGTACTTTTTTTCAGTAGTAGGTACTGGCATAAACTAGATGCACCTTTAATCTGAATAAAGTGGCCATTCATTTGTGAACTGATCTTAATCATCACTTCCCCCCTTAATTTCCTGAAAATGAAGGGGTTTGGTTTCGCAGTGTATGCACAACCACACCCCAACTTTTTGTATTCACATGTGATTTGATCTTGATCGTTTCACTGCATGATGCACCAGTAATTACCCTTAAGTTATATTTGTTGGTTGACAGAGAATAGGGCAGTATTTACTTATTTCAATCCGCCTTTGTCTTTCTCAAACACAGATGTGTGTCTCCTGAGGAGTGACGAAGGACCCTGCAGAGATTACATACTCAAATGGTTCTATGATGCACAGCAGAACGAATGCACCCGCTTCTGGTATGGAGGATGTCAAGGGAATGGTAACAGATTTGACACTCTGGAAGAGTGCCAAGGCCACTGTGTGAAACCGCAAACTGTATAGACTCTACTCCCATAAGACATTTGCAGGTTGCCACTTTCTCGTTTCCACAGAGAGGATGGTTTCAATCCCAGTTCATTCAAGTCAACACACCAACACATATTAAGCTTCCTAACTTGTCATACTCTCCTCTATTGCACCAATCAAGACAATACATTTTGAGAAGGCCATGTTAATACTCCTGCAATGACACTACCATGGCTGGCCATGTAGTCTGTGTAGTAATCATTCAGGACCTCTGAGCAGAGAGAAACATATTTTTCCTAAAAACATCAGATGCCTAATAACCATGAAAACTCAGCAAAGTATTATACTTGAAATAAAAGGAGTTTTTTGGAGCTCTGGTGCTACTATTCTGTTTCGTAAAGCAGAGTCTAGATTACTGTGTGGGTCTATGTTTTGTTAAAAGCTTCTAAATGTAGTTTGACTATTCAATACCAAAGGCCATGTTCACATTACAAGCTTAATTGAAATCTCCTTTGCTTAAGATTCCAGGTTTCTCCTTTGATGGTTCACATTCATGTGTGCAAGTGACCCATATCTGTCTTTAGTGTGAACAAATCTGCATCCTGAAACAATCATGGACCCAAACAAATTCATTTGATGTTACTATCACAATCTTCATGAAGCAAAAGTGAACAAACTAGCAGAGTAACCCTTGATATCAACTCTGAGCAGAGCCAAGCTGTTCATTAGAGACGGAGGTGAGAAAAGGCTACATCCTTTAATGCTTCTACTTCAAGTTGCAGCTTTCACAACATGAGACAGTGAAGAAAATATGTGCTGTGTACTGTGACAAATGTGTCCACACTAGTACATTAACACAAAAGTTGACGCCCCGAGAGAACTTGTGTGTTATCCCCTCTCTGCCCTCACTTGTGTACGCAATGCAATCACTTCTTCTGATTGGCTTCCACTGACACGCGTTCCATGGTTTTACCAATTATTATAGTCCCTTCATAAAAGGGGCGGTACTGTTGGGCGAGGGGAATCTAAACACAAGATCACAACAAGACAAGACATGCAACAGAGAAGACACGCATGTCACTTGTGTGGAGATCCTTCACTCTGACACACAAACAGCACAGAGACCTGTGCAACCTGCAAGTCGGTGTTAAAGAACAGTAACATCTGAAACGCACCACTAGCTAATATGGCTAACATCTTGCCATGGCTTAAACGGTTCACGCTCACAGTTGTACACTTAAATTTACTATAAAAATAAAGGTTGTAAGCTTTTGTTTTGTTTAATCGTCATGCTGACTGTATATGTTACAGAGAACTTTAATAAAAGTTGCTCAATGTTGACATTGTTGCATTTGTGCCACTTCAGCCTGATAATGTGAATACAGCCATAGTCGATCAGTTTAGACCTTAACATCACTATGCATTTTCCTGTTGATTTTCTTCATTCATTCTTTCTATCAACAGTCCGTACAAATAAACCTGTGGACATAATTCACACTGTGTATGTGCATGAATTATCTGATTATTTTTTATGATACTGACAAAACACAATGATTAAATCAGCATCCCTCAGTCATTAGGTGTGCCCTGGCCACATCATTACACTCTCCCCGCTACAGTACAGCTGCATACAAGTGCACATTTGCATAAATCAGAAAGCTTATGTTCTGATCAACCACTTTTTACACTGCGTTTGGCTCACTGTGACCAGTTACACTGCATGATCTTCACACTGACATTTTGCACATGCTCAAAAAAAATATGCTCAAAAATACACTTGTGTTTAGTAGTACTAATATTAACTAGGTGGCTCTCCACAAACCATTACTAGCATTATGTACAATCACACCCCGTCATGTTGTGTTCACATGTGATTTGAGCAGGAGATATTTACTAGACCAGTTTCAGCTTCTCACTTCCAAACTTTAACTATGCCATCTCTAGAGGATGTGACTATGAAACCCTGGGTGGTCTGGAAAGTGGCAATGTCAGTAATGATGTCATGATGGCCCACAGGCAGGGACTCTGGACCTCGTCGAGGGGTGTCCTCTGTGGAGCCGCTCTTCTGTTTACTGTGGATCTCCTATGGAGGTAGGCGGGGACAGAACAACAGATACAATAAATATCCAGGTGCCCTCAATTATATAGTAATAGCGAATTTCTACAGAATATGAAAGCAGCTAACCTGCACTACTTCCGTTCCTTCAATAATCTTGCGGTTGTAGAACACAGAGGGGCAGTGCAAGGAGTCATTAGCACCACCAGCAACGATATAAGACCTTTCTGGGTAGGCAAGGTCCCAAAACCTGTGGATATAATTGGTAACATACTATAAGTTGTCTTGTATGATTTTAAGATAGGCTGTGTTTTCCACAGGCTGTGACAGAGACAATG
Organism: Clupeocharax schoutedeni; assembly: GCA_037974565.1. Lineage (NCBI taxonomy): Eukaryota > Metazoa > Chordata > Actinopteri > Characiformes > Alestidae > Clupeocharax > Clupeocharax schoutedeni. The sequence goes on from JBBPDH010000007.1 coordinate 19,980,516, forward strand.
TCTATGGCAACTAAATGTCTGGTCTTATCTTTAACTCTGCTGGTGCTACTCTGATTTTGTTTCTGTCCATTTTTGTCTTTCTCTGATCTCCTCTGTGGCCAAATTAGCCACTTCAGTCTGAATACACAGCTTTGTGTTCCAGACGGCTGTCCCTTTGAGTAGGAAAAGGTTTTAGACTGCTGCTTTATTTAGTCGCATAGAGTCAAACAATTAAATACACATTATAGCTCCTGAACTACAATATGGTAGATGCTTTGGAAAAGTTTCTTAACTATATATTTGGTCAGTGGTAGACCTTCATATCCAGGAGAAGTCAGAAAATAGATTCAGAAAAGCAATAAGCATATTAAAGTGGCGGATCCAGGTACAAAGCATTACTTTGCATCACGCGTGATCATAGAACGCTGATACTGAATATAAACATCTGAATGAATAGAAGGTATTTTATTCATGTCCTGATTTAAGAGTTTTATTTCTGAGGTGTACATATTTGAATAAAAATGCCACCTTGATAGACAAGTCCAGCAAAAATCGAATAATTGCCTCAATAAATGATGAAACAGAGCATACTTCATAGACCTACATGGTTAGCAGATTAGGACAGGAGACATAGTAGCTAAATGTACCTTATTCTCATGTCTGATCCAGCAGTGAGTAGAAGGGGGTTGCCATCAGCAGGGCTGCAGTATATGCCATGAACACTGTGAGGAGATGGCTATGAGAGAAGAGGTAACGTCCAGTGTGAGAAACTTTTGTTTGTAGTATGTGGCTACAAATTACTGCGTTTATTAATATGAGAGGTGATCACATGCCTGCATCTCTGAGAGTGGGGGTGCCGAACTAGCCCACAGAGTGAACTTCCTGTCTCCTGTCTCCATGTCCCACATGGAGACCTCATTGTTTCCTTGGACAGCTGAGGAACAGTTTGGGAGATACTATTTTAATCTCGAGATTTCCACTGGTTAACATGGTAAAAGTTGTTGTTAAATATTCAATATACACAGCAATGATCACACCCATCAAATTGATAATTTATTAATGCACCAATAAAAATGCAGTTTTTGACAATTATGTTGGTAGCCTGAGAGTAACGAACTGTTTGGCAGTGAAAAAAATTAAGCATTGTGATCGCAATTACTATAAAGTAATACTATTATATATTTTGGCACTCATTTTATATCTGCTAGAGTGCCTAACAACACTTTTTTGCTAAATTATTCAAAATTGTTCTAAATTGTTTTTCTAAATGTATAAGGCTCAACAAAGGGGTATTTGAAGGATAAATTATGTTTTGTAACGAACAAGTAAGACTGATCACCTCACCTGTGATAACAGACGACTGATAGAGGGGGTGCATGAGCAGACGTCTGATTCGAGCTCGAGCTGGATGGGAGTGGTTGGAGATTGGCAATTGAAACCGCATATCCCAGCATGCCATTGTGCCATTGCTTGAACCTTGGAATCAAAATTTAAATCAGTCAAATCCCAATAATCGAATTCTGTTTGATGTCAGCCTATTAAGAATAGAACTATCAGCAATCAGATAACCCACTTACCCACACACAGCCAGCACTGGTGCATGTCCACAGCAAAAGAGGTTATCAGGCCCAGACGCAGGTCATGGCGCAGGGTCCAGGCGTTGGTGTTGCTGCGCAGATCCCAGCCTACCAGTGAGCCATTGACTGTAGCATATGCCAGCACTGACTGAGCCCCAGAGTTAAAGTGATGCATGTCTACCACACAGCCATCCTCCTTTAGGTCTAGGAACCTGCAGAGAACAGACTGGATTACCTACATGACTGTAGAAGGCAGATTACTGTACTCTCATTTGATTATTGTACTATATTTGAACTGACTATTATTTTAACTTGTTGCACCTTCTTCACTTAAAAAGTCCCAGGGCACATAACCCAATGAAAAAGTAAAAGATTAAATATATTTGCAGCATACTGAAGTTACTGTTATACTAAACATTCGGACTAGTTTGAATAAAAAAATGTTGCTTAAAACAAGTTGAATTCACTGATCAGACCTATCTGTGAAGGTGTGGTCCTAATAATCTAATGAGCACACGGCTTTCTTCAGAGCACTGTATAAAAGGTTTTAGAAAAATGTCTATAACGTTACACATTAGAAAAATGTCCTTATTTTCTAATGTAATGTTGCATGCAATGGTAGCAATGTTATATTATTTTTTTTGTGTAGCAAAATGTCATCCTGGAGCGTTTCTATTGGTCGAACAGCAAACATTTTGGGACAGCATTCAAATGTTTTAAATGAAACAAAAAATGCAGTTGTGTGTTCAGACATTTAAAATTGTCAGAAAATAATGAGGTATTTTGCTGAAACCATGGACTGCTGGTAAAAAAATAAGTGTGTGTAATAATCAAAATTCTTCCAAAACAAATTCAAATACTCCTTAATTTATAAGTTACTGGCATCTCTCTAGATAAAATCTTAGAGTATAATAATCATTCAGCAGCTGATTCAGCAGAAATCAGGGAGTACCTGGTCTGACAGGGCTGCACCTTGGGGGATTTGGGTGGCTTGTTGGCCTCAACTGCGAGAAGCTGGATGGAACCATTGTCTGAAGCGACAGCAAGGTAGTGTGAACCCTGACAAAAGGTCAAGGTTTTCACATGACCTCCAATGCGGGAATATGTCAGCACTGACCTGAAATAAAATACGCCCACATCCTTTAGATATTCATCCCACAAGTCAAACCAGTCATTCATCAACTCTGAATGTTAAACCAACAGCGAGTTATCTGAGAATAAACAGCCTTTCCTTCTAATCAGAAATGCCTCTACATTATATTCTTTTGCAGCTTTCTGCAGATATCTGAACAAAAGCCGAGACATTAGATGAGGCTAATGCACCGTGTAGTTGTTGTCTTGCCCTCCATTTTCTGGCTGTCCCAGATCTTCACTGTGCCGTCATTGGAACACGTGGCAAAAATGGAGTGCTCATCAGACACTCGGATTCGGTTCACAGCAGACTTATGTTCATGGAGATGGGCCACTAGCAGACCTTTAGGATGCCATCCTACAAATATAAGATTATTAAGTGCCATGCAAACATTTACTGTAATACGACATAAATAAAAGCATCTATACAGAAATGCAACACTGTCTTTTAAAAAAATAACTTTTTCATGAGAAGGAAGAGACTCTTCAGTTGTACATTAATCTTATTCTAAGTAATCTGGACCAGTTCTGTGTGCAAAACTATGGTTACATCGGCAGACATCTAAAGGCCTTAGTAGTATAAACTCTTGACCTGGCAGCGGAGGTCTGCTCTCCCACTCGGCACTTTCCATCATCTGCTTGGCCATTCGCTCTGCATTGCACTGCTCTCTTTTCTGCTGCACCAGGTGCTGCAGCTCAGCCTTGCATGTGGTCACACGTCGCTGGTAAGTAGACGCTCCACTCATTGATTGCACTACCTGAACAGGAGGAGGGGCTGTGGCTTTCCTGGGTTGACCGCTTCCCCCTTCAGGTGCCTAAAATGGGAGAAAATGAGAGACCTTGGTTCAGCATATGGGGCAAGGCTTTCAAATTTGCATTTAATCTCATAAACTCTATTATTATTCTGTTATTTACCCTCTTCTAAGAATTATTCAGTAGGTTCAGTAGATTCTAATTTAATAACGAATGTATACGGTGTGAAGTGTCTGCTTTGAGTACACAACTAGATGTACCGGAATCACTAAATACTGTAGAAAATAGAGCTAATATCATAACAAACCATAGATGTCACATATATGGGCAATTTGGCCATGGTCATCAAATTAATGAAGCGTTTATTGTTTTGCAGCCCTTAAGACTGCATCAAGTATCAACTGGACAGTTACACACCAAAGAAGAGCACATAAATAGTGGTAATCAGTGGGAAGAAGCACATGTCTATGGTAGACAGAGGGAAGACTAAAGCAGGGTTAAATAGTGAAAAGGGAGTGCACAGGGGCAGGCAAGGAGGGAAAGCACACAGTCGGCTCAGCGGTCGACCTGGGCTGAGGATGGAACATGAGGGAGGTTAAGAGTCTGAGAGGAACTCTCAGATCGCAGGTGCCCTCCGGCCAGAGTTCCGTTGGGTTCCCCACCACCGCTCGCAACTAGAACAGTAGGTACCGTCGGTGGTGCTGAAGCCGAGCTGGGCGGGTCCAGAGAACCAAACATGCTCTTCCACTCCTCGTTCAGGTTGGAGTCCTGCTTTGTGTGTTTACGAGCTGGTGAGAAACAGAAAGATGACAAAAAAAACAAGATTCACTCAAAAAACACGTTTCTCCCCTAAAAATAGGGACTTGTTTCCGAATGGCATACAGTATTGTGCAAAAGTCTTAGGCTACTGAGAAAATTATGCTTAAAAGCTGTTTATTACTGGCTAGTAGTGTTCAGTTAGTGTTAAAACACTTGTTGATTATCAGTGAGTTGATTATGGAATTTTATTCATTCACCCAATGACTGCAGGAACCTGGATCCAAACCTGTCTTCTTCTAACCAGCTCACAAAATATTGACTACTTTTTAAAAAAAATAATAAATATTGATACATTTTACTGCTTGCTTGTTTTTTTGCATTTATTGAAAGTGAAAGTGACAATTTGGTCATACGTGAACACACCACAGCACACAGTGTGAACAACACAAAATATGTCCTCTGCATTTAACCCATTCACCAAGTAACGCAGGGGGCAGCCCGGATACAGCGCCCGGGGAGCAGTGTTTGCGGTCCCTTGCTCAGGGCATCTCAGAGGTGCCTAGCGGTCTTGGGAATCGAACCCACGAATTCCTTAACACAGGGCGAATGCACTAACCACTAGGCTACCAGCTGCCCCGGGAAGAAATAAGCCCACTGCTGATATAAATGGCTTCAAACAATTTGCACATGTGCCTAAGATTTTTTGCCCAGTACTGTATATCAATATGTGAATTATTTATCTCTTCCATTTATTTGGCCTCCAATTTTTGAAAGGAATAGATTTTTAATCTGCAAGAAATGTTTGATATTTTTGACAGTAATTAAAAATATCAAGAATTTATATTCTCTAAAAATGATAGACACTTTAGTTTTGAATGTTTTTTGATTCATGCACAAATGTAACATAGTAAAACAGAAAATAACAACCATAGGAGAACCTATGCACCAGCAACGTTTCAGTAATAAAAGCACACATTTACTCTACACAGGAGCTAAAAGCATCATTCAAAATATGACAAGATTGTGCAGAGGCTCTGGTGGCAGGGTTAGGCATTAACGTGTATTATAGTTCATCTTGACAAAACATAGGAATATGTAAGAGCCAACAGGTCTGAATGATAACGTGGACTCAATTCCACAAAAAAGGTATGACGCCACCCTGAGACTCTACTACTACTATCAACTATGTCTACTGAACAGTGTGACCAAGTCTACTGGTGAGTAGTTAAGTTAGACCAGTCACCCGCAGTCCAACACTCCAACAGGACATTTCCATGCGATTGTAACATGAAAACTGCAAAAAGAACGTGCTATTAGGCAATAGGCACATGCACTGCTACACACATATAGCCTTGTGACCAGATTACAGAAAAAGTTCAGTCCTCTGTTTTAACAGAAAAACTCCTCTGCATCTAAATAATGGACATGCTCATCAAAAAAGAAATATATGTGCTGCTAAATGTAATATACCAGAAACAGTGGAGGCAAAATCTGCAAACAAATGGGAAAAACAATATGATGAAGCTAAATTATATGAAGAAGTGACATATCAGAGCCAGCTTAAGTATTTAAGTGCATGTCTCATATGCCGCCTACCTCTCTTGTCCTCAGACTCCTGCTTGGGTTTGATGAGGTCCACCTGCCGACCAGTGATGCCCAACATGCTCAGGTCAATCACTCCACTCTGGGCCCCGTCACTCAGGTGGGTCTGGTCAACGATGTTGGCTTTGGCTTTGTTCGACTTGAGCATAAAGTCTTTCAAAGCAAGGAGTTTGTCCTCCTCTGCCTCTGTCATTCCCTAAAAAGGCAGGAGAGTAAGGGTGGGAGTATGGCAAAAATCTAACATCACAATACATAAAACAAAAAAGTGCACAAAAATAAAAATACTTAAGGACAAGCAGAAGGTAAAAATGATGGTTAACTACCATGACTAATCACTTTCCATAAATAGGTTGTTATTTACACACTTCTTATAGTCACATGGCATTTATCAAAAATTAAGGTGAGTAATTACATTGCCTAACCCTTGATGCTAGGTGTGCTTCCACTGCTAGGGCATAAAAAACATAGTGAAGTTTTAGACAAAAGACAGGCAGCTAAGCTGCTAGTTTCTTGTACTGTAGTAGAGGATTGTCCTACACAATGCACTATTACACTTCTACTCTGAAATATAAAAGAAATCTCACAAAGAGACGTTCCCTCTGACCTGTGAGAGAAGTTTCTTGAGCAGCTGTGCAATAGCAGGATCTTCGGGAATGGGGCACTCTGGGATAGAGCCACTGCGTTTCTTCTGACGGAGCAGCAGGTGCCTGAAGAGGCTGCTAATGTCTTTGGAGCGGAGCGCATAGTCAAATATGGAGCGACTTACAGGCTCTTTGAGTACACTCAGAAGCACAATCTCCTTATCAATCTGTCAAAGAGCACAGACACTACTTTACTACTGAGCACTGTACAACAGCCAAACAATCTGAGCTGGTATTCATAAAGTGACTTTTAGTTAAAGACCTAATCTCATATCAGATTTATCCATATTTATGATAGTAACTGTTACTAAAATGATTCTAGATCAGCATGTCCATCTGTGATGGGATCAAGGCGATGCTATACCTAATTATTCACCACTAGCTGCTTAAATAACCATTAAGCAAAATCAATTATTTCATTTGGTTTCACAACAAACCGAATGTGCACTGGAAGCATATTCATTAGTAGCAACAAATGAATGTAAAATAAAAGCAATGACCTGGGTACAGGTGCAGCCTCACCTGTATAATAGGCTGGGTAATGAAAGGGTTGAGGTGGGGCATGAGCTTGCAGTATACGTCAGCAATGTTTAGGTGCTGTGCAACCACAGTGATGAATCCTACAGCGCCGTAACGAATCCACAGGTTGGGATGGCACAAGAAAGGTGCTGGCAAAGCAAGAGACACAAAAATGTTTCTTGGTAGTTTTAAAAATGTTTGCATATTGCTGTGTATCATTGCTTTTTTTCTTGTGTCATCATTTTTAGATTAGATTAGATTCAACTTTATTGTCATTACACATGTACAAGTACAAGGCAACAAAATGCAGTTTAGGTCT
>JBBPDH010000007.1:20027340-20045655 GCA_037974565.1 Clupeocharax schoutedeni
TGTGTGTGTGTGTGTGTGTGTGTGTGTGTGTGTGTGTGTGTGTGTGTGTGTGTGTGTGTGTGTGTGTGTGTAGGCAGAGCTGGCTGGTCATCACTGCTGTCTTGGCTGCTCTCTTGCTGACAAGTCTCACTGGGAATCTGATCCAAATGTGCCGAAAACTCAGAGGCCGTCTTCAGCAGAAGTATTCCTATGTGCCTTTGGAGGAGCTGAACGGGCCTTCAGGTGCAAGCACAAGACCAAGGACACAACCTAGGAACAGCCTGTTTTTACCAGATGAGTCAGATTCACAAAACTCCTCATGACCTAAACAGTGGTCACAAAGTCTGTATGATTTTCTGAATGACTGAATGTTTGTGTGTATTACCAGCAAATGCAAAGAAGAGCATATTTATATCATAGGCAAAACTCTCCCTATGTGGACAAGTGATCTGAGCAGTGAGAAGAGGGTTACCTCTTTGACTCCATCTGCACTTGCGCCTTCACAGTCACCCAGAGGGAGAGGGTTTTAGCTTTTTATTCCTAAGGAGATGTTTTCACCAAACATGATTTCTTAGTAAACTGGATGACTTGACTAAAAAGTGTGAACCTTCCATTAGGAATGGTAATTACATCACACTGGTTTACCATTAGAATACTTGGTTATAATAGAAGTAATTGGGCAGATGAATTCAGACACATTTATGTTGCCTATAGTATTACTTTCAGGCATTTTAGGCACAGAGAAGTTGTCTGTGGTGATTTATTTCCAGTGTAGTGCTGTGGGCAGACATTTCATTGGCTCCCGTCTGGTGACCATGGACGCCACAAAGCATTAAGGAAAGCAAATGTAAGCATAGCTACTTTCTACTGAGTTGCTTCAGTGTTTGGAGGTTGGATAAAATTGTTTTGGTAAAATACCCCCCCCCCATGTCTGTTTTAAATTAATACCTATATAATTCAAATGTACTTTATTTATAAATGTCATCATGCAATTCACCAAATGCCTAAAAACTTCAAAGGGAAGAAAAATGCCTCAAAACGTCTGTCCATGATAATCAAAGGTATGATACAGATGTTGTGGATAGATATTGTAGGAATAAGCTGGAACATTTCAACTACTTCTTAGAAGACTGAGGGCAAGCCAGCGAGTGCAGACACGAGGCGGGGGAAGGGGTATCAGAAAAGCCGCCTGCTGGAGTGTAGCTTTGTGTGTTCATTTCAGCTGTGCAGACCTGTTTTCATGCCACCCAGAAAGACAACATAAAGTAGCACCTTGTTTTTGTAGCTATTAAAGCATTGCCTTTAAACTGAGGCACCACTTCTTGTTTGCCATGATGCCAGTACTGTCTGGTTTGGTGTTGTCTGCTTTATACTCTGATGCTCGTGGATTTTTAAGTACTGGGCTTGAATATTAACTTGAGACCTGTAACATCATTAGGTCACTCGCAGGGTCCTCCTTGTTCTTGATGTTCTGTTTGTTGCCATGGAAGCAGGCTTGCTTGAACTGTGAAGGTACACTGCTGCGTATATATTTATCATTATAAAAGCAAGGTCACCCCTTTTGGCTTTTGTTATTTTAGTATGGTTTGTATATTGCCTCCAGCAATTTCCTTGGACATGCAGTGCAAAATCACACACTGATTGTTTTTCTTCGACTTCAAGGAGGCAAAACAAGGAAATTAAGAATGCACTTTGGACTTGACGTGTTTGAATTTTATTAGTTAGTGATTTTGGGCTTTTTGTCAAAACTTGTTAGCTAAAAAAAATTGAGAGATAATACTTAATTGAAGGAGAGATTTAAGGGCTAGGATTCCCTGAGTAATTCCTTGGATTTTAGTGCCTTGTATTACCAACTAGCTCAGTATTGCAAGCAAGTTTTTGTACAGTATTACAGTATAATAGCAATCATTGTAAAGTTATTAGTTGCGAAAGTACAGCAACGAGCTGTTTTAGTCTTTACATGAATGTCATTGGAGAGTATTACGTAAAGAGTTTTTACATTTCATTGTCAATAAGCAACCCTGATGTCTGCTGTCCAGGTTGTTTTGACTTTCATCGCAACAGATATAGTCCTTTTTGATTCCCTGGAAAGCTTATAGTTTACAACGAGTTCGAGGAAGGAAGAGAAGAGTGTCAGGGAAGGCAGTATATATATATATTTTTTCCATTCAGTTTGGCCAGTGTCTGATTTCCCTTAAACATGTGAAAGTGGCCAAAGGATTTTTATGATTTTATAATGTGCTGAAGTCAGCTGCTTTGTACTGTGAGTTGCTCAAGTAGTCTTGTGTTTGCTCGATGTTTCCACCATGTGGCCTTTCCATCCACTGCTGAAGCAAGTGACCAGAATACCCAGACTCACTTCTACAGCGCCCCTTGCTTTTGGACCATTCTCTCATTCTTCTTCATGCAGTATTTGTTCTTTACCTCCATTTTCTGTGATCGAGTTGAACCCTAGTCTACCTCGCTCATGAGCTGACATGAAATGTGAGACTGGGGTTGGACCTAACATCTGTATAGGAGAAGTTCTCCACGAGTAGGGCTGAGCACGCACCCCTATGCTAATGGTTTCTTTTTGAACTGTGAGAATGTTATTGCAATGTTTTTGTTCGGTTGTGCGTGTACGTGTGTTCCATATCAGTTCATCAGTTCTTGATATGTGCTGCGATCAGGCATTTCTACAGAAATCGGTAGTAATCATTAACATGAAATACATCTGCACCACAAAAAAAACTGCATATTATGATCAACATTCTGGGCATGCATAGAGGTTTTTTATAGCAGTGATGAACTGCAGTTTACCACAACAGTAAGGTTTACAGTACTGTGTAGAAATCTTGGGCCATCTGTGAAGCTGAGAAGTTTATCTAAATAATTATTTTTATTTAGAGTAAATGCAAATGCGCAATGCATTTCGACACATATCCTCAGGAAAGCTCAGTTTTTAATCCTGACTATCCAATACCTAGTTTATCTGATTATTAAATGAGATCAGGTGCTGCTGATAGAATGTAACATGTCCATATAGTGTCTCAGTGAGAAATCAGGAAGTGACGCGTGTTCCATAAACTGTATTCTTTTAACATACTTAACTGAAAACAAGGCCTTCTTCTATTTTCAAGTCAAGTAAAGTAGGTATTTGTTGTCTTTTCAACTATATACACAGTACACCATGAAATGAAACGGTGTACCCAACAAAGAACAAAAACCAGACTACAGAAGTGTGGGCAGGACAGGACTAAAAAGAGAGTGCAAAAAAAGAGAGAGTGATGGTAATTTACAGTATTAAACAACATACAATACAGTTGATTAGAAGAGTAACCGCACTTTTGTGAGTCAATAGAGTACTAATCTGCATTATACTGAATTCTAGCAGCAGAGGTGTAAAGTGTGCAAATGAATGCAAAGATTGACGTACAGAGCAATAAATAATGCATTTAAGTTTATTTGCTAATATTTTGAAGATATATCGTGTTTGTATAGGCTAAACACACTGCATGAAAAGCCAACTCTTTTCCACTTTTGTGAAATATGAGTTTGATATGGTATGTAGACTCTGTCAAAAAGTCAATAAAGTTCACCCTGCCCAGTCCATGCTGTCTGCAAATGGTTTGACTAAATTGTTTTTGTGATTTTCACATTTACATACGTAGCTCTTTTTTTCTGTTCACTGTTTGCACAATTTGCGGCAGTGTGTGTAAAAGGCTCAGGTTGCTATTCTTTTATCGTTGCACTTATACTAAAATAATGGAGTGATGCGTATTTCAACATTTCCAAGGTATAATCAATTATTTATATGTAATTCATCCTAACATGGTCAATAGTGTATAAAACACTATAAGACAGTGACATGCACAGTTGACACAGCCACACTCCCACAAATTACAAAAGCAATAAACAGAAAACAAATAATCCGGTCTCGTATTTTTCCATGGCTGTATCTACCTGTTTAGCCTACAGGAGTTTAAGACCACCCATTCACAGTGGGAGTGTTTCTGTAGAAGTACAACAATACTTTTCATGGCTGCCCAAGACATTTTCACTGTACCCTGAAATGTCAATTTCATCAGTTTGTATTTGAGGTGAGGATTTTAAACTTTGATATGAATGCTTTGTTATTTGTATTAAGTAATAACATCTTAAATGATCAAGAAACTTGTGTGCTGAAGTGTACAATTCATGCGCTGTATCTGCATCACTGATTCAACTGTTCATGTTTGATGGTTGGAGACCTCTTTACTGTTACTTATGAGTCAGAGGAAAGTTGTGTCAATGAAACTAGCCTGACTTGTTTGAACTGAGTGGTGAATTTTAACATGCATTTTGCTGTAACTTTTGTGTTTCATTCTGAGGTGTGAAGTCGCAGGAATATTCCACCTGTCGGTTGTCTGATGGCCTCAGGCCGGTTCCGCCCACATGTCTGTTCTGTTTAGCTGATGCAATCCTCCACCCAGATGTCAATTTGTAAGCTCCTTTACATCATCTCTCATTACCTTCACTTCCCACATTACCTGCCCTCCAAATGCTCTCCCCATTTGCTACAAATGACCTAGAAATAAAGACCACAGAAATGGGAGAACTGCTTTTTGAAAACCTTGTAAGTACACGGGTTGTAAAAGAACCGTGTTTCTAAATGAGATGTGTGAGTGTGGAGAACCTTTTTATAGTTCACAGAGCCTCCATGCTAAGGGAGGAGCCCTTCCGTGGTTTCAGAAACTTTCACACCCACACATCTTATTTACTAATTGTTTTTTCTGTGGCATTGCTCAAGGAAAGTGTGTAGCACCTTTTTTTGGGAAAGCGCTCGACTGCTGTTTCCATTAGTTTTGAAGCCTGTGCTGTTTATGCAGCTTCTTGGTACAAATTAACCTTTCTCTATCTAACTGTGTCAAATGCCTGTTTTTCCATGTTGATATTCTGCCAAGGTAATGCGTTATCGGCTGCTGGGGCTCATAGGTGGTAATGACCCAGATAGCACCACGTATTGGTTACTTCAGCCCTGATGGCCAAACCCCTGCTGTGATACCTTCCTTAGGGGTGGTTCTCAACATGACCTGAGTCTGGCCCAGTTGGTGGATTGTCTATATCTGGTTACATAATTGTGAACTGTACATTTTATTACCTACATCAGCTAGTGTTACTGTAATTATTAAATCATATGTTCGCTGCTCTCCGCACTCGCTGTCACTTAGGTTTTTTTCAGGACTGAAGTTTAATTTAGAGTGTAAGACGATCATTTGACGTACATTCGGCAACAGATGAGATGTACATTCCATATCCAGAAGTTTTTAGACGGCCATCCAGCCAACGTTTTATCTGGGATCGAGAGTATTAATAGAAATGCGGGTCTCCCTTTACAGCAATAACAGCTACTGGAACATTACTGTGAGGATTTGATTGCATGTAGCCACAAGAGCACAGGGAGGTCAGGTACTAATTAAGGATAATTGGCAATTGTGTGTATGTAATCAAACACCTATGGCTTCTGGCTTCTTAAAGAGGATTTCATGATTTAGATGTGTCTTCACACTTTGGATGCTTGCATTGCAAATTTTAAAATAATTGTTTTAATTCATTAATAACATTCATATTAGTTAATAACTAATGAAGCTGTAAAAAAAAGCGCTTTTTTATGCTTTGTCTCGTTTAGCAAAACGTATTCAACTCATTAATGAGCTCCCTATTGGCGAGGTCAGGTGTGTAGAGCAGAAGGACCACATAAACACACAGCAGGGGCCATTAGGGCTGAAATGGGAAATCTGACTCCGTAATGACTAAGAAAACTGTACAACATTGAGAATATACTTATTATATAAGATTATATATGGTGTATTATAAATATGAATATAGTATATTGCATTTTTATCAAAAGCTATTTTTACATTTTTTATTTTTCAAAATCCAATCCAATTTATTTATAAAGCACTTATAAAAAACAACCCCATGGCTGACCATGTATAAAATACCTTTATCAGTTTCAAATCATACTACATTCATATTGTATATTCATTATATATTTATATCAATACATCATATTTTTATACTATATTTATTCGTACTACATCGGTACTTAAACTATAAAAAAAATAATGAAATAAAAAGCCATTATTAGTATGATATGTGAACATGAATGTATATGGTGTGCTTGTTTGTTCCCCAGATTAAGCCTATTGACACCTCTGCATTCTGTCGCCACCTTCCTAAATGTTCTGGGAGTTTGCACAACATGCCACTCAGGAAATGAACACACAATGTTCACCTTTTAGGAAAAAAACTTCCTGGTGAGATACGTAGCAGCTTTAGTGTACGACGCAGGCCTGTGGTTACATATCATTGATAAACAGAGTGGCGTAGTCATTGAACCCTCCTCCCTGTTGTTGCACAAGAAGTTCTGAACATGCCCTAAACATTAACAAAATTACATAAGCCAGACAGTGGGCAGCTGAGCTTCTGTATAATGCATCAAGAATAGTTTATGCTAGATGTTCTTTTCAGGAGAAAATGTATTAGGACTGTATTTGCATTTTGTCCTTCAAGAAACCTTATTTCTAAGCATATTTGAGATTACATTGGTGGTAGTATGTCTTTGTAACCCATTTGTGAGTTCATCTCAAATCACAACAATTTAACCAAGATATTATAGTAATAGCTGGAGTAACTCTGTCAAAGATATTGTCAAATTGAATGTAATCTGTTTTATATTTCTATCACTCAAAATGTGTATATTTATAAAGAAGAATTCCAAATACATTTCTAGACATTTTTGGCATAAGTAATGTGAATTTCAATATTGTCATTAACTTTTAGGATAAATATTTACAATTAACGCTTTTTATTTACCACTATCTCACCATTATTAACATTACAGGTGCAACAGAAGACATGTAAGTTTTCTGGTCATTTTGGTAGCATTTTGGTTTAGACCTGGGTTACTCTGATTCCCATCGCTACCAAACGTAAAGAAAATCTGTTGGTAAATTTCGTCACAGTTTCCTTTTTCACATGAAACCACTCCGAATGAAATTACAAATTTCCATCAGGGATTTCTGCCGGGGTCTTGAAAACCTGGCATAATTCACCTTTAAATGAGGAACATTGTGTTCAGGTTTTCTGGTATTCATGTGTGGTTGTGTAAAGAAAAGACAGTCATGGTGATGACAATCACGATGAGGGAAGAAACTCTTTCTGCATGATGCATCTGGAACATAGCCAAAAAGAAAAAGTGAATGCCTCTCATTACCCAATCGGTGAGTGTTGTGGCCCGAAGGAGCCAGCTGATTGAGGGACAACACACAGACACTGGGAGACGTCCACTTTTCCTGACCCAGGAAGGAAGGTTTTTGAGCCTCTACCCAAAGGCCAACCCTCCATCATCAACAGGAAATGACACAGCAGAAAGCACAAAGGACAACATGACTCTGGACATCACTCCACCCTTATCCCCTCTCTGCCACAAAAATAATCTACATAAAAGTGTGTAGACAGCTGCTTATCCAATGTTTTCCTGAAATAAAGGGTATAAGTAGGACCTCTTTGTGGCAGTAACTGCCTCTGTTCTTACAGGAGAGTGTCTTTTTGTCTGTTTCTCTTTTTCTACACCCTGGCAGTGCAGGAGTATGTCTGTTTTAGGACTGAAATAAATATACTACATCATAAAGCAGGAATTACATATTATATTTTTATCTTCTGCTGAAATGCTGAGCTGGTACTCTGCACCCAGCATAAACACACCTTGTAGAATTAAACATAAGATGACTGAAAGGCCCAGGCTTCCAGGCTTTTCAATATATAGTGCTTTGTCTCACTCAGGGCCTGAAAGGGTTGTGACATCTATAGTCGGCTCCACAAAGCCCCCCTTACAATTTGCAGCTATAATCCTCCCTTCCAGGGCAGCATCTTCAGCTGCATCTGCCTGGAAGAGAGGGGGGGGCATATTCTTTGTCCCCAGAACTAGTGACCTACATCTGATGTGGTGATGTGTCATCATTTTCACTTCTTTGTCTGACAGTCTCTAGCCCCAGGGGTGTCCAACTCTAAAGCTGGTCGGCCGGTGTTCAGCCTGGTTTAGGAGTTCCCTTCTCCAAACACACACATTTACTCAACAGTTTGTGCAGGGAAATCACCAAACTGTTCTGGACACTGGCACCCCAGGACCACATTTGGACACCCCTGCCCTTGGAAGAAAAAAAAAATTGTCTAATTAGATTAAATGTTATATAGTTAAACCTTGGTTAAATATCTGGTGGCACTCCTTTACGACTCTTATATTTGAATTCAAATATGGACTTTCTGTCATTTGTAATTACTTGAACAAGAAAAATGTATTTTTAGCCCTGTGCTTTGATTGTAGGAATGTGACAACATAATGTTTACTTTTTCAGACAAAAATACAGGGACACTCTTGTTTTATAGGGGTTGGACAAGGCTTCTTACTTTCAGCAAAGGGCTTAATCTTAATGCTTCAGCAAACCAAAACATTTTGGACAACACCATGCTTTCAATTTTGTGGACACAGTTTGGGGAAAAAGCTTTTCTATTCCAGCATGGCTGTGTCCCAGTGCTCAAAGCAAGCTCCATAAAGACATGGTTGGATGAGTTTGGTGTGGAAGAACTTGACCCTTCCACCCAGCATCTTTGGGATAAACTGGAACGGAGATTGTGAGCCAGGCCAACATCAGTGCCTGCCTTCATAAATGTTCTGCAGAATGAATGAGCAAAAAATCCCAAAGAAACACTTCAACTTCAATCTTGTGGAAAGCCGTCCAAGAAGAGAGGAAACCGTAATAGCTGCCAAAGGGGGAGGGGCATGGGTGGGGTGCAACTCCACATTTGTCTATGTATTTGAATGCAATGACAGCCCCTGTTGGAATGGTCAGGTGTCCCAATAGCTTTGTCCAAGTAGTGTATGTTATTGTGGTGTTACTAGCACGTTAGGTCCTGGCAGGAGAATTTTAGAACATTTTGAGCACAGCTTTTACAGGTATTATACTTTTTACACCGTCGAATGCTCTAAAACTGAAAAAACATAAAGGTTTGAATCTTAGCCATGATACTTTTTTGTTGTATTGGTGTATTGAGACCTTCCAAAGGACATGTCAGATATGGACATTAATGGGACAATAAACTGCATTTACACTAATGAAAGATCTTGTGTTTAGTGGGCAGTGGACCAAGCGGTGTGCTGGATAACGACCTTCTGCACAACAGAAGGCTCTGTAGAGCTTAAACTGTCGAAGCTGAGCTGTGTTTGGCCTGTGTGGAGTGTTCGGACCTCATGAACCTGGAGCAGAAACGAGCTCTGCCCGGTCTTGCCTTTCTTTGACTCGATCACGTGCGTTGGTGACAGTCCGTCTGAGCCAAGCTCGCCTCCCGATTGGCTGCTGATGTTCGAAAGAGCCCCTCCCATAGGCTGGCCCGGGGGACGTCACCCGCGATCAGCTGTTCCTTTTTCACAACAATAACAAAGAGAGCTCCTCACTCTCTCAGGTCCCGCAGCAGAGGGAGCAGCAGCTGGGGAAAATCCCGAGTTTTGAGGGTCCACAAATTGTCAATTTTACCCAGAATAACTCTATTTATATATATTTTTTTGTATTATATCGTGCAACCTCTTCTACCTCAACTATTCAAACCACCATAAACGGTTTACCCTCTTCCTGTTTACAACACTGAGCCGCAGGTGAGTCTTTCTTTGTTGATCATCTTTGTTGTGAGTTTTTAAAAATGCATTTTTGGCGTAAAAACAGCGGTATTAACCAATTCAGTAACGTTTACACCTCGTATAGAAGTAGTTTTACACGAATTCAGCTAACCGGTCATTTGCATGACAGAACAGCGTTGAAATGCGTTGAAAAATTAGTGTGTGGGGCTTTGGGGGGCACTTTTTGAGGGTTGTAGCTCCCTAATAGTTGTGTGCGTTTGGCTGCGTGAGGTGACTGATATTGTGCCGATGTTAGGAGGTTAGGTTTGGCTTCGCTTGGCTCTGCAGGCCCGCTGCAGTCCGCCCTGTGGGTGTAGAGTTACTGAGCCTCAGCCCTCCCCCACCCTGACTGTGGGCTTCTACATTAACTGAGACTGGGCTTTTTTAAGTCGTCTGGGCCCGAATAGATAAGCTTAAATCACATTTTACATACGAGGGGACTGCTGTGAATTAAAGAGCACTGTAGAGAAAACCCTGAGGTATAAAATACTCTACCGCTGTTGCAGTAAATGTGCTTCAGATGCCGGTCATCTTTGTTCTCAGTGTTTTTCCTCCTCTGGGAGTGTGCAGTTCAGTCTCTAACCCTCGACTCCAACTGCAGTCTCCATCGGCTCTTATAGATAGGTGAGGCCAGTTTTGTGCAACTTTGGGCACAACTTTAGTCCTCAGGCCTGGAACACAGTTGAGGGTTGTCCTAAAGCCTCCCTTTTAACACCCCATTTGCACCGTGTCAGACAGTGGGCAGACAGAAAGTCAGTCTTTCTGTTTGCTGAAATCTTACATTGTACATACCTTTTTTTGGACTGTTCAGTTTTCTTCTCTGCTATCACACCAAAGGGTGCAAAACACTATGAACAGATTCTTTGTTGACCCACTGAGAAAATGTAGGTATTGAGTAGCTTCATATGACATACACAAATTAAATTAGATATGCATTATTCTTTATTTAGGGTTTTTTACTGGTCTTTCAAAACTGTAAATTATGTACACAGCACACACTGCCTAAAATGAAACAAACAATTTTATCCTACCTGTTAAATAAATGTGTGGTTGTAAATTTTGTCTTTTGATTGTCTGTATGAGGCTCTCTGTGGCTAATCCTCATCTTTTGGGCTCTGTGATGGGCATTGACCCAACAGACCCCACCACAGACAAAGCAGGCTGTAGCGAACAGGTGTGAGAGATTGTGAATTGACTACTTGTGAGATAAAGACCAGGCTGGTTGAGAGGAAGCTCTCAGTGCTTCATTGCACAGCTGTTCAGTTGTCGTTACATGCAAAACAACAGATAAGAGGTTCCTCATGAGTCATAGTTCTGAACAGAGTGATCAACACAAAGAGCAGTTGGTATCAGTATCAGCTTCCTCTAAAGAAGTGTATCATTAACTAGAGCAGATGATCTTACAGGCCGTCCTGTGCAGGGCAGGGACTGTCATTCAGAAATAGTTGTCAATCTTTTGGCATTTTCAGAGCATTACAATAATACTAGTAATAGTCGTGTGGCTAAATGAAACATCTACACATTCTTGACCATGTAGGGATGCATTCCTGCATAGCACAGAACCAGTTTACCAGACACTGCCTAAAGCTTTCACTTACCCCAAATGTGGGGCTTTGCACTGGAGCCACAAGTACAAGTTTATGTCACACAAAAATGTTGGTTCAGTCATAAAATGGTGATGCCTGTGGCATTCTAGGGCTGAGTTTGTGAATGACTGCACACAGTTGCTTTACTGTCAAGTTCTTCGTTGATAAATATTGGTTTACTAACTTGTTTGGTGCTTGTCTTTTTTCTAACATTTAGTAACGCAAGATTATTTATTTGATCCACCACATTTTGTCTGCAGGGCCTTCAATATTGCACAGCCTGTGAAAGCTATGACTGACCTTTGGTAAGTGTTCTTCACGCAAGAAACTAATGCACTTCAGCACCTTTTCGGAGGCCTCTGTGAGCAGCTGATGACCAAAGAGTTCCATCCTCAGCCACTAGCAGGCCCACTCCTCTCCCAGCGCGCTCACCATGTTCCAGAGGTTCACCAGCATCCTGTTTGGAGACGCCCTGGAGGAGGCCAGTGGGGGTCCTGCAGATGTGGGCTTTAACGAAAACGAAGATGATGAGGAGTGGATCTTTGTTGATTATCTTGGTGAGTGATTGCCACAACAGCTCAAAAGTCCTTACAGACACTGTTCAAATCAGCATTTTCTCTATTTCAATGTATGCTAGATTCAAACATATATGCTAAAAGACAATTTCAGGCCTGGGTTCCCAGAATGCATCTTAATACGGCAGTTCTTAAATGGTAGAATGAGCATAACTTTGACCACAGGATGAAGTGGGGTGGGTTTTAAAACACAATCGAATGAACTTTGGGCATATTCTAATTTCTTACATGTACCCACTCAGGTAAGGTAAACTTTAACAGTCAACAAAAAATGTAATTTGTCCCGCATCACCTGCAGCTTCCTTCTATCTTTAGCACACACACCCACACACTGTGTTATGGTATAGACCAGCAGGTTAAACATCAGTGTGTTTTCTGCTTCCTTCTTTGAATTTAAGAAAGTGAAAAACAATAACAGACATCATTTACAAGGACTCAAAAGTCCCTTTTTTCTCCACCTACTGTTGCAACTTATATAGTGGGGCATACAACTTATATAGTGGGGCATACAACTTATATAGTGGGGCATACAACTTATATAGTGGGGCAGCTTGAAACAGTGGAACTCTTTACATTTGACCAAAGGTCTCCTTTTGTGAGTAAACAGCAGATGTCTCTACTACTGATCACCTCAACGAAGCACTAAACTTTGCATACTTTGTGATAATCCTTTTTTTGTGTTTGTGGTCACAAACCTTTTCCCCCCCTGCCATTGCCATAAAGCTTGTCTTGACTTGACAAGCTTTCAGCTGGAAGATCACAGTCCAGAGCTGTACTCTCACTTGAACGTAGTTTTCAGTCATAAATTATTGGCCAAGCTTTCACGGCATATTAAATGCGCTGCAAGTAGAATGATATGATGTTCTCAAATACAGTCTTCTTTTTTGACTTCTGTTCTGCTGGGGTGTATGGTTCTCCCAACTAACCCCAGCTAATAGGCACCAAAATTGATGTTTATCATCAATACAGTGAATTTTGGTTGTATGTCACCAGTTTAAAAAGAAACCCTGTGCAACACAGGAGTGACTGATCAGTCCTGTCCCACAACATGTGTGAATATTTCAGGTGCAATGAGATCTGTCTAGATCAGCTCAGTCTTCTGAGGTGGGGGCCTGAGTCACTCAGGGTGAGAATACATTAATTCTGTGGCCAACAAAGCTCTTAATATATCACACAAACGTGTTTGCTGCAGGGGTTTGTGTAAATATAACCCTGTTCGAGTTACCTCTCACCCTCCATGCCTCAGGCTGAGCAGGGAGAACAGAATAGAGTGGATCGAGTCTAGAACCATCTGGAGGACTTAACACTGGCCGACATCCAGATCAGCTGTGTAGCAAAATTAAGACAAGATGTTCCCATTTTGGAGTTGGAGAAATCTTGAGATCTTTCCACTTGGATAGAATCTATTCTCCTATCGATCCACAGTATTGAGCAGATTAGAGTTTCATTGGTTTCTCAGGGACAGTGAAGAACTCTGTCAGAGTGTAAAGAACCTTTTTTCAACAAGCAGCTCAGCAGAAACACCTACATGTGTGGTGACAGCAAGCTGACGATTGACCAGCTTTAATTCTTCAAGACTTTGTACGGTTTTGGAGATGAAGATGAGCTTCTTCCCGTTTTTCCTTAAATTCTGTTCAAATTTCATTAATTTCTCAATTACAGAAATTAGTCTCTGAAGAACCACCCACTGTCTTTAAGGAATCAGAAGCATTAATTATTGCTCTGTAAGCATATGGGCATTGTAATTTTTCCTTTTTGAACAAAGCTTTCCATAAATCTCAGACATGATTTGCTTTCTCTGCAATTATCATATTTATTGCATCATCTATTGTCAGCTTTGTTTACTACATTATAAGGTCATGCAGTGATTATAAACATAATCCTGGTTTGAATTAATCTGTTAATTGTGACCCTTCACTGAACATCCTTTGTGGTTTGTGGGTAGAGTTACAGTGGAAATGTAGAGCTTTGTGTTTACTGATGTTAATCTCACCATGTGCTGCAGAGCCACCTAGAGGGTTTCTGTGGAATTGCACCTCGCCGGTTCTGTTCCGCTGCTATTGTTTACAACATTTTTGATCCACGACCAAGAGCCTCAAAGAGTAAAAATAACACTGAACTATGAAAACATATTTCTCAGATAGGTTTTGCTGACAAAACGCAAACCCCAGTCCTCGATTTTGGTCGTGATAAAAAATGTCATTTCGTCTATTTCCTTCATTAAGAGACAGTTTTTACTGAAAGGCTCTCTTTCATTTTGAACTTCACATGTTTTTTTCTCAGGAAAACATCCTGATGCATAAGCTTAAAGGATTTTAGTTATGATTTCTTGATGATTCTGCTACAATAATAATATATAAAAACTATAGTTTTCAATAAAGAACACATTTTAAAGTTCCTATAATGTTCTGAGGTGATGATTTTGTGCATTTAAAATATTCAGTTCCAGACTAATCGAACAGAGTAGCTGTGAAAATTCCATTTTGCTTTGATCCATTGTCTTCTATTGAACTGACCAAAGTGTTCCCTCACTTGTTTTTGTAGCAGAGGCTTGCTCCAGTGCCTGTGGCGATGGGCTGGTGGAGGTCTGCTCGGAGGACTTGGCTGGCCCAGACTGCCCTCTGCGCTGCTCCTCCTGCTCCTCTCTAGATTCTACAGCAGACACAGACCCTGAAGATGGGGGCTTCCTTAGGCTGGATGCGACATGTGGTCTGGAGGAGAGCTGGTTCATCACACCACCACCCTGCTTCACCGCAGGGGGGAAGGCTCCAGTACTGCTGGAGACCAGTCCTCTGGAGAACCTGCTGATCGAGCATCCCAGCATGTCTGTTTATGCTGTGCACAGCTCTCACCACCTCCCTGCCAAGGACAGCTCCTGCGACCCCAGCATCCTCAGGTGAATATTAATTGTTTGTCTTATCATGAATTAGGTAAAGGGATCTGCTAGAATCATATTTGTAAAATGTTTCCTTTATCCTCTTCTAGTGAGGTCAAAGCATATTTCATGTCCAAAGCTTGCTCCTTTTACTACATTAACAAGGTTAATATCAACCCGTTAGCATTATGCTAAGTGCATGCCTATCTCATCCCAGTTATGCGTCTTACTTTTCATCGACTTGTTTGTGTGGTGTCTGACAATGTATTACACTCAGTTCTCAGCAGAAATCAATCTTAAATCACACGGCTAAAGACAGAAGTTCTCCGTGGAACATAAAAACCAGCACATTGTTGGTTGTAACTTGACCTGACATGAGTACTAATTGGATTTTTCAGAGATTTGTGCATTCAAACATTCCGTAAAAATCCCGGTAAACACTTGACTTCTGTTTAATAATCATTTAATAGCTGGTGAAAAATGCACGAGTGAAAGAAACCACCAGGTGCCTGTAACTGCAGCGCAAAATTGAAAATCAGATGCCAAGCATTTCTTGGTGAATAATTTTGTGTAAAAGTGGAAAAAGTTTTTTTAAAAAAAAAAGGATGTGGTCTAAACCCTGCTCTGACCTTTGCAGGACTGAAGTTCAGCGCAGGCCGAGTCATCCCACTAGCTGCTATGCAGCCACTCTCGCCGCCACCCGTGCAGGCTTCCTGGAGCAGGCCAAAAACTGCCGCCTGGCTCGGAAGATCCGCGAAAACATGGAGCGCCAGCAGCTGTCCCGCAAGGCCCTCCGCCGCCTTAACCTGCTCCGTGACGGTGGGGCCAAGCAGTCCAAAACCACCACAGGCCACGTTCACCAGCCTGGGCAGAGGCAGTACAACTACTGAGGCCGTCCCCACTGTGCTCTGCCAAACACGACTCCCTGTTGCCCACCTCCACTGGGAATCAGCCTTCTCTAACAGATGGAATGGAAT
Organism: Clupeocharax schoutedeni; assembly: GCA_037974565.1. Taxonomy (NCBI): domain Eukaryota; kingdom Metazoa; phylum Chordata; class Actinopteri; order Characiformes; family Alestidae; genus Clupeocharax; species Clupeocharax schoutedeni. Next base: position 20,043,027 of record JBBPDH010000007.1, read on the forward strand.
CCTTCAGAATCAATAGCATAGGTCACTTTACCCCAGTGCAGGTACTGCTTGAGCGTATGTCCAAATCAGGCCCCAATTGGCTCTGTGGCTCTTTCATGGAGCGCAGAGCAGCGGATAATGATAAAGGTGTGTGTGTGTGTGTGTGTGTGTGCTTCAGCATCCATAAGCCCATTTAGTGTGCCTGTGAAGAGTGATTGTTTTCTGTTTGCATTCTGTTGTATTCCATTGAACATGCAGGAATCATGTAGTCCTGCCTTTAGTTTCTACTTCAAAACATCTGACGTCTTGTTTCTTTAAAGCCATATTTCATTTTTAAAAAATCTTCTTACTGACTAAATAATCAGCAGCACCTCTCTGGATAAGAGTGAAGCAGCTTGTGACAGTAGATCATTTCTCTCTCTCTCTCTCTAGCTCACTCTCTTTAGGTGTATGGTCACTAAAAGCCTTGTTTTAGAAGTAGATTCCAAAATATGTAAAATATATTTAAAAAAAACTTTCCAAATATTTTTTAAAAGGAATAAAAAATATTGATTATATTACATATCAGTATGAAGTTGTGTTATATGCAGTGTAAGGTATGTAAGTAGTGTTGTTTTTCCTCTGATAGTGTGCGTTTGTTGTATGTATAATGCTAGTTCTGAAACAGGTGTAAAAACAGAAAAACAAAGTAGTTTTGTTGTAGTTTTGTTTGGCTGTTCGCTCTGAATCTGCAGTACACTTCTCAGGGTCATATCAGTTCACCTGTATTCTTTGCTCAAATGCAGATTACTTGACAGATGTTAATTATCTTTGTACATACTGGAGAACCTCTAAATTTTGTCATTGTGTACATTTGCCTTGTGGAAATACTTGTAATTAACGATCATTGTAACAAATTTGAATGACTCTCAAATGCTCGCTTGTCCTAGGACTGTGAAAACACTTGTTTTTGGTTTTTGTTTCTCAATTGACTGTTAAGACCTGCGAACATGGAGTAAAACTGTTAGTCTTTGTTTTACTTTTCTCACACTATAATGATGACCTTTCCATGGTTTTGTTTTATGCCTTTTATGTTCAATTAGTTACATTTGCTGAAGTTGATATTTAACAACATAGCAGAAAGGCTAGTCTTCTGTAGCGTTGGTTATTTCTTGTGTGTATTTTTTTATCTGTGTGTGGACTGGAGTGCTAGATATGAAGTGTAGGCTTGACTCAAAGAAAAGGTTTGACAGTCTCTTCACCTGAGAGTCTCGCCGTATGACTTGTACTCGGAGGAACGAATGACCGGTATCCCCTGAGTCGTTACGCTTCTGCGGACAAATAAGGGATGTATGTTGTGTGGTGTTCTGTGTTGCGAGTTTCACTCACCCCTGTTATTATTTGATTCTATTTTTTGTAATATTACAGATGATGTGTTGTTTCCGCAGTTAAAGGGACTGGGAGTTTCTCCATTTTTTTCCCCACAAATCTGTCTGGAAGAGCAGCTTCACTCTTTCTTCTCAGTAGCCTGACTTTTTAACATTTATAACAGGGATTTTTTTTGCCTTGAAATGTCTTGAGGATTTCGTGCCTTCCAGGTTAACAGCGTGACAATGCATCAAACATGAACTTGAAAATCTGTCCAAAGGGACTTGGACGAAAGCAAACGACTATGCACAGGGGAATAAACTTGTCTCTGTGAGCCACCCACTCTGTACAACGTTTTACATACTAATGTAGCAAATGTTCTCTCTGTGCTCTTGTGGTCGCTATGTGTTAGACCAGAGGTGCCCAACGCTGGTCCTGGGGGGCGCGGTGTCCAGCCCGATTATTAGTTTCCCTCATCAAACCCACTGAAACTGGCTATTATCAGGTGTGTTTGAGCAAGGAAATTTACAAACTGAGTTGCACACTGGCCCTCCAGGACCAGAGTTGGGCCCCTCATGATAAAAGATGCTTTCATTTGTTTTTATTTTACTGGAATAATGTAGCACTTTGCCAAAGGAATAGTTTTTTATGTTTGATTTTCTCCTATTCTTACATTTGGTAATGTACACCAACTTCTCTTTTTTGTGACCAGCATAATTAATGTCAGTTTCAGTTGTGTTCAAAACAGCCACTTGTCAGTATAATTTATGCTCATTTATTTTTAAATAAATGTTTTCATACAGATTTTAAAATGTTTCATGAGTGTTTTTGGGAATTTAAGCTCACTTGATCTAAACACCTTAAAATAAACAGTCCTTTCGTAACCCTTAATACAGCTGTTTTTACAAAAATACTTCAAATAAGCAGTTTAACAGACTTGTCCTTCACTTTTCATAGCATATCACTGTGTGATGTATCATCCGCAGTGGTACACTGTGATTTTGACTGATCTGATATTATTAGTGATGTATTTAATAGATCATGAGCCTTATATAATCCCCATGAGACAACATGGCCTTATGGCTCACTATGATGTCTAGCACTTACATTGTTACTAGAGATGCACAGAAAATTCGGCCACCGAAAATTTTCGGCCGAAAATCGCAAAAATGCTTTTTCGGTATCGGCCGAAATATTTTCTTAAATTTGACTGAAACAGTGATGACGTCATCAACAACCGCAGACTGCACGCACCAGACTGGGTTACAGTCAACTTGTCTCTAGTGTGGGCGCATTTCCATAT
>JBBPDH010000007.1:20061759-20072478 GCA_037974565.1 Clupeocharax schoutedeni
ACACACACACACACACACACACACACACACACACACACACACACACACACACACACACACACACACACACTCATTAGGAACATGCATGGATGCTACTGGGCCTTGTCAGCCCAGGCTTGGCCTCTGGGGCCGATGTCTTCTTGAAGCTTCTACTCTGCCTATGTTTCCTATCAGTCTACAATGAATCAGCAGCAGTCTCCATTTAACTGCACTGGGCTTGTGCGTATATCTTCTTGGTTAGAAACTCTTACAACAGCTGGTTTTGTCTGGATCAAACAGAATAATCAACACAATGTCTGGGGTGTAAACATTCTTAAATTAAAATACTAAAAACAAAAACTGAAAATAACTGTCTATGAAATAATCATCACAGGATTTAATGCTAATTTTAATGTCAACACTTTCTCAGCACTTACAACTTGAGAAAAGCTTTACTTTTTCTAATGCTTTACTGTCTTTACTGCAACAAAAAATAGAAGTATAATGATTTAGGTCATTTGAAACATTGTTTTCGAGCAATTGCTCTTTTGTGATTGCTTGTTTTTGACCTTGCGGCCATTTCCCGGCTGTTGTTTCACAATACATTCATATGACTTCATCGGTGTCATCATGAAACTGTTTAATACTTAAAATGCTTTAAAGTATGCTTTGACCGACTTCAGCTCACCACTCAAAAGTTCATTATAAGGAGCCATTAGCCGCACCCGAGGAGGCCAGCTAGGTTAGCCTCACCGAGCTAATTAGCTAGGCATGCAAACTTGAGTTTTGTGTTTGAACATCTACATCAATTTTGCAGAGTAACTCTGCAAGCTTTGGTTATGTATAACATATGGAATTGGTCGGTGCCAAAAATCAAGTTATTAGTATAATTTCAAAATATTAAGCGCTTTCAAGTTTTTATGGCTGCGGGTTATGAACAACTTTGGCCGTTATTATTTGGTTAAAAAGGGAACTCCCGGTGCTTTCTGCCCAAGTTCTGTGGCCAAAGTTGACACTTGTGTTCGCTTGATCCCTCAGGCCTCTGGAGGCTCATCCCTCAAACACTACTTGTGCTAATATACAGAACAACACTTAAGAGGGGAAATGACAAGATCAAATTGATGAAAGTGGCATTAAAATGGGAGGCTTGACTCAAATCATCAGTCTGAGGTGTCCGAACGGATTCAATTTGAACAGACAGTTTAAAAGTTAAGATTAAAAAGTCAACACAGTGAACACCCATGACAGGATTTATAGCAAAAGTAGCTTAGCCACGGACAGATGCTCATCCACTATAATGTTCTGTAAACGAGCAGAGCACTTGTTTACTGCCACATCAGACAACTCTGCTTCCCCTCTCTGGTCTTAAGGTGCCTCCACATCCCTGTTTTTGAAAAAGGATGGGGAACAGTATTCATCACTAGGTCACTTCGCCTATGCACTGATTTCTCATCTGCTTGGAAAAATGACACTGAGCTGGAAATGGCGTGAAAGTAACCCTGACTGAAAACGCGCCTCAATGCAAAGAAAAATGCACGTCGTTTTTCTCTGGCTTTTGTTCCATGTGTAAAACATCTCTCCAGGCTAAAATAAATACAGTACACTTTAAAAGTTCACACTGAGAGAAACTGAATAAATAAAGAGCCTCGGTCGTCCAGGCCATGTTCATCTTAAAGCTTTCGTGGCAGTTTCACAAAGGGAAAGATTGCCATCAGTCTGTAAATGGAACTTAATAAAGGACACCAAACACAGACCAGAGGTTGGGAAGCTGGGATTTCACTGGCAGGCGTGTGGGGTTAGGCCACGTTCACAAGGACATTTTGGCATCTGTCAAAAAAATGTCTTTTTTTTAATGAGAGCAACGCATTGATAGACAATGCACAGTTTTTGCCAGAAAATAACCACCTGTCAGCCAATAGGAGACGTGCGTGCAGGGCTTTAGATAGTCAATGTGGACTTTGAGCAAGTAATTGGGGAAATGTCTTCTGTGAAGAACAGCAACCACCAGCTGTTTCCACTTATAAGACATGTTTTATTAAGTTTCCTGCTCAAGTCGATCTCCACCCACAAACAAGCGAATGATCCTGCTTTTCTGATGGACACCAAAATGCCCTTGTGAAAGCAGTCTTACTGCAGTTGCTCCAGGTTCTGGTCTTGGTTTTGGCTCTGTACAGCATCCCGGTAGGTGAGTGCCAGCTCCGGCCTGCGGTACAAGTCGCTCAGGCCCTCAAACTTGGGCCCCCAGTAGCGCAGGCAGTCATAGCTGAAGTCATCGTCTGGGATGGCTGAGCTGAGGGAGCTGAGGCTGCCCGCGCCGGAGCCTGTGCCCTCTATGCTGTAGACGTGGTAGGTGTCCATGGGGAACGCCAGGCTGTCGTTGTCCGCCTCCCAGATGATGCGCGCCACATAATTCTTGAAGTCCATGGCGCAGTGTGCGCTGCATCCAGGGTTGTGGTGGTACGCCAGCGGCCCGCCAGGAAGAACCTCCTCCTGAGAGCCCTGAGAGGACTTGATGAGAGGAGCTGTGGTGCAGGACGAAGACTGAGACAGGCTTGAGCACAGGGGCCTCTTTAGCTCCGTGATGTCATATGCATTCTGGAAAAATGGAAAGACGGCGTGGGTCAGGCAAGGAGGCCTAATGCTGGTCACTTTTTTGATCCTTGTTAAAGGAATATTATGGCTAAAAATTCAGCTTACACATTTTTTGCCTCACTCCAAATGTGACCAATCAGCTATAATGTTTTGCTGTAGTTTTGCAGTGAAGCTTCATTAGCCATGAGATGAATATCATTAACAGTAATCTCACAGCTAGTGAAGTTTATATTCCATCAATAAAACTGAATAAAACAATGTTCAAAAAAGTATTTTTTGAGCTTAACAAATGTGACACAATATGATGGTTTAGACATGCAGTGCTAATTGATAAACCTCCATTGCTTATTAGCAACATTAGCCTCATCACTCAAAGTCAAAAAGAAAAAAGCAAACTTTGACAACACTTTACTTGAGAACCTGCTACATGCCATTACCATGTAATGGCAGATGTCATATACTGTCCCAGGTTATGCTCTTTCATTTAACTGTGATGACAGAAAAAGAAGCCAAAGATATAAAATGAAGTCTATGTATAAATTAGAACTAAAGTACATAACTTAAATAGTTCATTCATTTCAAATGAACATTGAAGCTGGAATGCTGGAAAGAATGGAAAAAGACGACATCATGAAACCTGATAACATGAGACATCAGGTTTGGCAGGTCTAGCTATTTGTTGGAATCTTCTAAACCCTGATTAGAGGTGGGCACACCCAAATAATAAAGAAAAACAGCCAAAATGTAATAAAGGAAAATCAACGTGGCTACATTATCTGCTTTGCTTTTAAAAAATAATCACAGTGATCAATATTTTATGTTTGTCACGGCTCGGCCACTGACCGTTAGGGGTCACTGTTTTTTGGTTCTGTTTATTATGGGTTTTGGGACTTTTATTTTGACTCCTTGTTTTCCGTTTGCACCTGTTTTGTGTTTGTTCTTGATTGTCGTGTATTTAAGTTCTGTTTTGTATGAACCTCACTGTCTGTCCATCGCCTCATTTTCCTAGTTTTAGTGTTCATGTTTGTAGCGGCCCTTGAGCCAGGTTTTTGTTTCCTGTTCATGTTTCACGTTTATGTTTAATAAAGAGCCTGAGTTCATGGATGCCTGCCAGCCTGTCTGTCCCTGCTGCCCCCGAGGTAATTCACGGACGCGGGGCCCCCCTGTCGAAAACGATTGGCTGTTTTGGTTTTTAACAATAATTTACACACATTAATTCTAAAACATTTTTTGTTTTTCTGTCTCTCAAATATAATTTTTTTTGGCAGCAACTTATTGAACAAGCATTCTCATCTTCAAGTGTTTTCTAACTTACATACTACTTACATATACTACTGAACTCTACTATGTGCAATAACATACCTCTGACCATCATTTATGTAATCAGGAATTTACTTAACATCAAGTTACTTATTTATAGTATGAATATCACAGGACTGGTGTATTAACGCAGCACTCATTTCATAATGAGTTTTTTCTGCAGATTTGTTATTGGATTCATTTATATTTTATATTTATATTCTTCCTGTCACTGTGTCTGTACAGTCATAAGTAATTTCCTCTGGGATCAATAAAGTTTTCGGATTCTGCTTCTCAAAGATTATTGATTCTCCCATAAATACCCTCAGTCCTATCAAAAGTGACACAGTACTGCCATCTAGTGGATAGACTATTAAGAAGCGGCAGTAACTGGATGTGTTGTGTTGGTCAGGGATGTACCTGGTCCTGCTCTCCGCCTCCCTCTTCGTTGTAGTTAAGGATGTTCTCCCGAATGTCCTCCCAGCTCTCATGCTCTGCTGGAATATGGTACACTCCGCGCTTCCGGAACTTGTTCCGACTGCCCTTCTGGTTCCACACAGTCACTGCCACCAAAACAGCTAGCAACAGAAGAGCAGGAGAGTGGGGGGTGTTAAAGAAGATAGATAGGAGGACAAATCTCAGACAGTTTATGTCACAATAGTCCTAATACAAAAAACAGAAAGCCAACAGCAATCATTATCACACCACTCCTGACTGGAGCTTTAGTCACGGTAAAGGAAACACAACACCCTCCACTGGCAGCCCTCTCACAAAAGCCACTACCCATCCTTTAACACCAGAAACATACTTTTGTATCCAGACACCTCTTCTAGTTACTGTATCCCCCTAATTCACATGACATGCCAATAGAAAGTCACTCTGTCCAGTGCCAAACATGGGCTATATACTTATAGTCTACAAATCTCTGGATGTGCAGGTGTAAGGCTTTAGTATGGCTCACACTGGACCCTGATTTGAAACTCTTCAGGTTGTAAGTGTGTGTGTGTTGGCATGCTGCCTGGTATGTGGTTGATAAGGCTGGCAGAGGGGCCCCAAGGGAACGGCCACCGCTTCAGATTACCAGGGCACCTGTCAGTGATGCACATATGCATGACCCTACTATGACTCTACTATATGACTCGTCTCTCTGTGTTTCTTCCTGTCGGCTGCCCAGCACTACCAGGCCTTCTCTACACTGGAACATGTCTGTGAGGCGATCATTACTGCTAAACTACGGCACAAACACAACTGCTTTCTTGCAGTGCATTAGTTCTATTATTGTGGATGTTACTTTGACACACACCCACTTCCTAAACATGGCTGCAGATGGCGACTGTGCTCCCTAATGGAAGTGGCCTCTTACAGCCCTGCCAAATGGTTCAGAAAAAGGTTTACGAAACATAACTTGTTGTCTTGGCCTTCAAATTACCCAGATGGAATTGGGTTGGACAAAGATGGACAGACTAGTCTGATCCATGGAGGCCCCAACACACAACCGGCAGAAGTTAGAGAATCTGCTGGTAATTTCTTGGTGCCAGATACACAGCACACCTTCAGAGAGAAGTCTACTGGAGTGCTGCACTGTTACAATATTAAGAAACTGGTTAAACCCCTTAGAACTCAGGGTGTATTAGTGAAATCAGATTTCATCAAATAAATATGATGTATATCAGTCTAAATCCAGTGCTTGCTTTTCTACACGCTCGTTTGCTGCTCTTTGGTTCAGCTTGCCGCCGCTCGTCCGCTCCCCAGGCCCCCAAACTCTGGGGGTTTTCCCACCCACTGATGATTCCCCCGGGTTGAAAGATCTCATTTTGTTTTCCATTTGTTTCTAAGACCTAAAATTTAAGGAAGTTCCCAAGATAGATCCTATTGTGGGTTTTGGATGGTCAGTGTGTGTGTGTGTGTGTGTGTATACGAGAACTGTAAAGTCAGAATTTACCAAAGAAGACGAGCAGACACATGCTGATGGCGAGGATGGAGCTGGGGCTGAGTGCAGCCAGGCGCAGAGCTTTAACCTGTCCCAGTTCACACCACTGGCCCCTGAAGCCCTCCGGACAGCGGCACTGGAAGCTTTTGGTGGAGTGGGCCAAGCATGTGCCTCCATTCCGGCACGTGGAGGGACCACACGGGGACGCGGCGCACTGCACCAACCCCGTCACCTCATCAGCTACAGCAAACTGACCAGCTGGACACCTGCATTCACACAGAGCAACAAAGCAAAGCTGCTGTGAAAATGTGATAAAGACATCCTTACCACGATCCCTTACAGTCAACCTGAAATCCTAATCAAAAATGAACCCTTTTTATCGTGTTATTTCATGCTCCTGGTCAGATCAAACGTGATTTAATCGTATAATGTCATACCATTAAAAAGAGAAAATAACATAAGGAACATTGTATGTTTCATTACAAACAAAGCACAAATGCTTGATTTAGTGATGAGTATGATTATTGGTGACTTCATACTGTGCGCATAACCCCCCACCAAGCACGCTGAGACAGAGACCCTGACAAGGACACACCACAACAAGCAAGTGCATTTAAATTGATATGAAATTAACAGCAACTGTTCTGGACTTATAAGGGCTAAAGCGGACAAAGTCAGAGGCAGTTTGGGAGTCGAGTCTGACCTGCATTCGTGTTTCCTCCACAGGTCCACGCAGTAGAGGGGGCTGTTGCAGGGTTTGGTGCTGCAGGCGTCTGAGTGGCAGCCGGCCTGAACACCGCGCCGCTCCAGCACTGTGGCAAACTCACTGCTTTGACCATCCAGCGGCAGAGAGTGACCATTGAGCCTCACATCCCGCATGCAGCCTGCGCAGTGGCACACACACATAGCAAAATGATTCAGCACCATTAAAAAACAAAAGAGAAAGAGGATAATGATATAATGTTGACCGGATAAGAAAGAGATAAATAAAGAAAGAGTGAAAAAGAGAACGACAAAGAGAGGGCAGAGTGGATATAAAGTTAGGGTGAGAGAGTGGAAGAGGAAAGGAAAAGAGATATATATTTAAAAGTGAAAGAAGGTGTTACAGGGATTGTTGCAAAAGAAAGAAAGATAGACAGACAGATGGACATGAGCCCCACCTTGAAAGTCTGTGTGTATGTTGTGTGTAGCGCCGTTGCCCAAAAGCATGCTGGATGGATGGACCACGATCTCTCGCTTGTGGCCTAGAACTCCTGAGACCTCTCGTGACCCCCCTCCTTGTTCCAGACGCAGGGTGAACTGGTTGTCATGACGATTAAGACTGATCAGAACCCACTGGCCACGGTCCACTCGTTGACTACCCAGCTTAAGGACATGGGCTCCATCCCCCAAGTTGGCACTTACGCTCAGATACCCGTCTACTATCTGAGAGAACATGATGAAGAACAACATGCGCCTTAGAATCTCAATCGGTGGCATCACTGGCATGAAGTGGTACACCCTTACAGTTTGGTGTAGTTTTGCCCAACACTCACCTGCAGTATGATGAACTCATTGGAGTCGCGGGAGCTCATGCTGAGCAGGATTCCGGAGGGGGAGCGAGTTCTGAGAAGGAGCTGAGTGTGCGTCCTGCGCGGACTCCCAACACCTCTCAGCTGATACCTTAGCATACTCTCCTTCTCAAAGGACCACTCGGGGAGCACTGGAGCACACAACAATATTGTCAGCACACGGACAGACACACACAGTCCTTCTGAAAGCTGCCCGTCATTCACACATATCTAGTGCTCACCAGCTAAAATAATTGTGGAGCACAAGTTTAAAAATGGAACAGGCTGACCCACTCAAACATTTGCCAATATATCGACTACATTCGTTGAGCTGAGCTACACATAGAAAGCCAGTGGGCTGCGCTGTTATCTGGGTCAGACAAGCATGCTTCACAATATTCACGAGGAGAAATCAATACACAAGCTACAAAATTCTCAATACGGAGACATCAGTTTAACAGCACAGACATGTTTATCTATTATTAACAGCAGATTTTATACACCACCCAACATCTCTTTTTCCAGTTGTCCAGCGGGGCACTGTGCTGTTAATTAACTCTTTTTGTAAGCTTGTGTTAAGAAACTACCATGCACTGGTAATGCAGAAATAAGATCACACAATTACCATGTTATTTTTTGCTCTTGCATTCCTCATTTGCATGTATGTGTGAAGGCCAAGATGCTGTAATGTGTCTCATGTCTCATTTGGACATTCAAAAGAGTTCTCACGACCATCCTTTGGAGCTCTTACTGAGTCTTTGGGCAGCACCCTACTTTGGTCAAATAATTTCATTTACAAGTCTGACCAATATAGTGGAGATAGATTTATAAATGTGAGCTGAAAAGTTACAACACATAAAAACGGTTTCAATATTTTCAGTGTGAAATCAGATAGGCACACACTGTGGCATAGATATAATGATCAGTGTCAGTCAGCTACCACTGTCTCTTCAAAATCGCTTAGCATAGGATTATTATATGCTAGTTATGACAACTATAATACAATATAGAACTAGCTTCATCACAGAAACTGTACGTGCGGATTTAAAATCAGCATGAAAAACACTACAAAACTCATATAAACTCTGGTGATTTTGATCTGTTTACCTGTGTAATCTATACTGAGCCAGCAGAAAGGAAAATGATCTTAATAATAATTTAAAAAGAGTATATAATTTGACATGCACTATTCCCTATGCATGGCTCTGAACCAAAAACATTCTTTCAAACCTAGACATCTTATCCACTACATCTACCAAAGGTTTTGGGTGCCTTTTGGGATAGAACCTGCTTGGGTGGGGTAGTTCTTTGTTGTTGGATCTTGACCAAAAAAAAAACCCTAAAAAACAAAATTTATCCCTAAATAAGGCATTATCTGAAGTTTACAGTTCAGGTGAGTGTGGAAGAGCCTCTCTTTTCAGAATGCAGGGTAGAGGGTATCTTGAATCAGGGCAAGCAGTGCCTTTCTGTTCATGCATTTCACATGGCTCTAAAACGAGCATTCGATTCAACATGTGCTCAGTTATAAACTGCACAAAACTCACCCTTTTCACACTTGTGTCCGCTGTAGCCGGGGTGGCAGTCACAGCTGAAGGAGCCCCACTCCCCCAGGCAATTCCCATGCAGCCCACAGGAGGGCCCTCCTGCAGTCAGACACACGCCATCGGTCAGCCCGCACCCAGGGGCACTGTTCTCACTCTCTGCTGCGTTGCCCAGGTCATACACCTAACCAAGGACACACACACACACACAGACAGAGTAAAGATTCTGAATCAGCACTTTGAGAAACCTTAGTGGCCTATATTGATGCTGATCATGGCGCCAAATCCTGAGACGCAGAGGCCAAAGGCCACGTCTGGTATTACCAGAGTAGCAGAGTTAGCACTTGTAAGCAGGAAATCATAACATCTGCCTCAGTGGGTCATATCATCATATTATTTTTCCAGTTAGATACTTTGTTTTGTCATTTCACACTCTGATATATCGACACAACCTCAATGCATGAACACACTGCTGGACAATTATTATGTTTTTTTAAAAAAAATCACTCTGGAAATAATCGGCATGCGCAAAAGTTATGGCACAATTTATCTGATTTTAAAAATAGCTCTAATAACTGTTTGTTAAAATTACAGTAGTCTACAGCCTAAAAGACATTTATATCTCTTTACATGAAGTCACAAATGTCTCTTGTGAAAAAATCCTTGTGGCATATACCATTAAGGAATGAGCTGATTGCCTGAGCTGGTTCAAACTATACAATTTAAATCAAGGATCCTGTTTTCCATAACAGGCCAACATTTCTATTCCTTCATTGCAAGATCCTGCATGTCACAGCTTTGTTAATGCTTGACAAAAATGTCAGAAAATAGTCAGTGTGTCTCAGGGCTGTCGGAGGGGAAATGACATTCTCACAGCAGGCTTCACCCACTCACTGCAAGACCACCCACACACACTGGATTTGACCATGACTGTAAAAAGTAAAGACAGGTTATAGTATTGTTAGCGTATGCATAAGTGAGTATCCTAGCTCTTTTTTTTTTTCAACTATTTCCATGCACGATTTTGTACGTATATCGTCCATTCGCCCAAGTTTTTGTGGGCACGGCCATTAACAGCTACCTGTAAAGCAAATTGTTTTAGCCTTTGACTTCAGAAATTCAATGTGAAGAAGCATAAATGGTGATCTTAGTATAAATGATTTTCGAATGTAAAAAATCAGATTTTAGCAAATCAAATACTTTTGGTCTAGAAAGTAAAGACGGACTGAGTTCTAAAAATGTATGTCTATGCCAAGTTTGATGGGAGGAACTGTCACGGTTCCCTTCAGATCTCACAGGCACTGAAGGCAGGCGCATACGCAGATTTCTAACTCTTATACTTTTATTGAAACAAAGCAAATCCCACAAGGGCCAGAAACAAAACTCTGAACTAGAACAAAATGAGAATGGAGAACTAACTAACAAAACCAAGCTTCACGGTGGACTGACACTAAGGTCCACCACACACGAACTTAAATACAAAAAGCAAAACTCCAAAACCCAAACAAACTCATGGCTGGTGGTGCTCAAGGTTTCACAATAAGATCAAAAGAACTAATATGGACAGCCTCTAAAATGCGGCACTTTCATTGAAATGATTAAATAATAATTATTATTGAAGAATTATTATATGTTCAAATTAAATTGTTAAATGTTAGAATGGAAAATTGTTCTTTTATGCAGAGTGTATTTTAGAGCCTATTTTAGAGTGGAATGTTTCAGTTAAGTTCAATTCAGATCAACAGAATGTTTGACCAGATCGTTTAAGTTTTTCTCAACCGACCTGCTGTTTCATGTTTGACTGTGTTTTCTACTTTTATCTGTTATT
>JBBPDH010000007.1:20115364-20127722 GCA_037974565.1 Clupeocharax schoutedeni
GTGACTTAGATGAAGATCAGATCACATTTTATGACCTATCTGTGCAGAAATCTGTATAATTCCAAAGGGTTCACATAGAAAGATGGACGAAAAGAACAAATGAATGGAAGGAAGCAAGCAAGTAAGCAAGAAAGAAAGAAAGAATGAATGAAAAGAATGAAAAGGTTAGCAATACCATGTGAGGAATAAACTGGCAAAAGTGAGAAATAACAAAAAAAGAAAGGACAAGAAAAGAAAAAACATTGGCCTTATCATATAGAAATGTTTGCTCTCTGTGGGTGGGGGATGGTTGAGCAGTGTATTTTAGGTGAATGTACTAAACCAAATCACTTCCTCAACGGTCACAGCGAACGACACAACAATACTTCCCACTGCCATTCCTCTGTTAACAGCAAGAAAACAGACTCCAAAACTGCTGTTATTCATTTACTTTTAAGCTCTCGCAGCACTCGCAACACCGGAGCCACTGTCCTGAATAATGAGCTTCTTTATCTATTTAAGCGTTGGGTTTTCTCCACTGTTTTCTGACCTGTTTTAGCTACTATTGGCGAATGAGACCCTTAATAACTCATAACTTATAACCCATAACTATAACTTATAACCCATAACTATAACTCATAACTTATGCCTTTATCCTGCACTTGCTGCTGATTGCACTTCTGGTTAGACCTAAACTGCATTTCGTTGCCTTGTACCTGTACATGTGTAATGACAATAAAGTTGAATCTAATCTAATCTAATCTAATCTTAATGACACACTACTGACCTCCAATCTTAGAACTTCTGTTCTATTCCAAACTTTTTAAAAAATGTAAAATACACTATTACTAGTCTATTATTGTGCCCTATTATTATTATTATTATTAATAATATTATTATTATTAATATTATTGGATGTGCCAGGCAACAAGAAGCCCTTTTGCAGATCTCGTCTTTGTTTAGGGATATTAAAAGCCTTTGAGACTGATGTGGCACTAAATGCTGGGGAATTATTTTCTTAATATGAAGTTTGGCATCTTTTGGCAACAAGCGTCGAGAAACAGCTGGCATCCAGTAGTGTACTCCGCAGCCGTCACTGTTTAAGAGAACTGCCGAAAACATAATGTTTATTTTTATTTTTAGGAAAAATAATTAAATCGTAATAAACCAAGGAAAAAGACAGCTTTTCCAGAGCTTTGTCTGCTGAAGCTTGTTCAGTTCCACCCTTGTTCCCCATATTTTTTCCTTTGGATCTGAATCAGTCTCTTTATTAGTGCCCTCAGCTGACAGAAATCCGTCATAGCAATGGACAACTTTAATCCATGGATTAATAAAAACTAAAATGGCTTGACGCAAAGACAAGACTAAAGCTATCATTTAGACAGGCTGCCAAAAACAACATTAGTTGTGACAGGCAGGCACTGGTGATGAGGTGAGAGGAACACGCTTGTCTGAGGAAGAGGAGTGTCTCCTGAGAGAACTTTCAGCGCTCTTTTGGGAGCTCATTGCCTACCACAGAGCCAACTGACTAGCCCTTCAACCAGTGAGGAGGAATCAGCCATGGAAGCCCACATTGAGCACCACGGTGAAGGCACCGGCCACAAGGGATGAAGTCCCTGATGTTCCCCTGGTTCTCCCGCTGGACGCGAGGAAGCAGCAGGACTGTGTGAGAGAACAGCAACGCCAAATGGACCTGCTAGAGAGGTATGTTGCTGGCCTGGTTGTTGTTCTTGACCAGCAGCCATGCTCCGGAGCAATGAGGCTACACAGCCTGTCTCCCCGGTCCTCAAAGCGATGCAGCATATCCCATCTTCCCACAAGGCCATGCACCCCAACTTGCAGCTCAGCAAGGCTGCGCTCTTCAGCATCGAGGCTACGCCAGTGCCAAGAAAGCTCCAGCCGCCCATGCAGGCACCGAGAATACTCCAACCTCCCATGTCTGCTCCCCGGCTTCAACCACCAGCACTAGGTAGCCATCGGTTTGGGACACCACAGCTGGGTGTAGTTAGTTTAATGTGGGTTTGTGTCAAATGTAATGCTTGGTTTCACTGTATGTCTCCCGTCTCCTTATAAACTAGTATTGAGTTTTCGTTTCCGTCCGTCATGTCAAGTTCTTTTGTGTTTCTAAAAGAAAATGAAGATCTAGCATGGACGTCTGTTTTCTGTGTGAGGAGAAGGGTAGTGTTGACAATACCATGTGAGAAAAGAAATTAAAAAAAAAAAGTAAAACTTAGGATGGAACTATATAGATGTGCAATACCCTGTGAGAAAAAACATAGAAAAAAGGGAGAACACAGATGAAAGTAAATAGACAAATGGAGAAAGAGAGAAAGAGGCAAAGAATAAATGAGCTAGGAGTAAGTGAGTAAATGAAGGAGGAATGAAAGCAGCAGAGCCCATTCCCCATAAATAAACAGCCTCTCGCAGGGAGCCTGGAGGATAACAGTGAAATGTCAGAAACAGTTCCCTATGAATGTATTTATGCACCAGAGAATACGATGCTTCCTCCTGGAGACACGTTTGTATAGCGATATACATATACAGGCCCGGCTGAGGTGCTCTACTGAAACGTGTCATGTTTAATATGCAAATACTGAAGGAGGGAACAAAGACGGAGGTGAGCGCTGGTCTCTGTGGAAGATATCAAGAGTAGCAAGGATGTGCCTGCGTACACACACACACACACACACACACACACACACACACACACACACACACACACACACACACACACACACACACACAAAGATAGCTTACCTGAGCAAAGCAGCAGCATCACAATCTCAGAAAGAAACATGGATCTATTCTTACAGGAGTCTGCAACTCTCTTACAAATATTCTCATTAAAAATTCCAGTACAGCTTGACACAGTTTTGAAGAGCTAGATGTGCAGAGAGATTTTTCTCTATCACTCAGAGGTACCCAGAGAGCTGGATGGAAGTGTATGTGACTAACTTGTGCCCCTAGGCTCTAAAGACGAGAGCTACAGTGGTCATGTATGGCACAACGATGTAGGATTTTTTTTTTGCGGAAGCTCAGATACAGGCACTACTCAGCAAAAAAACGTAACAGAGAAGCTATGGGTTTAGCTAACTCACCAACCATAAATGGGAAAAACACAAAAGTAAAGTCCTACAATCAAACAGAGGTTCTTAAATGACTGTATGTGTGTGTGCATGTATGTGCATGTATGTGTATGTGAGTATGTATATGTGTGTATTTGCATTAGTGTGTGTACATGTGTGTGTGAGTGTGTGTACATATGTGTGTATAAGTGTGTGTGTGTGTGTGTGAGTATGTGCTCTTCACACACCTGTGAGATTGGTTGGTTGACGTAGACCCATCCTGTGCTGGGATTAATGTGGAAGTAAGCAGGGCTCTGGTGGGAGAGGGAGTAGGTGAGGGCTGCGTTGGTGCCCTGATCATCATCGTGGGCTGCTGCTCGCAGAAAGCTGGTGCCCACCGGGGTGTCCTCTCTCAGGAAGTCTGGAGTGGGGAGGTGTCAACGTCAGCCCAGGTATCAGAAAACAACAACACCTGCCTGAACAACACCAGACGCCTGCTGCTGTCACGATCCCCGCTGCAGCGCAGATGAATGCGTGCCCCAGAAACGTTTCAATCTCCGCACTAAATACTTCATGAGCCACGCCGGCACCCCGCTTTTAATATGATGAAAAGGAATTCTGACATCAAACTTATCAAACACATATTTGCGCACATCGTAAACAAACACCAATCTGTTAGGAGAGAAAAAAACAAAACTTCGTCCCTCGTTCCTCTTTGCGTTCAAAGAGTCTTGCATTCATTTAAGATGAAGTAAGCAGTGCTGAGTTGGGACAGCTTAAACTCACCTTTTTAAAACGCGCTGCATATTTAATATACAGGTCTAATGCACGTGGCTAGACTGAAGCCTCTGGTTTGAAAAATGTGTTAAGGCAGCAAAATCGGACCCCTGTAATGTGGAGTAAAAGGCTGCGGTATAAATGTTTAAGGAAAGGTCAGCATCTGAGTGGGGAGTCAATAATTACCTCTCTAATCTCTCAGCGTCTGAGTTGCAGCTTAGCTAATGGATGGGGGGACATGAAGGGGGGCATGCAAAACCCTTCCAGATCACCTGACTGCGTGGCAACTCATGGATAAAGCAGTTTGCATGTAAATATATAAAACTGTCATTGCTGTCATCTATATTTCCTCAAACTAAGCCTTTAGTGCATAACAAGGCTCTGCTTCCACGACCTCATATGTAATTTAACATCACATGACTATTAACTAAGGGCATAACTATACAGTTTAAAAATAAACAAAAAAGAATGGTTAGAAACACGATTGAAATGTATCACTGATTCAAGCCTGAATTGGGACTTCAGGCATTGAAAGTGACACAGTGTGAACAGCACGAAATACTTCCCCTGCATTTAACCCATTCACCAAGTGAAGCAGGGGGCAGCTATGAACACAGCGACCAGGGAGCAGTGTGCGGGGACGGTACCTTGCTCAGGGTACCTCAGCAGTGCCTAGTGGTCTTGGGAATCACAGGGCGAATATCTTAACCACTAGGCCACCAACTGGTTGGAAGGAAGTCTACGCTGATCAGAAATTATTTTTCTTTAATGCTGTAGCTGCCAAAACCAAATGTACTAACCAGCTTTAGGTGCACCCTATCCAAGAGGGGGCTTATTTTATACAAACACACTCACTTAAATTACTGTCCGTATTCTTTGGCCTGTTCATTTTTTGCAGTTTTTCATATGGTGGCAAGGAAAAGTATATGAATCAGAAGATTACTATGTTAGGCACATTATATTTGTTAGTACCCTTGACCTCAGATCATGTTTTATGTCAAATTAATGCAGAAAACCATGAAAGTCCAGAAAGTACACAAAACTCCTAGACCCCAAAAAATGTAAATAGAATTTTGACCACTAAAATCTAGCCTAAAAACCTAAAAGTATGTGATTGAAAAAACGCTTTAAGGGGAGAAACTGCATCTTGAGGAACTGCGGTCAAAGGTATGTGGACGTTACATGAAGAGGTTAGCAGTATAAAATAACGATGTATAATATAATGATATGGCAGAAATAAAGAAAAAAGAAAATAAAGTGTGTAAACGTGTAATTGCTGTTTTAAGAATGGTCTGAAAGCTCTTAAAGTCCATGTTTAATTTGTCTAATAGGGCTGGGCAGTATCCACGGTGTGGTAAAATTCGTATCATACAACCAAATCATACTGGTATTGTAATTTACACCAGTATACCTTCCAGTTCTAGATCAGCCTCTGTATAAAATAGTCATCCAGTCAGAATATGTGGGGGTTAAGCAGAAATAGACGTGGTCACTTACACTGGTAGCGGCTGTTCTCAAATTTGGGGTCGTTGTCGTTTTGGTCAGCAATGAGGACCGTGATTTGGCAGATCCCAATGAGAGGCTCCTCCGCCTGGTCTGTAGCGGTGACTGACAAAGTGTATTCTCTCTGCTTCTCTCTGTCAAAACTCACCGCTGTGGTGATCACTCCTGCATGACACAAAACACACAGCTCACACACTTCCGTCTCAAAACACATTTCACACAGCAGGCTTCCATGTTTTTGTACTTAATAGGCAAATAAAATTCTCTAAGGCTAGTCCTGAACACTAAAGAGTTCCAGGTATCACCAGCTGTAACACACCTAATGATGTTATTAGTTGATTATCGTGACCTAAATCAGACGTGTCAGAACAGCCTGTAGGAAAAACATCTCACTACACTATCTGTCTGATCTCATTCTAATTTTCGCATGAACTAGGGTTCATTTGAGGCATTACTGTCAAAACGATGTTTTTACTGTTCATTTTGCTTGTTTCAAGCCAATAGAATGTCCAAAAGTATCCAGACACTCTGTAAACTCAGCTTCTTTGAGACACATCTATTGCTCACATCGACATTCAGCTGCATACACTCAGCTTTAATCATCTCCTTAAGAAAGGCGTTACCGATAAAATGAGACCTGGAGTCCAAGTTGGTCGGTTAGACAGGTATAAAGATACCAGTCACAGGGAGGTGGAGCAGTGAAACTGTTCTCTGGAGTGCTGGAGCTCCATCCAGCATCGTTGGGATTTGGAGTGGTGATCCAGAACTAATCACCTAAAACCCCAACCTGACCTCACTAATGTTTCTGTGGCTGAATGGAAACAAGTCCTCACAGCTATGTTCCAAAATCGAATGCCTTACCAGAAGAGCAGAGACTGTTACAGCAGTGAAGGTTGGCAGACGCCATATTAATACCTTTAGTGTTTACAAACCTTTGGGCACATGGTATAAATTGCCAAGATTTAAGAGTTAAGAATTCACTTGTTAAGATTTTCTTTTTGCTGTGTTATTTATTTCTCCCCTAGGTCCAATAAAGAGAAGAAGAAGAGTCTAACATATAACAGGGAATAATACAGTGCATAACACAGCATTACACACAATCCTGTGTAGAATCAAATAAAGCTTTAATTGTGAAAACATGAGGAAGAAACGCTCCACGTGTCGAGGCTAGCTGAATGCTAAGCATTAGTATTAGGTTCTGAAGTGGCATAAATAGCATCAGCTACTTTTTGCCTGTTGTGTTGATGCAATTTTCTGACAAAAAAAATGAACTACAGTTTCTCTAGATAATTTTTATGCACAGCAATGAGAAAACCATGAAGTTTGTCTTTTCTCAGGGAGTCTGAATGGGTGAGGTGGGAAAGAAGTCTACATTTAAAGTTATTCTTGGTTTGTGTTTTCCTATGGGAGGGACAATATAAAATTATGTAGTACAGGAGGAACTTCTGGTCTGGGGTCGAGAGACACTGTTTTTTCTACCATCAGGTTGCACCGGAAAATCCGCACCTGTGTCAGGGTCGATGCTGAAGCCTGGCGAAGCTCCATCTCTCTGCATGATGCCGTATTTGACCTCTCCATTGACCCCGGTGTCAGCGTCATGAGCTCGTACTTGCAGGACCACAGTGCCTGGCGGCTGGTTTTCCAGCACCAGAGCGTTCAAGCTGTAGTTATGGCACTGTGGAAGAACGAGCAGGTAACAAGGGTTTACACTGATGTTTATATGATCAGTGAGATGTGTATAACCAAGCACATGCCCAATTACAAATCCAAATGTTTGGAATCACTTGTCATTTCAATAATTGTTGAATTATTACATGTTCAGTATGTGCCCATGAGTTCTGCTAAGCACACCTAATCAAAGGGAACATTCTGAGGACACTGGGCATTTCCCATGAATGCGCATCAAATGCATTCTACCCACACATTATGCACTTCTCTCCCCCAATAATATGCATTTAGGGTAATGCACACAAAATGTGAAACTCATTACATATCGCACCTGATTTACTAAAGTTTAAGCTGCTTACTTTGGCCAGTTTTGTGGCAGTTTTATTTCTCCAGCTTTTAAAGGAGGTAAAAATTGGGTCTCAGACACTACTTTTCATGGTGGCAGCAGATACAGAGTCTCAAACACAAGCAGAAAAAATATTCACCACTCTCAGAGACATGTGTGACATGTACATGTGTGAGAAGACACCGTGCAGAATATATATATGGCTGCAATTTACGTTTACGTTTACGGCATTTAGCACACGCTTTTATCCAGAGCGACATACATCAGTGTTTAAGGTAGTCTGTTCTTAACTGTTCTTTTTAACTGTTCTGAAAACCTGTAAAGCTATACTTAAATTAACAAAAGCTATTTAACCAAGTTACTGCTGGCTAAGTTACACACCATAATAAACCCGGTCAAAGAGAAAAAGCCAGTCAAAGTAAGTAAAAACAGTAAAACAGTTAAGAGGGGAAGTGGCTGAGGGATTTGTAAATACAGGAAAAGTTTTATAAGAGATGCGTGGGAGGACTGGCTAGTCGCCAAAATGCTCCTTAAAGAGGTGGGTCTTCAGACGAAGCTTAAAGTTCATTCCACCACTGGGGGGCCAAGACCAAAAAGATCTGATATCTTGCCACGTTATGTTTCCCTGGGCCAAAGTAGAATTACATACCTGAAGAACGTTCTGGTGATAAAGAATTAGCCAGGACCCCTCTGTTTTTATCCTTGAACTTTTCTGTTTCTCTTGCTTTACATGTGCTGGCTGTTTATCTTGTATTTGTGTTCAGAGTAGTAGATAACTTTAGCTTAGCTTTGAGCCACAGCCTTGTGTCTGTGCTAATTTTTGTCTTCTGCTTATTCGTTGCTGATCTAATGAACGATGATCGTCAATTGGCCTTCGTTGTTGGTGCTAGTTCTTCTTCGGATTGTGTTTCTGGACCATAAGGTCACTATGCCCAATGCCAAGAGAGAGAGAACAGGGATACAGGCATCCCCAGCACTGGGCTGAAGAACAGTGAAACTGTGTTTTCTGGAGTGATCCAGTTAGGACTTTTGTGATGAGCTAATGTGATGTTTGTGATCCACAAATAATCATCCAACAACAGTGCCAGACCTCACTAATAGTCTTGTGACTGAATGCAGTGTTTCAACATCTTGTGCAGTGGTATTCACTGCAGACAGGCATTTTTTTCTCCATTACTATGCACTGAGTGTTAGGTTGGAGAATAAATATGGACATTCTGTACTGGTTTGAAGACCACTAATCTAGTGTAAAGACTTCTGAGAAGAGTAGAGGCTGGGATGGAGGTGGGTTGGGGGCTCTCTGCTGGGCTGCACTCACCAGAGAGTATGTGTCAAAGTTGGACGATTAATTGAATGATGGGATCAATAGTGGAGCTAAAAGGCTGAAATCGCCCTAGCTTCCTAGAAAAAACCTCTTTGAGCAGTTCATAGCAGTGTACTTTTCTGTATTTCACGGCACATACATTCATACAGACAGTCAGACACATACACACACACAGGCAAGCACACACTTTGGGGAAGACAGGGAGGGCTTAGGGAGGATTTCTCAGTTTAGCCAGGGAAAACACTTTAACAGATAGTCTATTGCTATAATCTATTGTGCAATTAGGAGCAGAGACAAGCATTGACTGCAAAGCAGCGGGAGTCAGCTGTGTATCGGGCAGTGCAGAGAGTGCTCCACTTGCATGGCAAGTGCTGGGAGAAACCCTGGCCAGACACACAGTGTAGGGAAGGGTCACATGACAAATAACAATACTATTTTCACAATACCTATCAGTATTTAGGAACTATGGGCAAAAGTATACATTTCATTCAGCATTTCATGCACTGATTTTGTTCAGTTAAAACAGGGACATTCATTAAACACTGCCAAAACGCCAATTTCCACTTTTCTACAGAAACATCTGCGCTACCTTTTTTATCAGCAGTCTTTAAGTGCTGATGATATTAATTTGTTGTGATACTGATATCACATCATCATTTTGCCAAACCCTAACATGGGTGGTGGGGGCTTAGGGGCTGAAGAAAGGCCAGATGTTGCCTCTTGGGCACACTTAGCGCTCCTCTTTCATATGCATCGGCAGTGCCTGGGGCTACCCCCCCAACCCTGAAATATTCATGGACCACAGCAGCAGAAACAGCAGTGAAATGTTGGCGTGTCCAGCCCGGGGCAGTGGGGACACTGCTTTTATTGCCCCCATCCATTTATCTCACTCTCTCCCTGCACTACGGCGAGACTGCCAGCCCACCAGAGAGCACACGCACCAGCTGTCCCTCATCCCTCTCTTCCCTTCTTAACAGCACACAGATTCCCAAAAAAATCCCCTTTCATCCATCTGTAACTCTCTCTCTCTCTTTATCTTTCTCTCCATCATCCTCACTCCTCCTTTCATCTCTTTCTCATGAATGCACTAAAACGGTTTTGAACTCATTCTATCACTCTTTTAGTCCTCTCTTTTTTCTCTGTTAACCCTTTACATCCATCACTTTAATTTCTTCCCCGGTCAAGTATATATACACTACATGAGCAAAAGTATTGGGACCACCTGTTTATCAGGGTTTGGGCTAGGCCCCCTTACCTCCAGTGAAGGCCAATGTTAATGCTTTGGCATACCAAGAACTTTTGGACAACGCCATGCTTTGGGGCGTTGGGGAAGAACCAAGAAAGATAGAACCTTTTCTATTCCAATATGACTGTGTCCCAGTGCACAAAGCGAGCTCCATAAAGCCATAACAGGATGAGTTCAGTCTGGAAGAACTTGACTGGCCCGCACAGAGCCCTGACCTCAACCCCATCCAACACCTTTGGGATGAACTGGAACCAAGATTGTGAGTCAGGCCTTCTCATCCAACATCAACATCATTGTGGACACAATGGTAGAATCTGCATACCTGGTAGAATTCTAATCTGAGACTCAGTGGTCATTAGGTTCACAGGCGCACTAGGCTACTACCACCCTCTATGATCATGATCACATTATTCACATGCAGCATGTGTTTGCAAACGGTGTTTGGCATTAAAACAAATTTCCCTGACCAGGAATTTAACCCAGACCACATCAGATGTCTAAAACAAACATTCATGGAAACCAATCAGACACATTGCATTACCAAAACCAAGTTGTGTGCCTTAATACAGTACATGAAATATGAGATTAGTGCCTGTTTGAACGAGATGCATGTCCTGATATACTCTGCAGTAGTGCTACATCAAATATCAGTAAAATAAAAAAGTGAATGCACGATTTCTTTCTTTTTGTCTTATTTGCAACTATACGTTCTTGTTTGAGTACTTGGTTATTTTCTGAAGGTGTGCAGTGTGAAAGCACATTCTGTCTCACCTCCTCAAACACAGGCTTGTTATTGTTGATGTCGTTGATGCCCACAATGACCTGGGCGGAGCTGCTGAGAGGCAGGGGGCCGCCAGCCATGTTGTCATCAGTTGCGGTGACGTTCAGCACATATTGCGGGCCACGTAGTTTAGGAGGAGGACTGCGGCGCAGCTTGATTATACCTGGTACAAACACAGCAAGACTCCACTGTAATGAGGATCCACATGTGAATACACTACTGCTCAAGGGTCTGCAGCAGAGTCCACTCTTAGAGTCCTGGACCCGCCCACACCTGTACAGCACCACACCCACCCGTTCACCTGTGATCATATTTTACACCCGTTACCCAACATGAAAAATTACACACAAAGTAGAAGTGCACGGAAGGACTGGTCTCCCAGGAGGCTCAGTGTGTGGAGTAAGTAGCCTTTTTCTGTGTTTTTGGGTAACATTAAAGGGGGGTAGATGTTGTTACGGAGTATTAGAGATTATTTATGTTGAGTGTGTGTGTGTTAGTTGTGTTAAATATTGAATGTGAGTCCTTCTCGCCAGTCACCCTCCTCCAGAGTCTTAGCTCCGTCATTGGACTGAGCCAGTGGGGGCGCAGTGCTCTCTGAACTACAAAGTCTGTTTTGAAGCTGTTAGCTGAGAATAAATGGAGATTGTACTCCAAGAACAGTCTGTCTTTCTCTCTCACACTCGCCACAATATAGTTTGACCTGCGTTCTTGCATCACAAATCCAGCAGAAGAAAAATCTCTCTCACTGCAGAGCAGTAAACACTGTAATAATGAACATGTGTTCCAAAACGTTAAAATCCGCCCGTTTCAACAACTACTCGACCCGGTGCAGGACTCTGGTCTGCAGTCACCCGTCACAGTCATTATTTTTCATGGACAATGATACAATGATACAATATTTAAGAAAACATACACATCAGTTAATAACTTACGCTACAATGCATCGTTTAGCACTTAATTTGCATTTTAGTGTGTTTTACATAAAAACTTAATTGGTACTTTACTTGTACTTGACACTATCATTGACAAATAGTTAATTTAGACTGTGGGATCTGATCATCTTCGCATAATACAAAAGCTAATCAAGGTCACTCTAAATTGTCTATTTACTGGTGCGGTTTCTATCCACTGCTATAAAATAATAACAAAACAAAACCAAAAAAAATTATTCATATTTTTCATAGATTGTATGAAATTGTAATACGTAAATTATATAATATATGAAATATATAATGTATAATAATATACATTATTAATATAATAATTATAATATAATAATTAACGCGAGACTCTTATCGCGCGATAAAAAAAATATCGCCGCTAATCTATTCACAAAGTTGCTTTGGGAGCTGGGTCTATGATGACTTTCACCTTAATATTTTAGCACGGATTTACTCTCTCTCTGTCTGTCTCTCTCTCTCTCTCTCTCTGGTTCATGACTTTTCCGGATCACACTCATTTTAAACCTGTCTCGCTCGCTCTGTCGCTTTCTCGCGCTCTCTCTCCCTTTCTCTGTCTCTCTCTCGTTCATGCGAACATTTCTCTTTCTCTCTGTCTCTCTCTCGCTCTCTCACTCTCTCTTATTCTC
This sequence comes from Clupeocharax schoutedeni, assembly GCA_037974565.1. Lineage (NCBI taxonomy): Eukaryota > Metazoa > Chordata > Actinopteri > Characiformes > Alestidae > Clupeocharax > Clupeocharax schoutedeni. The sequence goes on from JBBPDH010000007.1 coordinate 20,127,642, forward strand.
TGTCTCTCTCTCGTTCCTTACTTTTCCGTATTTAAACCTCGGGTTTATATTTACATTTTCTTTAAGGGTAATGTATTAAAC
>JBBPDH010000007.1:20165553-20182482 GCA_037974565.1 Clupeocharax schoutedeni
ATAACGAGTGGGGTGTGGTACACAGGACAGGTGAAACAGATGATGACAGACACGAGGGCTCAGTAGACTGGGGAAGACGAACGGGGAAGCACGCGAGGGGGCGGGGCGACCGTCACAGATATGGCCTGAATATTGTGCGAATATACATGCTAAATATCTCTTGATATTTTAAAATCTATTCTGAAGCTCTTCATAAATGCCCTTTTAACCGATGTATACAATCACACCAGTAGAATTCTAGTAGTCCCTGCAAAAGGTCGGCATTAAAACATTCTTGTTTACATCAACTTGTGATTACTATTACATTATTATTAACACTATTACATACACAATTACTTAGATTATTGTATTCGATAGTCATTTTCTACTTACACACAAGCCATGATGCATCTAATATACGGAAACTAAACCTCAAACTAAAACTTAATGTGCACCTATTGCGATTTCTCTGAAACAATACAGTCAGGCACATCAACTATATTTAATGTTCATTTTAGCTTTTAGCTCTATAACAATGTAAACATAACAGTGATCAATGTTACCTCATTTGGGATTACACAGCTGTGTTACAATTATTAGAGGTGCTGTATCCCCTACCGCCCACACCCCCACACCCTGCATTCCCAGTGGAATTTATTCCTTTGCCCTTGCCCTAAACACTTCAGTCTTCTCTCTCGCTCTCTTTCTCTCTCTCTCTCTCTCACACTCTCTCTCTCTCTCACACACAGCCATTTTAACCTCATGAAAGAGTCATTAATGATCTGAGCTGTGCTTCCCAGAAGTACCTTAGCACAGCGATCACTGTTAAATGGTAGAGCATTTAAAAATATTTCACATTAAACATTCCCTCTAACAGTTAAAAGGATCTCAAGACTACAAAGCTTCAGGGAAACTAGGTTCTGATGTGTTAGGTTAGGTGTGTTGGAGCAGATAAAACTGTGCAGACTCCGGAAACAAGACTACAGGAAACACAGGCCTAATGGTTTACACTAGTGGCCACCAACCATGTTCCAGACCATCTAGCATTCTAATAAGTACGCTTCCAATCCCAAGTGACAGTATGTCATACAGACCATCAGTAAATTGATTTAATTAGATCAGGTGTATAAGATTTAGACCAGAGCTGAATTCTGCAGGAAAGGAGACCTCCAAGAGCAGGGTTAGGGACTACTGGTTCACACAGCATCTGACATGTAATCAGTTCTGGACTGTGCTAGAATGTAACAGACATGTCGACATGTTTCACAAAGGTGTGATAACAGAAAAGAAGAGAGATGTCTTCTCACTCACTCTTTGACTTGTTTCACTGCTCAGAAACCTGCACTTATTAAACTCAAAAGAAGCTCAAAAACACTCAACTAAAGTGATGTTCTCTCACCTGTATGAACTAGTTCTCCCGCAGTCCAATCAGTCATATGGGTAGATAAACAAGTGCTGAGTCACTAGCAGCATGTAATCCTACTGAAACATGATGTAGAATAGTGAGCTCTTACTCACATAGACCTTCAGGGCTCAGCACTGTGATTGCAGGAGCTCAGTAGGAACTCGGTCTGACATGACTTTCCTAAGAAATACATAAACACTCAAACACATGCGTGGTGCCCGTCCCACTCCATCAAACCACTCCAGCAATTTCTGGATCTAAACATAAAATTAAACATTAGGACTTGATTAGTAACCATCAGCAAGAAATGTAGCAAAATATAGCAGCTTTTCCCCTCCGACAGCCAAGACACACTTCCCCCACCCCTCGATAAATGACAGAGACATAAAGCTCTGTGCCCCCCACAGGTGACAAATGCTTACAGAGCCATCATGACATTATAACAGGCACATTCTGATCAACAGCAAGTTAACATTTATAACATTTATATTTTTCTTAACAGGCACCAGCAGAAACATTTTTCTTTTATCAGGGAGCAGCATAAACAGTCTGTGCTCAGTAGAGTGTCCCTGTTAGAGAGAGGTGAAGTGGTTGAGCAACAAACTTGCAACATTCCACAGTAATAACACTGTGTTAATGTGCTGTAAAATAATCGTGAGCGTTAATAAAATAATACATTAACTCATTATATTGTGCCCACCCCTAACACACACACACACACACACACACACACACACACACATATATATATACATATATACATATATATAACTGGGTGTGTCCATCAGTCTCTCTTTCTTACTGTAAGAGAATTTTAAATATGCACTATCATCATGCAAACTGCCAACCACTCAAGCTAAAATCAAGTAATCAAGATTAATTGTGACAGGCCTAATTTGAACAAAGCATTTCCCAAAGATGTTCCTTTGTTGTCATCACATCTTGGCATCATCTCAAGCTGTGGAACAAATGACAGAGTGTGCGCCTCATCCTTCCGCAGCAAAAGGTGTACAGGTGGAAGACTGCTAAAGGGACATTTGCAATTCAATCAGCAAAAAAAAAAGGAAAATGTTAGGAGAGTTTAGCATTACAGAGGCTGAGCAAAGTAAAGACGAAGAGAGATCGGAAAGAGAGTGCGAGAGGGAGGAGCGAGGGACTGGGTGAGGGATGAGTTGGGTGAAAAAGAGAGAAAGAGAGAGAGAGAGGAAAGACTGAGTGAGAGAAAGAGAGAGGGTTGATAGAGAGACTGGGTGGGAAAGAGCATAAGATGATGAGACAGAAAGAGAAAAGAGGAAAAGACAAGAAAAGAAAGGAGGTGAGGAACGTAATTAGAGAAAGAGAGAGAGAGACAGAGATTTAATGGGCCTTGCTCCTGAAACCATGCCCTTGCTGTTTTAATGACGTCTTCACTAATGTGTGGAATTAATAGTACACTGTCCAGTGTTCCAGTGTGATGGGCCGCTAACACTGCTGCTCACATACAGCAGCCTCACTCACAGTAAGGACCTTCACACCAGTGCTCCTCTTCTTCACTGATCGCCAGAGACTGATTAGGAAAGTCCAATAAGGCACCACATGCACGCATGGCCCTTATGAATAATGTAGAGGGGAGGGGCAGTGTGCTTTGACTTTCTCTTCATAAGTGTGTGTGTGTGTGTGTGTGCTGAGTGCTACCTGCCTATGCTGGTGCATGTGTGATTAATCTCTCACTAGTATCAACCTCCTCACCCATATGCCAGCATAAGAACTCAGCTCTCTTTCTTTCCTTCGTCCTGCAGTGAGCTGGAGTTTACATCCAGTGTCTCAGAGTGACAGGCAGAGGCAGACAGGGGCCACTCCAACTGCATTTTCTAAACAAACTAGACCCGGAATCCTGGTGTGACTAGATTAGATTAGATTAGATTCAACTTTATTGTCATTACACATGTACAAGTACAAGACTAAGCATCCGCATCGCTGCTGTGTTCCTATTACAACTTCCCTCAGAGGATGAACTGTGTGTGTGTGTGTGTGTGTGTGTGTGTGTGTGTTTGTGTGTATGTATGGGGTTACATGAAGAAGAGCAGTTCCCAGTAAGTCAGAGCTTTTCAAATACGCTGTCATTTAGATGAATTGTAGGTTCGGCAAAATGGAGTAATTCAACCTTTTAATGTATTATTTCCATTAGACAGAACTAATATATTCAAGTAGAACTTGACTGCTTTTCCATGCAAGGTGGATGGGAAGAGGGAAGAGGGAGAGAAGGGGAGAGAGAGAGAGAGAGAGGTATGAAAGAGAAAGTGAAAATGAGAGGAATATGGACATAAGAAAAATAGAGAGTGAGAAGTGAATGACATGAAGAGGGAGAGAAAAAGAGTGAAAGAAAAGGAGTGAAAGTTTGTATTAGAGAGAAAGGGGTGAGAGAGAGAGACTGAGTAGGAGAGGTAACGAGTAAAACAGAGAAAAAGAAAAAGAGCACGGGAGACAACGACAAAAAAGAGAGAAAAAGCAAAGTGAGATAGAGAGAGAGAGAGAGAGAGAGAGAGAGAGAGAGAGAGAAGAGAAAGAGCACTCTGCTCTTGAAGAGGTCTCCAGGTCCCTGGGACCAGCCCATTAAAGCTCTCCTAAGTTTTATAATTCACTCTATTAATATTCAACACCTCCATGGAGGTCATAAGTGTCCTAACAAAAACAGTCCTAATGATTAAATGGTGCCCCACTTCCTCCTTCACCCATCTCCTACCTATCAATTATTCTCCCATAACTGCACCAGAAAATGGAAGTGAGAAAAAAAAGTTTTACCTTAAAATATGAAAAATGCAAAACCTTTTTAGAGCAGAGTGGTTTTATTCCCTTTCTTTTTTCGGAGTGGTTAAATCCACACTCCCTCGGAGCTCAGCTGTTTGTTTGCTTGAACATATTAACAGAGAAAAAAAATTGTAAACTGCTACGCTCAGTTTTGCAACCCCGTTCATCTTGCTATATGTAGTTGTAGCTGGGGAAATATATTTGCATATTAGTTTAAAAAATAAATGTAACAGGCCTTCAGCTTTTGCCAAAGCCCCTCAGACACCACACTTCATTTTGCATGTATTACAGTAAAGGGGGAGAAAGAGAGAGAGAAAAAGAGAGAGAGAGAGAGAGAGATAGAGAGGGAGAGAAAGAGACAGGGAGAGAGAGCGAGAAAGACAGAGAAAGAGAAAGAGAGAGAGAGAGAGGGAATGAGGGAGAGAGAGCGAGAAAAAGAGAGAAAGAGAGAGAGAGAGAGAGGGAATGAGGGAGAGAGAGCGAGAAAGAGAGAGAGAGAGTAGTGTGCTATTTATCTTCATTCTACAGAGAGGAGGATTAGTAATGATTGATGCACGTTTGCCTTTGGGGACACTGGCAGCACAACAAGTTTGGAATAATAGCATGAGCGGCGGGAAGAGCGAGTGAATCACGGCTGAAGAAGGACGGACTGGGTGTGTGAGCGGAGGAGGAAGGCGATGGCTCGCATGACAACGGGGTTGGGGTGGGGAGTGGAGACCAGGTTTTTCAAACCCACCATCCAGACCTGGCCAGAGAGGGATTTCAGACAGAGCCACCGGCCTTGCATCACACACTCTCTCCCTCATCCTACAGAGTAGCTTCAAATAGACCTCTCTCTCTCTCTCTCTCCCTTATTTAGCGCACTGTGTGGTGATTGGCAAGTGTGCCCGGCGCCCTGCTCGCCTTTGTTTCCCTTCATTAAATGCACTCAGCCTACTTTTGGAGGAGCTGGAGGGCTCAATAATGAATACAGCCAGTGTTTCGCGGGGCTTGATTGCCGGGGTGATCAATAGAGCCTCGGCCCGTGAAAGAAGCGAAGATTACAAGCCTTTAAAATCTCCCCACACACACACACACACACACACACACACACACACACACACACCAACATCTTTAATTCCAACAGCAAGCGAGAGAGAGAGAGAGCGAGAGAGAGAGAGACACAGAAAGAAAGCGAGAACTAGAGAGACAGAGAGACAGAGAGAGAGAGAGACAGAGCAAGAGAAAGAGCAAGAGAGAGAGAGAGGCTCCCACTCGAGTCCACATTCGGGACGGTCCCTCTTTTTATCAACGCTAACACTCTGAACAGAACACAGCTCTGAATCCTCTACTCCAAATGCCATCCCACACTATTGTCTCAGTGACAGCGCAGCTGATACAGAAACCCATGCCACTGAGCTCACTGCGCAGAATCAGAGCTTGAAGCGTCTCAAACCATCCGCAGTCCTTGCTGCAGAGCTGCAATATGTTTTTTAGCATTCCGCCGGAGTTTCCTGTGACTACAATTGCTTTTGTTTCCTGTAACACTGACATTCGTCTCGTCAGTCGCGCCAATTACAGCAGAGACCCTTTGATCCGGCCATTACCCCCCGAAACAATTAGCGGCCCGAAAACTATTCAGTTGAGGATTGATTGGCCAGGCACTGCTACAAAGTGGAAACAAGGCTTTTAATTCTTTTAATTAAACTGGGGGCGAAACCTCTGTGTTCCCGTTAGTGATATTGTGGAGTGTGGCGGTCCGGGACAGGTGGGAGCTAAATGAGGCTGACTCTGAACACCATCAGCATATTCAGTCTCTCCAACAGAGGCATTGCGCTGGAAATGACACTGGAGAAGGAGACACACAGCCACTCTCAATAGAAGAGAGAGAGAGAGAGATGGAAAGAGAGAGAGAGAGAGAGAGATTATAGGTAGGATTATAGATGGGAAGAGAAGGGGGTGCCCAGTCTGAACTCAAAATGCTACCAAATAGACTGGAACAAATGGCATCCACACCACTGGAAAAACCTTTTTTTTAAAAAGAAAAACTTGGGTTAACATGGGCTTTACTATTTAAATCTATCAAATCTGTGCACCTATCGAGTCTGCACCTGCCTCTACTCTCAAAATCCATGCAGGGCAAGTAAACGTGGAATTGATTAATTTAAAGAGTAACAGTCCATCATTTCTTTAAGACATTTGGTAGCTACTAAATGAGATTTCCATGTTTGCTAATAACACCACTTTGTTTTTGGTGGGTCTGTTTTTGTTGTAGTGTCATTTTCTGTGTTCGTCAAATAGCCTATGCCTTTTTGGGTGTTGGCAACCAGCAGTCACCAACCCATATACAGGAGATATATCTTCCAGAAGTCTAACTGCAGTCTGCAACACCTGCTCTGGCTAATGAATGTCTTCAGAAGTCTCAGATTTACTGGTGCGTTAAATAAGAGGGAGGATGCAGAATGTTCAATACGGGTTGGAGCTAAACACCTTAGAAAGGCTGATCTCCAGGAGGAGGTTTGGTGACCACTATACTGGACAATAGGGGGCACAACCCTCTTCCTGTAGGATGGCCAGAAGTCTGCCTCGTGAGATGAAATGGGTTTTCCTGACCCTAATTTTTTTTTTTAATATTATGAGCTCCAAATTTAGTGAAGCATTGAAGCTTTATAATATGCTTATTTGTTGTATATTATCTAAAGCAGACATAATGTTTGGTTAAGCCACTCTGCTACAAAAGCTCAGTTGAGATGCACAGTTTGAGGGTCTCTGTGGTGGCCATTTGCAGGTCTAGCCTCCTGCCTGGCAGGACCGTGTGGAACAGGGCTGCATCGAGAGAGCCGTCACACCACATTAGGCCCTGCTGCGGCCTCTGCTGCCCTCTGCTCATCTCTCAGCAGCGTGGGAGAATGAAGGTGAGACGGCCTGTCTCTCCCTCTCTCATCCCACCGCCACGGCTATTAGCCCCCACTTCACGCCCATCTACCGCCCCAAAGAGTGAGTGACAGCCCGGGGCCAAAGGCCACCTGCAGCCCCGCTCACACAATGATGGAGGGGCGAGAGAGGCAAAGGGGGAAAGAAACAGAAACGAAGGAGAGAGTGCCTGTTTAAGCTGAGAGGTTTGAGAGTCAGGTTCTAGGAAATTGGAATTAGAAAATGTTGAAAGGTTCAGAGTGCAGTTGAGAGATGAGAGCTTATCTTTGTTATAGCTGGAACATTTTAAAATGCTGATAATTAACCCTCAAAAACTGACACTGAAGTCATTTTTAAAAAATAAAACCCATTGAACTTCAAAATTGAGGTATTGGTCCTTAAAAGATGCTTATTTTAAGCAGCTTTACTGACCACAAATGTGGGCATTGTAGTGTTGTGTGGCCCCTCTAGCCTGTTCTTCATGTTCAGGATCCATGCAGGACCACCAGTGAGCAGGTATTATTACAGTGAGGGCTCATTGCTCAGCAAAGCAGTGACACAGAAATGGCAGTGGAATGTTAATGGGTGGGTGTGGGCGTGTTGTAACACTGTGTTTACTTACTGTCCATTCTAACATGTAAGTCCTCAGTACATATGTTAAGGTCATCTCTAGTCCTGACTATTTTACATTTTTGAGGGCTTAACCTACAACAGCACTGCTGTATGTGATCCATACAGTGTAAGCCCCCCCCCACACACACACACACACTCAAATATGCTTTAAAAATGAACCTATTTGACTTGCAAACTAAAAACACAGCAACGCTGAAATGAATTAATGTTGAGGTAACAACATTTGTATGAGGTCACTGTAGTTTTTTGACTGGATGGAAACGTGGTGTATTTAAGTTCATGTTTTAAGAGCAATTGTCACGGTTCGGTCAGTGGCTGGTGAGGGCCACTGCTTTTCTGTTGTGTTTTAGTTCTGCTTTTGCCCTGTTTTCTGTTCTGTGTTTTTGGGGACTTTTATTTTAGTGCTTGTGTCACATGTTTGAGTTTTTACCTGTTTGTGTTTTGCCCCTGATTTCTGTATGTATTTAAGTCCTGTTTGTGTTAGTCCACACCATCAGTCCATCGCCTTATTTATCTTGCCTTTGTCCTGTTTCTCGTTCACGTTCACGTTCCTGATCCTAGCGGCCCTCGAGCCAGGTTTCTGTTCTGTTTTCTTTAATAAAGCAATCACAGCATGGATCCCTGCTTTCCAGCCTGGTCCTTCTCCCAAGGTAGCTCAGGGCTAGCCCCCTCAGCCGTGACAGCAATTATGGAATTAAAACATTGACAGTAAGTGATCTACTTAAGTGATAACAACAAATGAAAGTTAAGGGAATGGAGGAATGGGAGTTTTATAGGGGGGGTTTTTCAGGGGATGACATCCCATTCTCCCTCAAATCAAATCCTGTTAGCTGATAAACACCGAATTCACACATTCACACCCACAACATGCTCATCCATTCTGTTCAGCCTATGCATCTGACATCTGGTAATCAAGAACTTACATGAATAAACACTATTAACACTCACATGTCTGCTCCATCTGTTCTGACACAGGACCAGCAGTGCCGTAGCAGGGCAAAGGCCTTGGACTATGGATTTTATTTTTGGGATGTCCCAGAGGTGAAGGCATCAACCCGGCAAACAGGATTACAGAGATTTGATTGGATTTGGCCTTGTCCAGCTCATCCTGTTTAAACACTATTAAAGCCACCCTTTAAGAAACCCCCAGATTAAATTCATCCCTTCATCAATTAGAGATTTTTCTCCCTAATGCCTTGCCGCCCGCTAAAAGTATTGCTTCTGCCGAGTTTTGGACTTATCTCTTATTTTCCGTTCCGGATATGAAGACGTTGATCTGAATTCACGACTAGTGCCTTGCAGTTGTCGGTTTGTTTGCACTTATTTGAAGATAGCCCACTTGCTCAGCAGTGAGAGGGCTTGTACACACTGAACGGTTTTGTTACTGAGGATCAACGTTTTTGGGGAACGTACATTACTTTTCAATAAGCTCTAGCTTTGGGCTCTTCCTAACCTTTCACTCTCTCATGTACAATCCAGGAAGATCAATTTAGGAGACACTTGATATTTTGTCTAGCTTATAGCAGCCTTCTGCTTTTTTAGGCCATATTAATCATTGATGCTTGAGAAATAAAGGGCTTCTGAGTATAAAGAAACATCAGGGTTCATTACACTCAGCATTTAGTTGTTTCTGTACACAAACCAGTGTCCAAATAACCTTTCAGCTCACAGATATTTACACCACACTAACCCTGATTACCCAAATTAACTAGGCAGCAAAGGCCCAAGCAAGTGGGCTTCACATGTTGATTATGGGAGTTGACAGACTATTTCAGAAAAGTTCAGAAATAATTGTCAGATTTTGCACAAACCATAATCAGAATGCAGGGGCTGCCCTCGCTCTCTTCAAGCACAAACACCACACCTAAAAAACACATCCACACACGCCTGCATTTGCCTGACACACTCAATTCCAGCATTATCGATACTAACTTACTCATTAGCAAGCAGAGCGATGTCTACCAAGAATGAGAACTGAGAGACAGAGAGGGAGAGAGAAAGAGACAGACAGAGAGAGAGAGAGAGAGCAGAAAATAGAAAGAGAGCAGCAGACACAGAGAACACAACAGGAAAGAAGAGAACAAGAAAGAGAAAGCAATAGAACGAGAGGAGAAAAAAAAGAAAGTGGTAATACTGGTTCCGTAATGAGGCATGGCCGTTAACCTGATTAATGTTATCAGTAATAAGACTAATTATTTCCTCTACCTCTTAAACACACTGAGTTAATCCTGTTACAAGGTCTGGTATTTTGGGCCAGTGCTTAATTGGCACTGGAAGAGCAGGAAGCCAAGGGGTGGGGGAGGTAGTGTGTGTGTGTGTGTGTGTGTGTGGAGGAGGGTAGGGGGCGGACGCAAAGAGATGCTGGTAGCAAACAGCAGCTGCAATTATTTGGGACAGTATTTAATTTTTCCCCTGAACAGATAGCAGAAGAGCATAAGCAGCTTTCCTCCATAATTTTCTGTATGAAATCAATTAAACGTGCAATAATAAATCCTCATGTTTCAGGGACACATGCTGCAGTGTGCTCAGCTTAATGGCTGCGGATGACTCCAGCACATCCTTTAACTAGAGCAGGGAAACATAGCAGGTGTAAGTGTGTGTGTGTGTGTGTGTGTGTATTTGCGTGCTCTCATTAATTATATTTTTTTGTGACAAGACAAGCACGCTATTGGATTAGGGAGCAATAACACAATGGAAGATGTGAGGTCATCATTTATGCTGCACAACAATACCACACAGTTGAGATTGTCCTAAGAATATGTCAACTCATTTCAAAATTTTTGTATATTACTTGCTTTAAATCATTTTGACTAGTGCCTGGCTGTTTCGCATGTTTCATTATTACCTGAAATAAAGAAAATGAGTTGTACTTTGTCCCGCAACAAACATCCTGCCAGTTTCACTACATGCAGTTACTTAATACAAAAAAGAACACGCCTAAACATTTGAAATGTCATCATTTTACAATATTCATACACAAATGAAAAACAGTCGATACATTGACTAGACCCACAGTGCCTTTAGTTGCCAAGGTATCATTTTTTGCAGCGTGCTCTCCTCTGTCTCTTTCCCAGCCTGTCCATTAGCACACAGTGCAGCATGCGGAGTGACTGAACGAATGTGTGACATTCTGACAGGCTTGATTTTTTCCCCCTACATGCTCTGCTCTCGAAGGTGAGATGGTGCTGGGCTGGAACAGCAGCAGCAGTAAAAGTAGTAATAGCAATAGTAGGTCGCTCCCTATAATGAATGTGTGTGAGATTCTCCCCAGAGGCCTAAACCCAGCGGCTGCCCACAGCATGGGGCTCTGTGTCTGCCCACTGCAGAGACCTACAACAACAGACCTAGCACCACATCACACCTGGCAATCCACACATACACACACATACCTCCCCTTTAGGTCTAGACTCATTATTCATACATTAATATTAAAGCAGTATTCACATAGGGCTAGTTGAACATGAGGAGATGGGCCTATTGTAAGTATGTACATTCTGCTGGTGATTTTAGTCTCACCTAAATCCACTTTGTCAGTGTAAATCCACTATGTCCATGTGCATGCCAGTAAAGCTTCCAACTGCTTTTATATGAACTGTAGAATTAACCTCACGTTATATATGACCACAATCTACAGCCATTGCCATCACTGTCACTCAAAGCATGTTCTTCTGACTAGCTAGCTTACTCATTTAACTGTGTTGCTAACTGATGCTGATGGCTGCAAGGACAGGTTACTGTTTACACTGAACTAAGTGGCCTTCTTAATGCCACAACCCAGTCCCAAACAACCCCTCAGGAACTATCTTACTAAAATACCAGTGAAAGTGACCCCTCTGTCACACGTGAACACACCCCAGCATGCAATTCTTCCTCTGCATTTGATCCATTTACCGAGTCAAGCAGTGGGCAGCCCGGAACATGTGTGGGGATGGTACCTTGCTCAAGGGTACCTCAGAGGTGCTTAGAAGTCTTAAGAATCGTACCCATGACTTCCAGATCGCAGCGTGAACGCTCTAACCACTAGGCTACCAGCTGTTCCACTCAACAAAACCAGAATCAACTACTCTCATCGACAACAACTGTGACAGTGTACCCCTAGTCCATATTGAACATAACTAATAGTTTTAACTAAAGTAATATAAGGATTTAATTGAATCTGACTGCAGCAATAAGTTACTAGTGATGCTAATGGACCAATAATCAAAACTCTTCAGAGGGGCAGCTGGTCCAAATGTGGGAAATTACCCAGCGCCCGGGGAACAACAGCCCAAAGGGATACCAATCCCTAGTCTAAAAGACTGAACAAAATGCAATGGCTATATAAGTTTTAGACTACTTTCTTTTTAAACTTTTCAAAACATCAGCTGGATTAGCTATTATGCTAACAAGCATACTGGTTTAAACTGTTTTCCATCTAAACATTGCATACCTTTGGTTATGAGTGAAGGCTTTTTGTCATGCTAACGGAAGGGATGTCATTTTAAACTATTCCAAACGCCACACATTTGCTTTTGTACAGTGTGATGCCTGAAGCTAATGTGAGTAAACAAACATTCTTAGCTTAAGACTCAAATTGACTTTTGACCACCTCTTACAAGGAATATGACTTTTCCACCTCCCTCTGTCTGTTACAACAGTGGTATACAGTTGACTACAACATGCTACAAGAAACTTGTTTCTCTAGTCCATGTGTCCCCAACCATTTTGAAGCTAAGTGCTACTTCATGGGTACTGTGCCAAGCTACCAATTTGATACACTAGAATACATTAGAATAGAGTTTACCTTAACTTCATGTATGATGTTTTAAATGCTTTTTTTTTTTAGATATAGTCTTTTATTTAGATAGAGTCAGTCTATATAAAGGCAACTATGATTAAAGCAGAAGAGCAACAGGATAAAATTAAATGTAGGATGCTGCTCACTGGTGAGTTGTGCTATTTTAAAAACAGGTCCACGGGCTATTCATGTGCTCATTGGGGACACCCTGGTACCCGCAGACACCATGTTGGTGACCCCTGCTCTAGTCCTTGGAGAAGAATTGAACAACACACTTACAATGGAAGCAAGTGATATATAGGTATATGGTTCTATGTACAAGGACAAAACAGATGCAACAGACAAGGAACAGGTTGAAAAAGGAGCAATCAAACTTGAGACTGCTTGTATCTGATTATTTTAGTGCCATGAAATACTCAGTAACTTTATTCAGTAGTCATTATGAAGGCATGTACTTATGGGAGAGGGATTGATGTCTGGACCCAGTGACAGGATCTGGGGTTTAACACATACCCTGGGGGCTTCCCCTGCCTAACACCACCTCCTGTTCCATGATTCAATTCCTTCCTCCCCCTCTCCCCCTTTTCTCTTTTCTTCTCTGATCTAGCACTAATAGCAAACATATTTAAGCTTGTGTTCCAGATCCCCTCTATGGACTCCGATAATTAAAGCAATGCTCTCTAATAAAGTTCACATTGCCGTAAAAAGCCCTCCCCAAGAAGGAGGTGGGCAGCAGCTGCCTGTCCACAGCAGGGTGTTAAATGAGATCCGTACTTTCTTCATTACAAGAGTTCAGCCCACATCTCTGATCAGAGACTAAACACACGGCAGCAGCTCATCAGGCGTGTTCCTTCAGAGGTTCTTTGTACAGCTCAGATGTCAGACGAAGAAACAGGTTGGAGAGAATTTAAAACAACAGCCTGGCTCGACCTTGGTAGGGATCGGTGCAGAAAATCTCTTTGACTGAATTTACTCTATAACACAAAGTCCTGGAAAATTCAAAGCAAGCGGTCATATCAGTGTCTGTAGTCCCGTAAGCATGCTTGTACTAAAATTCAGACTGGTGATTGGCTGTCTATATTCTATGATCAGTCTGTCGAACACATACTAGTACAAATACAATTGGCAGCAGAGTCTCTGAACTGCCCCACCAAGACAAAAGCCCTGGCATGCAATACTGCAACTGCAAGTTTTGGATTCAGCTTTTGGAAACCAGAACCCATCATCAGGCCATAATCTTCATTACACATCTAGAAGACAAGAATACTTAGTGAAAGTGGAGCATTTGTCATGAACGAACACACCATAGCACAGCACACAGTGTAAAACTGCTCATTGCATTTAACCCATTAACCTGAGTGTAACAGCCAGTGCATCGCCTGGGGAACAGTGTGTGGGGGCAGTACCTTGCTCAAGGGTACCCCAGTTGTGTTATTAGCAGGTCTGGAATTCAAACCCACACCTTCTGATTGCGGGGGCAACTCCCTAACCACCATACATGAACCTGCAACCAATGCAGCGATATGTAATTGCAAAATGTTTAACAAGCTTTAGGGACTTTAGAGGTTAAAGAAGAAACTAATAAGGAACAACGTTTTCTTAAATAGCGTAATACAGTATAATTTAGTAATAAACTGAGGCTGTATTCACTCCTCTCTGTTACACTTATCATTCAATACTTGTGCATACTGCTAGTTTACACATGACAGAATGGTCACTTTCCACAATTGAGAGGTTCATATTGAATGAAACAGTCGTATTGCTTTACTCCACAGGCCTCAGGCCTCTGGATGGGCACAGGGCAAACATGAAGAAACAGTCTGCCCCTGCAGCACGCCCACCACCAGCTACTGCCCACTGCCCTGGGAGATAGTCGAAGGGGGGGGGGTTCACTCTCTATGCCCTGTTTAAACACCCTTATCCTTAGTGTCCTTCAGTTCTTCAGTCCTTCAGTTACAAGTTATTTGTTAAGAAGACCTAAACCTAATTTAACCTAATCTTCTACATATGTAGTATACAGCCAGTTCAAGCTGGACAATGATGTAGATGCATTTCATTGCACTTAGTGAAAGAACAGTAAACATTTTAAGTTCAAAACACATTTATAACTGAAGCCAATAGGCAGGTGCTCCAGATTTAAAAGGTTTGGGTTTTTTCCCCTAATTGCAGGGAAATTATTCTTAGTGGTAATCAATTACATGCTACAAATGTGGCAGATAGAGATAGGCTTGAATAATGTTGGAGTATTCCTGTAAGAAAGTAATTTAGCACTGAGATATGCAAAGAAAGAAGAACAGAAAGAGAGATTTAAATTTACTTTGCACAAAAAAGCATTAACATCCAAGGTAATTCAGCAGCATTTCAGTAAAGGTCAGTCTCTGTAAAGCTACATGACATCTACATATGCCTGTATGCCTACAATGGTCATAGACAGTAAAAAGGACCCGTTTTCAGTATTTCATGATGACTGACATTTGCTTGAATTAGCCTTTGTAAATGTTTCTATAGGATTTGTGTTATTCGCAATCCTAATATGCTCAAACCTTTTCTGTAGTATTCCGATCTTATGGCCGCATATTTACGTTGAGTGTGGGTTTGTTCTAAGGTCGGTTTCGTTTCTTTTGTGCTTTGTTTTTTTACATGAATTTATCCTGTGGTTGAAATAACTGGGCCTTGTGCTTTTTGGTTAAAGTGTAATTGTAATTGGTCAGTATCAGAAACTGACCAATAGGTAGGCAAAGGTCTGCTGGGCCCAGTCACACCACCGACACTAAGGATAAGGGTGTTTAAACAGGGCATAGAGAGTGACCCCCTCCCCCCTCGACTCTCTCCCAGGGCAGTGGGCAGTAGCTGGTGGTGGGCGTGCTGCAGGGGCAGACTGTTTCTTCATGTTTGCCCTGTGCCCATCCAGAGGCGGCCTGGTTTCAGCTTAAATAAACAGCTCCAAAGGGATCCGTCCTCAGGCCAGAGCCACTCGCTGTGAGAGGGAACCATGGTGAGTGTGTGTGTGTATGTGTGTATGGGAAAAAGAGGTGGGCTGCTGCTGTTTGGGTGAGTCTGTATCTAATGACTGATAATGTGTGTGATGTATGTGTGTGTGTGTGTGTGTGTGTGTGTGGTTGTATGCCTGCTCTTTGTATGCCTGCTTTGCCACTACAGCACAGATTCTCTCTGATCAAGTCAGACAGAAGCCACATCATCTTAGCCAGCAGATCTTCTGGCCAGCCAACGTGTGTGTCCAGTGCCTGTAGTGCATTATGGGAAGTGGCAGAGACAGCACGGAGGCTGAAGGAGCCTGTTAGCCCTGGCTGGATTCGTGTGTGTGAGCGTGTGTTTCTTTAGGGTATAGAGGCTTGGGCACTAGTGTGTGTTTGTATCTGTGTTAGGGTGAGTGTTGGTCTCTGGGTGTTACAGTGATATGCCAGTTGGCCTTACATTCAGTGTTGGTGCAGAAAATCCAGAAGCCTTTACACTGAAAGATATGCAGCAGCTTTGGGGCATGAGAGAAAGATAAAGAACCACACACACACACACACACACACACACACACACACACACACACTGTGACAAACCCACAGAACCCCACTCATTTACACTGACTGTCAGAAGGTTTGGGATTCCTGGGTTTTTAAAAGACCTCTTAGTACGAAAGAGCATATGTTCTTTTACTGTTTTGCAAGAACTTTACATAAAAAAAATATCACAATTTTTAATATCACAATTTAAATCATTTTTGTGACAACTTTGAAAAGTTCCAGGTTGCCTTTCAGGTCCTTAAACAAAAAGAGTGTGTTTTAACAGAATACTGGGAATCAATATTAAGGCAAAACTTGTTTTTCCTACCAAGAAAAACAGTAAAATGAAGATGAGTGAGCGAACGTATACACAAGTTACAAAAAATTGGTAATAAACAATTATTGTGGGTTCTAAAATCTGATTGGCTATCTTCATGTTATTTTAGGGTACAACTGGCATACAGCCTCAAACCACAAGACTGTACCGTTTTGGTCAATATGTTAGTTCAGTCTTTTCTGTTTACTGCTGCTTCTTCCACCACTGAACACATGCATTCTGATTTGGTCTTCAGTAAAAAGCGAAAATAACCTCGAACATTTCAAAAGAAGACACAGTGTCTCCAGATGCCGGGTGGGCGAATCAATAGTATTTCTAAAGTAGCGGAAGAGTTGGGAGGGAGATGAGCACAACTGTGTGAGGCTGTATGAAAAGCATGATGAAGGATGGAAAACGGGGGTGAAAGATGGAAGTGATTGAGCTGCAGCCTGTCTCTCAGCACTGAAACTGCTGCTTGATCAAAGCGTCCTCCAGAGTCCACTGACTAATAGAAAGCATGGTCGGCTTAACAAAAGGCATGAGATGTCCTCGGTGAAACCGCCCGCCCTCCAGCATTCAGAGCCGACACTCTAAAAGCCCCTCTGTCCAGTCTGGACGCTGTGCT
>JBBPDH010000007.1:20198675-20218022 GCA_037974565.1 Clupeocharax schoutedeni
ATGTAATCAGTGTACAGCTTGTATAATGGTGTAAAGTTGATGTCCCCTCAAAATAACTCAACACACAGCCATTAATGACTGAACTGCTGGCAACAAAATGTGAGGGGTGTACTCACTTTTGTGAGATACTGTATATGACAGTTTTTGGATGTCACAGTATAGTGGATTTAATTTTTGCCCCAAACAAAATCTATTGTAATGCAATACATCATATCTGTATTCTGGTTTATTTTACTAAAAAATATTGTGTGCAAAACAGCAAGAACAGAATTGAACAATAAATTGGTAAACATACCATTACAGCTTTCATTTCTGAACACACCACTTCCCAACACCGATTTAAAGACACAAAGTGTGCAAAACTGCTCCAAGACTGAGTACAAGATGCTTCCTTATTAGATTTTTACAATCTGGGCTTTTTACAGTCTGTGATTATTACGACCTGAGTTTTTTATATTCTTTTTCAGTCTTGGTTTTTTGCAGTCTGTGCTGCACCAAAGCCAGTTAAACAGGGTCTAGGGTGTCCATGGAACCTTTTTCACACAGGAAGCCATCCTTGGCAGAAAACAAGTGAGACACTCTGATCGACAGTACATACAGAAAAGGCACAGTGGCTTCTTTTCTTTTGTCTACCCTGTTACAGCTCAGACACTCTGTTCCCTGGAATGGAAACAAACTGGCAAACTTTCATTGTTGCAACTGAGATTTTGGGATGAGCACTTGCTCCCTCTCAGAACTCCACAGGACACACTTTTGATGCACATCCTCTTAATTAGCCAAAAACAGTGAATATTTTTTTCCTTCTCCATTCAGCAGCTGCAAACATCTTGTCTCTACAAAAACGCCATCCAGATTACAATCCCTGTATTATGGTTTTGAATACCATCGTCAGTATGTCAGTCCCAATTCTTCAGTCTGAGACCTTGCTGGGCATACTTTATGTGAAAGCATGATGCACTTTTGCAAAGAATTTGTGACTGGCATATATGCCTAACACAAAGTGTGTGTTATTCAAAATTCACAAATACAGTGAGACTTCAGCTATAGATTCTCTGGTATTCTGATTTAAACCAAATCAACAAAGGATGCTCTTTTATAGGGTGGATGTAAGCCAGGCACAGGTAAAACAGAGAACTCATAGTCGAGTTCTCCGTTCTAGAGACGGGCTCCAATTGAATATGAAATCTCACACGAACCATGTTTGTTTGTTGATTTTTCTGCCGTGTATAAACCAAAGAGCTCTTTGCAAATTTGCTTAATTGATTTTTGCAGCCTTTAAATCTTTAAACAAGCTCTTTTTTCCCTGGCAGTTTATTTTCCCTCTTTGAAGTTGGCATCTCAAAAGGGTGAGCGGCAAAGCAGTATGCAAATGATCACCGAGGACTGTACTGCGGTCCCATATGAAATCAATAATAACACAGGAGGGAATCTCACTGCCATGCTTACATAATATTGATTTCTCATCACAGTTTGTTGGCCCCGGAACTTTCCAGTGCATGTTTGGGTTTTTTCTCCTCTGTCCGACTCTCTCCATCACACTCTTCAATCTCTCTTACACCCAGTTTAGCGCTGGCCACAGGGCCACAGAATGGTTGCCTATGTGTGTCTGAGTGTGTGTGTGTGTGTGTGTGTGTGTGTGTGTGTCTGTGTGTGATGCAGGTGTTTCGCCAGTTGTGAGCTTAGGGCTCAGAAACACATGGGTATATCCACAACAAGCTGCATATTTGGGTCATTGCAGAAAACTTCATGCAATGAGTGCCGGGTGCTCATGGTGAGGGGGAGAGACGAGGGCGTGTGTGTGTGTGTGTGTGTGTGTGTGTGAAAGAGAGAAAGAAAGAGAGAGAGAGAGAAAGACAGAAAGAAAGAAAAAAGAGAAGGAGAATGAGAGTGGAGATCAAAATTGAGAATAGAAGGAGAGAAATACAGAGTAAGAGAGTGAAAAAAGAGAGAGAGAGAGACACAGAGAGAGAGTTAAAGAGAAAAGTAAAGAAAGAGAGAAGGAGAATATGGAGAGAGGAAGAACAAGAGAAACCGACCAGGGGAGAGAAAGAGAGAGAGAATGGCATAAAGAAGTGAAGTGAAAAAGAAAGAGAGAAAAGGAATAAAGAGAGAGAGGGAATGTGAGAGCAATAGAGATAAAAAGAGAGAGAGACAGAGAGAGAGAAAGGGAGGGAGAGAGGGGGGAGAGAGAGAGAGAGAGAGAGACAGAGTGAGAGAGAGTGCTGCTGTGCCCTCAGCCTAAATACATGCAGAGCACCAGCCTGAACATATTTAATGATCTAATTAAGCCTGTATCTGCTGAACAGTGTTTGCCCTGGGTTCCTCTGCCTGGACCCTTTTCCTGCTGTGGTACCGATTGACACGTCTGAACATTCAGAGGAAGAGAGACAAACAATGAGACCGAGGGAAAGAAAAAAGAAAGACAGCGAGAGATCACAGACGCTAACCCTAAACAGAGCTCACCTCATTACTGTGAGTCAGTGTTTGGTGAGCTCTCGATTCGCCACCACAGAGAAAGCGTAAGGAAGGAGGGAACATCCTGATCACACAAACCGATCTCCTTCTCAAACCGGCCAACCTATCAAATTTTCAGGCAAATAGACCTGACTGTCATATGCTTTGAACGCGGCATCTGTAAAACATTTCAAATCAGGCTGAAAGAGCGAGACGCGAGAACAAGAGAGTCGAGAATCAAATCTCATGCTGATCTGCTGATCACAAAACAAAGTGGAGCTGGCATAAGTAACTGAAAACTCGGGGAAAGTTTCCGGGCTTGGCGTTCTCCAGCTACAGCTGCGAACTCACAACAAGAGCCACTTCACTTTTCCGGGGATTTGCACTGTGATGAACACGGCACAACACTTTCCAGCAACCACACTTTCCACACCGGGATAAACAATCGCTTTTTATTGATCTCCTAATGAAACTGCGCTCAGATGTGCTGGAAGCCCTCGCTGCTAGCCGTTTGTTGTTTTCATTCTGTTTTTCCCCCTCTCCCTTTAAATCTCACTGATATAACTTCAATCAGCTAACAATGCCGCTTGCCAACCCAGATAAACGAGTTTGCGGTGAAATCCCAGATCAGTGAGTTAAAACCGAGAGCGCTTCAAGTGCAATTTCCTTCACCAAGGAAGTGAGGGATTTCCAAAAGAGACAAAGTGACAACCCTCCTCTTCGAGAATTAAAGTAAATCCCAGCCAGTGTGACCAATTTAACAATTAAGATAAAAAAAAAAAAACACAAAAAACAGAGGCAGCACTCAGGAGCCCTGTGTGGTTTGACCCGGGCTGGATGAGTGAGAGAGGTGGAGCAGGGACACTGATGACCTTGTGTTATTTCACCATTTAAAAATGCTTTAGGCCGTGCTGTATATCCTGTCGATACCCTATTATAACACAATGGAAGGGGTGGCTGCTGCACTGGCATGAAGTTCAATTAACAGAGAGGAGGGGATGTGGACAATGGGATCACTACAGGGACTACGGCTGAGTGGGGAAGGGAGGGGGCACAGAGTGAGAGAAAGAAAGAGAGAGGGAGAGAATGTGCTTTGATGAACTACCACCATTAAGTGTGTTTGCTCTCGGAGGAGAGTTTGATGGCGGAGGACTGGGCTCCCCGCTCAGCACTCTGCATCTCGTTTGCAGAACTCAAGCGCTTATTTGTGAGTTTGGTCCACAATTTCATCAGATTATCACTTTCCCAGAAGCATTAACTTCACTGGAAAAGCAAAAAAAACTAATAGGTTTAATGTATGCTACAGTAATTCTGGACCCTTTCCCATAGTCTGTTCATATGTGTTCATATGTTCAGTGCCACATTTAAAAATACTATTGAGCACTATTTTTATTCAGCGTTTCACACGTTTTACTGTGAGCAGTAGGTTCTTTTATGATATCAAGCATATTAAGACTATATGAACCACAGTGAAAACTGTCACATTGCTCTACACAACATGCCTAAAGGTATGTAGACCTCTGCTTAAACCTGTTTCTATTAATAAGGAGCTTGAACCCCGTTTATTGCAGTAACAACTATTCCTGTTCCGGGAAGGCTTTACAGTAGAAGATGGAGAATTGCTGTGAGGATTTGGCCCACAAGAGTGAGGTCAGGTACTGATGCTGGATGCTTAGTTCTGGATGACAAACTTCAGTCCAGCCATCCCAAAATCACTCCAGAGAACACAGTTCCACTGCTCCATAGACTAACACTAGGGGCTTTCTCTGATGCTTGGCATTCGGAATGGTGATTGCACCAGAACATCCTATTCATATTACGTAGTTGCTGTATTGTCAGCAATGGGTGCACCTGAAAGCAGCTGACATCACTAAACAGAAGGTGTGTAGGGAGACTGGTACATTTATGGCATTTATTAGACGCTTTTATCCAAAGCAACTTCCATTTCCTAGCTACAGGGGAAGTCTCTCCCTGGAGCAACTTGGGGTTAAGGGTCTTGCTCAGGGAGCCAGTGGTGGTGCTGAAGGTAGGATTCGAACCCATGACCTCTTGGTTTAGAGGCAAGTATCCTACCCACTATGCCACCAACCCCCCCACCACCCCATGGTAAACACTTAGTTGCCAAAGAGTGATTGTAGGACTGTATGATGAAGAGAATAACAAGAATGAGTACGTTTCTGATTTATGTCTAAGGAGATGGGAGGAGGTGGTGTGTGAAATCTTTGCCATTTTCAATGCGAAGAAGATTCATAGGAGGTTAGATAAGTTTCAGACATTATCATCCTCATAAAGAGCATATTCTATAACATCTTAAGGCTTTCCGTCACTCTTTTTGGAATGGGCCAATGAGGCTCATCTAGTCTTTTCATGAAAAAAGTGAGCAGTCACCCCCTCTCATAAATGCCCCTGACTGACAGCTCTCACCTCTCTGCTGGCGATCCCAGTGCACGACCACAGCCTGCACACCCCCACACAGCCTGCTGCTGCATGCAGCCCTCAGCACCAGTGCACAACCCTCCCTGCAACTATGCCCTGCGTGCCGTCCCACAGTAACACTGATTCAAACTGACCCAAACAGCTCTCCAGGGCTTCATTTACAACCAAAAAAGACCATTCTATTAAGGTTTTGCTTCTTCACAGTGCTGTATCCTGCAGCCTTTTCTATCCTCTGAACACCCTCACTCTCTCCCACCAGCAAGAACGCACAGGCACAATTAAATATCCTTTATTTCTAAGACACACACACATAAAGACACACACGCACACATGGGCACACAGTGTGGTGTTCAGAATCGCTCAGTGCAGGGTGAAGTCTCCTGTGTACATTTCTATAATGGCTGTCTATACAGTGTGCGAGTGTAGCATCACAGGCCAGTCCTCAGGCTAAACACAGCAGATGGGAAAAGGACTAATTGTATGATCTAAATAAACGGGTGAGACACGGGTGGTCTGTAAAGCCTCGGAGCGTTCGCGTTCCTCCTTTCATCTAAATATGACAGTGAAGGGCGCTGGAGCAGAGAAGATTCGGCTAAAGTGAGCTTCTTCCCCCATTAAAGCTAGATGACAAGATGTGGCTCATTCAATTGAAGACCTGCTTATCTATTTACACGTTCATTATATCTTCCAGGACGGTGGGTTTGGGCCATGTGCGGGGCCTCTGGTCGGCCTTAATGACCAATGCTGGGAATGAATCCTCCAGGAATGGTCGCATGGCTGAGCATTTTTTCAGATGGTAAATGAGTGACACATGTAATCGGTTGCCTATGGCAGTCTGACACATCTGGAAGGGGCAATAACACTCTGACCGTGTCATCTTGACTTGGAGATATCGCTTGGGTCTAAGGCACTGCATCCAAAATACATTCGTATCGAGCAAACTAGAGAGCCACTTGGGTCAGTGTTTCCTGTCCCTGGTCCTCAAGTGCCGCTGCACTACACATTTACTCAAACACAAACACTTAATTTCAGACCGTGCTTGTTAATTTAACTGATTAGCTGGAGTAGGAAAAAAAATTGTGCCGCTCTCAGCTCTGGATACTTCGTTTGTTTCTGTTTTGTGCTAGAAAGAATGGACAGACTTTCTTCAATAACTAATTACAGCCATCTCTGAAGAAACAGCACTATTTCCACAGCATTTATACAAATCTAGACAATATTATATTATACCAAGTTCTGCACTTATTCTGCCTTGCTCTCATTTTTCTTCATTCAACAGAACTTGGGTGGGCTACAGTCATGGGCAGAACGTTCTTGGAATATATTCCGGGTCTGATTAAAGCCACCAAGCTTATCTTGACCTCTGTGCAACACATCAGCGAGCAGGAGATGTGTTTGAATGACCAGCACTTTGTTCCATCCTCTAACTCCATTTCTGGCTGTCGCTGTGGTGGGTGCTGCACTGTAAGCGTCGGAGAGCTTAATGGAAGATGACAGGCCTCTTTCAGAGCCGGGCGAGCATCCCTGACTCAGGTTAGCCGCTCTGTCCGGAGTGAAAAAGTCTCTCCTGAAAGACCGTGCACGTGTGTGGGAACCAAAGGGCCATGTGGCCCTAATTACACCTACAGTTCCTCTCACCACGCCTGTGAGCCACCGGGGACAGGAAAAGGAGGACGGGGAGATAATTGGGGGCTTGAACAACAGAAAGGCCACTAGATTCTGACAAGAAGCTTCAAAGAAGCTGTGGGCATTGTTGTTAGCGTACAAGCTCCACCACTAAAGCCCCCCCCTGCAGCCTGGCACCACTCCCTGTGTGATACAGCCTTATTGACATGAACGAGGTGACCGAAGCTGAAAATGTAACAACAACTCGACGCAGGACAGATGGAAAATGCATGAGCAGATTGGCAAGGTTCGCTAACTATGTGCAGTCATTAGTCATGGTGCAGATCTTATCAGCATGCAGAAAATATGGATTATTTCCAGTCAGATGCAAACCTAATAGAGATTTGCTCAGCACAGATATCTGTTTATGCGGTGCTCAGTCGAGGGGTGTGCACGCCTCTTTTTGCGTCAATCTGTTTTTTTCTTCATGCACTTTCCTTACTGCTCCAACCTCCCTGGCGTATCACCCCAGGCAATTTTTTATGTAGAGCATCTTAGGAGCTCCTGGAAAGATAGAGTTGTTACAAAGAAATTTAGCTAGTGATGCTTGATTATTGCAAATATCTGAATTATTTCAGGAGCGCAAGATATATGGGGTATATATATAATAAATATATAATAAATAGTGTGTGCATATACATATATTAACTTCTTTTTTTGAGCGGAGCAGAGTGAAGAGTTGCTGCTGGAATTGCTGTGTTGCTTCTAAAACACACAGTGGCGTGTCTGTTCGAATCATAAATAATTTGATTATGAACAGGGAATGGGCGCTATCAGCTCAGCAGCCTCGTTGCAGCCACAATGCGGCACAGCTCCCCCCTTGTGGAATCCAGGGGTAAAGTAAGACAAAACAAGAGTATCAATGCAAAACAGGTATAATAATTGTTGACTATCTTGTTTACACAATTGTTGGAAGCCAAACTCATAACTGAAAATGAAATTTGATTAATCGACAGCCCTACTTTGGGGGTACTGTGCCAACAGGAGGGAGCGAATCAGGCTCCTGGAGCACAGCATGTGGAAGGCTCTGCACTTGCAGCACACAAACCATTATCAGTGTTTACCAAGTCAATGGAGACACCCCAGGGATGGTCTTCATGGGTATAAGAAGGCTGCCCCCAAGTCCTGAAGAGGCACACTGCTAAAGTTACTGCAACTAATGGAGCAGGACAGACTGTTAACCCCCTGTGCTTTATGAATAGCTTGTTAACTAAATGGTATCTGACATTGGACTAAGTCAAAGTACACTATTGCTGGCCATCCAGTATTTGCCATCTGGCACTGCTGACATGCAAGTACGAGCATGACCTGAGGCACAGATAGGACATGTAGGATCAATGTGCTGGACACATAAAAAGCAACACTTTTCGTTTCCGTTTTGGGGGAATTTTAATCTAACGCTCCCTAACTCTTCTTTCCGAGCTGAAGCAAAAGCTCAGCATGCTTGGAGGAGAACACTAACAACCCTGTCAGTTACAGGCCTAAAAACGCCATCCTGCTCACACATTTAAAGCCCAATAAGAATGGCCTAAAATATTCTTGAAATAAAGTCCTTTTATATTCCTGTACATTAATGTTAAGATATGTTTTCCTACAAATAGGGTTTTTAGGACAGCGGTAGTATCGCGAATTAACACTAGTCTTGATGTCTGGTCATGCCTAACTGCTGCATTATGAGCTGCATCTACTTACTTCAGAGTTGTAGTTGTACGCTTCTACTTATTCCATGTCCTGGAATTTGGCTTTTCAAAGCACAAAGAGGGAATTCTGAGTGGGAAAACACGTGTATACAGATGGGATGACTTTTAAATAGGAGAAAACAAACATCACTTTATAAACACGCACACACACGTGTGCATAAACACAACGGTGTTAGCATGAGGCCAGACAATGGTTTCCGGCATAATTATCTCCCACAAGACCCTGTGCATTGGCTTGCTTTCAGCATTCACGTTTGGGGAGACAGTCCTGCAGACAGCATCTCCACTCTAAACGAGGTGCAGAACAAGCCTGTAGCCGATGGGACGATGCCACAACTGCACCGTTTCTCACCGGGCTGCCCAGATGATTCTGCTGCCGCGGTGTGTTTACAGTGACAGCTTGGTTCAAATGTCCAAATGAACCAGCAACATCAAAGCGGGACAATAAGCCTGAAGGTTGGCAAAGGAAACGTGAGGTGACAAGCAGGAGGCAGTGGGGCTGTATAGCTTCAGAAGAGCCATGCAACAGAAGACCACACTCTCATTCCAATTAAGGTGATTTAAAAAATGTTCTTTCAGGAAACCAATAGTGGTTCTGCAATGGCATTAGAGATGAAAAAATACCCTCTTTGTCATCTTTAGTTTAGAGTGCAATTGATGTTAGAGACCAGCAGGTGGCCTACTGTTTAGAGAATCATCCCTGCAATTGGAAGGTTGTGGGTTCGAAACCCAGGAGTGTCAGTGGCTCACAGAGGTACCCTTGAGGAAGGTCCCCACACACTGCTCCCTGGGTGCTGTACTCATTGCTGCCTGCTGCTTCACTTGGTGAATGGGTTAAATACAGATAATGATTTCTTGCTGTTCACAGTGTGTGCTGTGTTCATATATGAGCAATGGACACTTCATTTATCAGATGCTTTTATCTAAAGCGACTTCCATTCCCAAACCAAGAGAAGTCTGAAGTAGGAACACGCTACCAGCGATACTGATGCTTGTCACAGCACAATATTATGCTAAGAGAGAACGCAATATTGTCATGGGAGAGGCTCAGCAAGTGGAAGTAATGAATTCATCTTCCATTTCCAGGGAAATGCCAAAGCAGGTAGATTACGTGGCCGACAGCTGCGAGACAGCTTGGTAAATGTGAAGACTGATGAGCTTGCGAGCGCTGATTATACATGATTAACAGCACCGGAGTTACCCTGTACTCTTCTAGTAAACATGTCATGAGCCATACTTCAGCCTCTTAATCCACTAAACAATCACTGGCTGCCTTCAATCAGACGCTTCAGCAATGGCAGTCGCATAACGAGGTATAAGGCCCTGACATACAAAAACAAACTCTTCAGGTCCCCCCCATAAACAGAGGGCCCTGTCCTGGACGAGGTATCGGAGACACACAAAGTGCACGTCTCTGGTGACTTCCAGGTGGGTAAATATCGCTAATTACTCCAAACAAACAGCAGGCGGGGGGTCTGATTGCCAAAGCAAGGTCAGTGTGACCCAAGCCACTTCATCTAAACTCCTACTCCTAATTAGTGGCCTTCATCATAATATTTACACGGACTCGGCCCGGTGAGGTTGGTAACTCTATTTCAGTTTACCCAAGATGTCACAATGTATTCCCATTAACCGAGCAGCTAGAGCCGCAGCCGTTCTGATGCTCAGCTCAGTATATCAATATTGTGGCCATATGTTCCCAGAACTACTGAACAAGTAGGTGGGAGAGATACTTTAAAAGAAAAAAAAAAACAAGTTCCACAATAGACACATTAATCTATGTCTAGTCAGATTCACGCAGTCTTTAAGTACTGAATACTAAAAGACTGTACCCTCGGCAAGAACAAAGTAACATGATGCACATGCCTTGACTGATAAACCAAGAATAACTAAGCAACAGCCATGTGTGTTAAAGCTGTTTACCTTATTTACACCCTGTGGCCACCCACAACCCAACTGACAGGGGAGTGTCACAGAGTTTGTGGTGTAAATGTGCCAGACATGGCAAACTACCAGTTTCAACAATGTGACGTCAATCACAGAGCACTCCAACACAGTCTTGCTTTTTGTGTTGGCTTGGTATTTCAGATACTGATACACGCAACAGGTGAGAGGTGACTCGTACAGAGCGGCTTCTTTCTTATGTTTACCAGAACATCGAATTAGCTGTAAATGTATTAAACCCCTCAATGTTCACTGAAACTCATGGTGGCTCCACATTCTCATATCCATCCCTTAATCTTAACATCATCATTTTGCATCATTAAGCCTACTAAACCAAATGTATGTTATGCAATTAAATGCATACTGTAAATGCAGGCTGTTCTGTGGCAATATAGTAAATATAGTCATCTCTGTATTCATATTTATTATTATTAGCATTGCACATGATAAAGGTATGTGCAGGTTCAATGGTCAATTTGGACAGTAATGAAAATGGCTGAATTTTTGTTATGAATGGGTTCTCTGGACCATTTCACTCTAAGCAATATTAAATAGCTTTACTCTTCAATAACTGGATTATGCAGAAATGATGGGCAGAAAACACTGACTTTCTGGACTTTGCATATTTCCACGACTGTGTATATCATAGACTTTAGAGGGGACAGACAAGTTTCCTAAAGACATAGCAGCAAATGCATTGCACTTCTTTTCCAAAACGCTAAAAAATGTTCAACCCATGAAGGACACATCAATGAGCTCATGAGATGAGTCAGAAAAATGTTCAGGGTAGACGCAGTGGGAAATAGAGCGCTGAGACATTTCACGAACTCAGGAGAAAAAGTCAGATACGCTTCTTTTCATCACCAGCATTCCAACATTTCTCACTGCTGATGCTTCACGAACCCATTGTATTTCAGTGAAACCCACCTACTGTGACCCCACGTCCAAGTAAAATGATGAGACCCGAGACCCGTGTCTATTTAGTTTTAGAGATGGAGGGCACGTGCCTTTTGTTCCTGTGTGACTGTTTCTCTGTTATGGTCAAATAAAGTTAAAGTGTACATCAAATCGCCAATCAAACATGAAATGTTGCATCACTGGTGTGTAATGATCACAGAATGAGGATTTGTGTTACTTTTCTTAACTTATTTTTTACACATGAAGCACCAGGGGCCCATAAAACCAAAATGACTGATCACAGTGGACAGAGTTTAAGTCTCACCTCTGGCGTTGTGCACTTTCAGCGTGACGTGCGTGGGCGCCGTGAGTGCGCGCGCCAGGTACACACGACCGGAGTCTCTCTGCACGCGCACCGCCCCGCCGTCGTCCGCGAGCACCTCGAAGCGGCGCGCGATAAAGCGCTCGTCCGGCACGGTGAACACCACGTCCCCGGGTCGCGCCCCCTCCTGCAGCGCCACGGTGTAGTGCGGATCTCCGGACGCGTCTCTCCGCCGCCGTACGCCCGGCAGCAGGTCCACGCGCACGGTGACCGCGTCCCGCGCGCCTGAGCACCCCGGGTCCCGCATGGCGCGCAGCACGTAGCTCGCCTTCACCGCACGCTCCAAAGTTTTGGTGGTCCTCAGGAGGAGCCCCCGGCCGTCTACTGAAGAGGAGGACAGAGAGAAATCCTCGGAGCGCTCCCCTCGCAACACGGCAGGACACGAGACCCCACCGGGCAGCGTGAAACCGATCACCGCGGTCCCCTCCGGAGCCCTGTCCGCCACGCGCCCGAAATACACAGGACCTGCACGCGCCCTGGAGAGAGCGAGGAGCACCAGCACACACATGAACCGGACAGCTTCCTCCTCTCCAGCCTTCATGTTCAGTCCAAACTTCTCCAATTCAGTCACTTTCCTGGAGCCAGGGGAACTTCACCTTCGCATGAATGTTGCCTTAAAGAGGAGAGCTCTTTAAAAGTTCAGTTTTTAGTACTGTTTTATAAAAAAATATATACAAACAAACACATAAAGTTAGAATGCCAGGGTAGTAAGTGCAGTTTGGGGCTCTGTGAGGAGCATCGTGCAAGTCAGCCAGTTTCAGCATCCACTGATCCAAACACAGGCTCGACCTGTTACGGTTCTTTTCCCACCCGTATTCAAACAGACCACGCCCACTATGTTGTGATTGGTTGGTAGTAGCTCAGCTCCTCCTCCTGGATGAGTTGGGAGTTCACACTCACTAAATCTAACATGCTTTTTAGCATAGCGCTCTGCAAAACTTACCACCAGCCAATCAGAGCGAAGAAGGCGGGGCTAATTAGAATCGTATCCTAGAACGTTTGGTAGTTTGAATGACACAGCCAATCCAAGGGTAGGAGGCGGGGCTTGTCCGAAATTAGGTGGTGGTGGCAGGGGGAGTGACACTCCACGTGGTCCCTTCCATTGCTGCTCACAAATAGCTTAGGTTCACATCAACCAATAGGGAGCCGCCACTCTGGTTGTAGCCCCGCCAACACAGTGTGAGAACGCTGCTTCTCAAACAGGTAGTACTGAAGAGAGATGCTTTGAAAGAGTGGTTGAAAATTAGAGAGGAGTCTCTGAACTTACTGATGTTTTCCGAAAGGTGTATTAGAGCATATAGAATATATTAGAAAAATAAAATATATTTTTGTTAAGTATTGCTTTCCACACCAACGTATTTACTCAGAAACCTGAACGCACTTTCGTGTTAAAAGACGTGACGAAGAGTAAAATACTTAATTTAAGTTACATGGATGAATACTGGATAATGGAGAAATATTGATTTATTCTGTATTGATCATGTGTTATTCTCTGCATCTTTAATAGGGAGTGTCAAGCCTAACAAAGTAAAGTTTAGGTTTTTTTTCAATATTGATAGAAAATAAAGGTTTCCCATTTTTTAAAAATCCACATGTTCCTCTTTTGTCCCAACTTTAGTTGGGGTTGGTCTTCTATAAGTCATCTGATATAACAAAAAAAAATCTAACTGACCAGTCAGATATGAATATTGAGAATATTCTCATACTCATTTTCAGGTCCTTTTCGTACTGAACTTGAAAATGAACCAGGTATGTGCAGTAATGGCAATGTAGATTTGACAGAATACATAGAGGAGTGTGGAGCTTGTAGTCAAGAATAAGTTTTAAAAAATTCTTCTCTTTTTAATGCACTAATGACCTGAATGACCTGACCTGAAATAAAACAACAGACCAGTCAGGAATTTGACAGATATCAATAACTCACAGTATCATTAATTACATTTTCATTAATAAAAATTGTTTGTTTGCTACATGTCTATACTTGGATAGAAGTAAACGTATCACCATTTAAAAATTCTCTGTAAGTACAAATTTTAAAATAAAAAAATTAAATGCAACTACCTAGTTCTCACTTCTAATTATACCTTATTAATTATGATTAGAAAATATCTGTGGTGTCCCCAGCTCCTGTCACTGCATCTTCTTTTCTGACACAAATGACTTAACCATACTCAAGCAGAATCCATAGAAAGCTCTGAAACTCCATGGTCCCAGTTACTCTGAGGTGCACCCATTGCTTACACAGGTCTTCAGGTACACACACACACACACACACACACACACACACACACACACAAACACCACCACCCCACACACACAGCTTGTATAATCTCTCAAAAAGCATTCTCAGTACAATAGTATGCTCTAGAGCAACTGCACATGAGCCTAAGATCTACATGCCAAAAAACAAGCATTGACTAGAGAGGTACCAACATCAGTACCTGACCTAACTAATGCTCTTGAGGCAGAATGCAGTCAAATCCTCACAGCAATGTTCCAAAATGCAGTGTGAAGTCTGGCCACTGAACGCTACTGTTGCTTGTGCTCTGTTCTTCAAAGGGGGAGACAGAGAAGGACTGAAGGATTGATGGCATTATGGACGTTTTCTTATGGAAGTTCCAGTTTTATACCCTTAGCATTTTTTTCACACACTTGCAGATGAGGAAAGTCGGTTATTAATCGTCAATGTCTATACATTATGTTCACCTATTTTATTTGTTATAAATACAAAGAATATGCAATTTTCCATGATGTAGGATCTTAATGATTTAGACTTTTAAATGTCTTTGCCTTGACGTTCTCAATCTGATTTTTATACTCAGCGGGTCTGTTCATCGTCCTGGATACATATATTCTCCTATGCTTAGAGTTTCACCCTCCAGGTCGACTAGAGGAGGATGGGTCCCCCTTTGAATCTTGGTTTCTCCTGAGGTTTCTTCCTCCAGCTTTAGCAAATTATTTCACACTTCTGTTGCCTTTGGTTTGAATCTAGTTCCAGAAAGCGCTATAGAAATAAAACTGATTTGCACTAAATTAATAGTTAGTGGTCCACTAAATATTTGAAAGCTGTGAAGATGGACACAACTAGCACATTACTCATGTGTACACATGTCTTTTCTTTTTTATATACAATTTTATATTGTTCCGGACCCAGAAGTTGTCCTATATGGACCCGGACCCAGTGGCCAGAGCAGAACTTTATAATTAAAACCTGACAGGACGCGTCTATTTTTCCCGGTGCGTCTTTATGGTACCAGTTTATCGGCCGAGGAAACTCACAAACCAACTGCATGCAAGTTAAGCCATCCCACATGATACCTTTCAGTCAAGTACGTTCGTTCCAGCCAGTAAACACTGCAACTTTACAGGACAGACAGATGAGAGTTAGAGGAATGGCAAACGGGTGATTAGACAGAAAGAAATAGAAAAGACAGCGATTCATGAGCAAACAAAGGGAGAGATACAGACGACTGAGCCAGAGAAAGAGAGAGATACAGGATTTGAATATAAAAGGGGATGAAATTGAGGAAACTTCTGCTGTTAAGATGTGTTGATATTTATTTTCTGTAAAACTGGTTGAGACTGTTAAGTCAAAATATGACAAATTCAAGCTTTGACAATAACACACACACACACACACACACAGACACACACACACACACACACACACACATACTAAATAGTTAAACATTATGATTATCTTCTGGAACTTTGCTACTGGAAATTTTCTCTTACCGGACCTCTTCAAATTTTAGTTGAATGGAAATCACCTACAGATTTAGCAGAAAGGGTCCTGGTGGGTGTCTCAGAAAGCAGGGTTAGTGAAAACTCAGGAGTTATTTCATTACAACTCGCAGTGAAATAACTCTGAGTTTTCACTAACCCTGCTTTCTGAAACACCCCACTGGTGAGGCTTGGTGAGTGTCCCTGTCATCAAGAGATCATGAGTCAGATCCCTGGTGATGCCACAGCCATCTCTGGACAGAGGTCAGAGAGAACACGATTGAGTACAATGCCCCCTGACCTGTGCCTGTGCTGGCCCTGGACAGTTAGAGGAAGCATGTGCTAGATTTCACCCTCAGTGGTATTGTGTTTTACTTGGAGTCCCAGCTAGTGGGTAGAACTGGAGACAACCCACCCAAACAAAAGAAGAAAAGGCCCTTGACTAGCCCTTTCAATGTTTTCCTTCTTAATTTCTCCATTATTCTTCTTGTGGAAAGCTTCAGTTCTGTTTTGTTTCAGCACATATCATGTCTCCGGGGCCTTTTGAGTAACGTAATATGAACACATCCACCAGACGACAAATTACGAAGGATGTAAACATACGCGAGTGGATTTGTCCTCAGGCTGAATTCCCAGCTGAACCTGCGTCTCACCTTGCGTGTCGAACCTCCGGAATCCAGCCATGCATGTCATTCAGCGCCTGCATTTGGCGACAAGCAAATGAAATGCACTTGCACGCTCATAATCAAAGACCCATTTTCTTTCTTGCAAATATTGTCTCGATTACAAGAAGTAGACTCGGCGCCTGAATGCGGGAGAGCACGCAGCCTTCTTGGTGAAAGCCATGAGCACGCTTTAAATGGATTAAGGAAAAATCACCTGCGCATTTCTCCATTTCTCCAAAGTCAAATAGACTTGTTTAAACATGAAACCTCAGTCATAAGAGCGATGGCCCTGTAGCGGGGAGCCTTCTCTTCGCCTCATTCAGAAGCATAGCACAAATTACAGCAATTTACCCCAAGAGGCAGTGTGTCTGTGACAGGGGAATGGGTTTCAAGTTGACGGTGTCGAATGTCGTGTCACAGCCACTCATGCCAGTCTTTCATCATATTTTGGCATGCCTTTCTGCAGAGAAAAATGTGACAGGAATTGAGAGGCAATCTCGCAAACCTTGAGTTTCTTCAGCTAAGGTCACCAGGAGTGACTGGTCTCTGGCTCTCTTTCCACCACCGCCACCCCCCACACTCCTTTCCTCCATCCTCCTGTTCTGCTTTCCTCCTCATTTCCAGCTGCAGTTAGTCACTATTCCTTTTTTGCCGTTCCTATCTCCCTAAACTCCTTCCCTCTTTAACAAGATGAATGACAGATAAATGAATGCCAGGTGGATTTCCCTGTTTCCACCCACACGCTCCATCTCCGCCCCCTGCACTCAATTTCCTCCGTCTCGAGCATCAGATCTTGAACTGAATGCCATATGCTCATTGACAGACTGACATGAAGGTGGGACAGTACCAGGCCCTGTATCCCCCAACCAGACCCCAGAGAGAAGCCACTCTGTGCTCTGAAACAGCCTACCTGCTCCACTCTGTCAGATTAGTTCTCACTCTCACGCTGTCTTCTCTTCTGTTTGCTCTTCACGCTTCATCACACCACACCTGTGTCTGACATTCTCACGTTTTTACCCATTCGAAGGAATACTGTCATTCACCCTGACAGTCTGTGTTAATGGTCCCATAAACGTGATTTCACCTATAGAAAGGATCAGTGGAGGCAGTCCAACTAATGGGAAATTGTCATCATACAGCAATGGAATATATGGAAGCTAAAAAGTGTCTTTTGATGCTAGGGGGTGTCAGCTTATTGTAGTTATTGTAGTTTAAAAACATGTATTAATAACAATTACTGTTATTAATGGATAAATGGACAAAAGAACAGAAATGCCTACATTCCATTTATTTTAGGTCTTAAAAACAAACAGAAAAAACACAAGATTTTTGAAGCCGGGAGAACTTTCAGGATAGTCTCCTCCCACAACTAGGTGGGTATACCAGGGTGGGGGGTCCGGAGAGCGTCAGAGTGGTGCGGCGACCAAAAAAGAGCAGCAAACAGCAAGCCTGTGGAACAGCAAACACAGGTTTTAGGCTGTTTACACCATTTTTATTTGTTGAAATCAGATTTTACTATTACACTCTATTCGAATCCATGGACTAAGAGGTCATGGGTTCGAATCCTACCTTCAGAACCACCACAGAGCAAGATATTTATCCCCAAGTTGCTCCAGGGAGACTGTCCTCTGTAGTTAGGAATGAAAATCACTTTGGATAAATGCATCTGATAGATGCCATAAATGTAAATTAAAGTTCTAAGGGTCAAAGAAGGGTGTCACTGGTTTTCCAAAATGTCACCATAATTAGAGAACATAAGCAATGTCCCTTAGAGTGGTTTTCTATGAAATGTATGTAGGGAAATGAGCCAGTTGTCATGAATAATGATTTAGTCTGATGGGATTTATCTCATGTCATGTAATGACCACTGGCACAACATGAAAAAAAGGCCTTTGTATGTTTTTGTCAGTTGTCATGAAAGGAATGTGTCTGGTGGCCTTCACTGGCTTTTAGCGAAGTGTAATCAGAAACACCGTCAGAATGTTTCTGTAGTTGCCTTACATGGGTGTAATTAATTCTAGTGTCATAGATAGACACCATTTTTCTTCTATTTTATTCAGAAAAAAGAAAGCTAACCTTAGGTTACCTACGAGGTAACAGTCTGTACATGTATTGTCTGTGTATATTCTGGCCTGGAAATTCTATTGCTTTTTGGAATCTATGTCTGAATGTCACAATGTGCCCAGCAGTTCTGTCTACTACACAATCTTCACTACACAGCCTTGGCCTTTGAGATATTATACACCTAATTCTGTATAGGATAAGTTTAAAGAAGCTTATTAGCGCAGACTTCTTTGTCTAAATGGATGAGCTCCTATCTTCGGCTGCTTGATCCCATGTAAGTACAGGTAAAGTACAAATTATTTGTAAGAGGAGTTTTTCCATATAACATTTATGGTACTTTAGCTGTGCATGAATGTGGTTGTAAAATATACAGTAAGACTGTACAGACTGCCGATTGTATAAATTCTATGACGTCCACACACTCAATGTATTCTTTAATGTCTGTAATGGGGCATAAATCAAGAGAAATAAAAAATAAATCTTTTTTCATGGAGAATACACCATACAAGCAAAATTCCTCACAGTAGTGGAATGCATGAGCAAAAGTTCAAAACCTTGCTATGCTATGAGTGTACCAGGTTAAAACCTGGTACACTCATAGCATACCCACTACCTTAATCATGTCTAGACAGTTTTATATTTGAGAAAATGGCCAGTGATTGTAGATATAAGGTAGGTATACTGAATAAACTGTCTATACACCATAGGATTAAATGGCCTTGATGAGCTAAGGAGGACAATGCCGCCTTAAATGGAACCATGGCTAGTAGACTCGCAGAGTTCAGCGTGGTGTACACAAATCAAAGAAAGTAGATATGACAGAAAAATTCCTCCAATGACTCAGATGTGATGTGCATGAAAAGCCTGAATTGCTCTGCAATGCTTGTTAATTTAGAATGAACACAACACATGAGCGGCGAGTATTTGCCAGTTCACATTCCTAAAAGTGGTGACTTTATTCACAGTGCAGTTCTATATAAACCAGAGTTAGTGGCTGTTAATAATGTTAATGAAAGTGTAGATTGTATTTGATCATCTTACCTTAGGAGGCCACGGCGAGCAGGCCCTCTATAACTCTTCTATGCCTACTGCTGTGGAAATACAGACCCTGCATGGCTTTGATTATAGGGGTCTACAGTGGAACCCCGTGAAGTTGTTCTCAGATTTAGTCATAGAAGCAATCTAATAATTGTTCGTGAAAATATCCTCTTCATATTCTTTTGCTTTTTTCATAGTAATATATATATATATATATATATATGTATATTAGTCGTGGGCCGTTATCGGCGTTAACGTGCTTGCATTAATGTGAGACTCTTATCGGGTGATAAAAAAATTAGCGCCGTTAATCTATTCACAAAGTTGGGTTGGGAGCTGGGTCTATACTATGCAAGCTATGATGACTTTCACCTCGATA
>JBBPDH010000007.1:20226954-20243148 GCA_037974565.1 Clupeocharax schoutedeni
ACAGTACATAGTAAAAATGAAACAACGTTCCTCCAGGACCATGGTGCAACACAAGAGCAGAACAGGACAGAACAAGAGCAACACTACCACTAAACGAGACAGGACAAGACAATGTATCGTGCAATTGATAGTGTCTACATTGAGGATAAGTACAGTATTTGACCAGTGCTGTAGTTTAACAGCAAAGATTTGCAAGAGACACATCTCTGCTGCTAAATAGGGATTCTGCAGGCATTTGCACACAATGAGAGTTTCTACATTTGCATGTTAACCACTTAATATTTACTAAAAATACACAGACGTTATGTTCTCCATTTGAGTACTTTTATTAGCCAGAAAATGTCCTTAATTAATGAATCATTACTGACCTACAAGAAACCATCTAATATAATTCTAAACCAAATTATTCTATTCAGAATTATAATGTAACAAGTGTTAGATGCTTCATGAGCTGTTAAGTTACAGAAAATAGAATGTATCGGTTCAACAAGTGAATTTAAAGTTAAAAGGACAGTCTAGCATCACCACACAACCAGTTAATAGGATGTTAGACATGCACTGTTGAAATTTCTTTGCATGTGACAAAGGAAATTTGCTTGATTTTATTTAAATTCCATTTATGTTTGAAATATTCATGCTTAGTTGTCACTCGAAAACGTCTCAAAGCTTAACAAGAATAAAAGCCTGCAGTTTTTGAACTAAATGAATGAGTGGTAAAACCCTTTCTACTGCCATATCTGAAATACTCTACTTGGGCACCCTTTTTAAACGAAGATTTGTTTTGACAGCAACAGTATATTGGTTGGCATATTGTCTGAATTAAAACGACCATACAGCTGGTGTAACATTAACACGGTGTATACAAACGCCAAATTAACGGTACAGCTGCAGAGCCTAACATGTATCTTGATAGCGCGTACTCCATAGCTCAATGCTAAGTGGCTTTATACACCTCAAGGTGGTGTCTGGGACTGTGCACAGTGACCTAAGACTCTAGATTATACTCTATTATTATTTTGTTAATGTTTTTTCTATGGAATTATGTGCGCTAATTAGTTGCAGTGTCTGGATACATGCCTGAAAGCTAGTTTTATGACCTTTTGTATAATTTGTTGCTTTTAACCAAGTTACTGCTAGCTAAGTTTCACACCTTAACAAAAACAAAAATGTGAAACGTTAATACACAAGTAAGGAAAAACAGTTAAGAGGGTAAATGCCCGATTCAACCATGACCCTTGTGTTATGACTCCGACAGTTCTGATGCTGACGACTTTTGGTAAAATCCTAATAAAGTAACTACACACTTACACCCAAATGCCTCCGGCTCTCATGCACTACATAGGAAATGTGGCTTATAAGATAAGCTTTCCATTATCAACACAGCTGGATCTATGAAATTTGTGAGACAGAGCTGATTTATGTTACTCTGATCACTCTGGGGAAATAATAGCTAGCACCTGCATGTCAATCTAGAGTATCAGTGGACTTTCTGAACCCAAGGAGAAGTTGCAAGTGGTTGGATAGTGATGACCCGGGCGATTTCCTGTTCATTTTGCACATGTGTCATTATATCTTCTCGTATAGCTGAGGAATGCGTCCAGTAATAAGGATAAAGAGGGGAGGGGGAAATATGTTCAGAATTTGTGCCAGATTAAATGGCTTTGATGTAACTTGCCTCGCTGTTTGTCAGTCAAAGCCCAGATGGGTGAGGAGAGGAACGAGTCCAGTCAATCACCACTAGCCTGTGGCCATCTCAGAATATATCCACCTCACTGCAACAACAAGCAAAGAATAGTCATTCTCTTTTCTTTTGCAGCTTTCCAAACAGCAAATCAACTTCAGCACACTCCCAGTACCTGGAAACTAGTGGTAGTACTTAATTGACACATCTGATGGGTTCCATCAAGTGCAGAGAAAGAAACAACTCCATGATTGCACAGCTTCCGAATGCCAAAGCATTGGTGGGGAAAACCAAGGTGAGGCAATGAGGAGAACAGAGACACCAGAGCAGAGAGCACTTCACTTGAAGTAATTATTTCCATGGCTTGCCATTATTTTGACATTAGGCAAAGACAGCCCTGCAAAGGAAGCAGGCTAATCAGGTGCTGTTGATGTCTGTCAGAGTGTACCTGAAGCAGGCAGGCAGATGCATGGACTAAGCTCAAGGTGAACATATGGCTTTCACTTAGCCTGATTACTCTCAGATTGCCATGTGACAGCCTGGACCGAGCACTGAGGCAGGGGTATGAGGGAGAGCTGTCTATCAGCATGGCCTCTAATCCGAAACATCTGCTGACACTCTGCTGTGGGGGTGGAGGTGTAGAGTGGCCCCAAAGCTCAAGTGAGTCCATGCGGGGGAGTCCATGACAAGACTTCAGCTTGTTTGCACTTGACTGTTGCCATGGCAAGACTCATGGCCTGCAA
The DNA here is from genome assembly GCA_037974565.1 of Clupeocharax schoutedeni. NCBI lineage: Eukaryota > Metazoa > Chordata > Actinopteri > Characiformes > Alestidae > Clupeocharax > Clupeocharax schoutedeni. Next base: position 20,229,379 of record JBBPDH010000007.1, read on the forward strand.
GAAGAGGAGAGAAAAGAAGAAAAAGGAAGAGAGGAGAAGAGAAGAGAATAAAGAATGGAAAGGAAGAAAAAGGAGGAGAAGAAAAGAAAACGGAAAAGAGGAGAAGAGAAGAAAAAGGAAGAGAAGAGAAGAAAAGAGAAGAGGAGAAAAGAGAAGGGGAGAGAAGAGAAGAGAAGAGAAAGAGAAAAGAGAGGGTAGATGAAAGAAGAAGAGAGGAAAAGAAGGAGAGAAATGGGGAAAGGAGATTAGGTAAGAATGGACAGGGGAGAGTGTCAGGATCTGAAAATGATGCCTGCAGGCTTACACACACCTGTCCAACAGGTACTGTGTGTCTTTCATTCACTCACAAACTGCATTTAGCGTACATCCCCAAACTGTGACAGAGGAGCACAAATTCAGGACAAATTCATGCTGGAGATAAAAATAGAAAGAAAATATGGTAGCACTTTCAAAAGTTTCAGAGGGAGTTCAGTCACATTAGCATCAAAGCGCACTCAGTATCATTCCAACATCACACAACTCCGTGTCCTAGAGCTAGAGCTTGTGTGAGAGGCAAAGAGGGACTCTCTTCAAATGCATCATCATAAGGCACAGTAAACACGCTGCTTATACTGGGTACTGGGAAAACCAACAGCATGAAGATCCACAGCATCAGATATCATAACTTACACATGAGCAAAAGCTGTTAATAATGAGTCACTCCTGAAACATCCCATAAAGCTGTTGATGTAAGGCCTGTGTCTAGGCCTCCTGTGGCGCACCACTGACAGTGTAGGACCAAATGAGAGATTTTTGAATGCCTTACACCAATGGTGAATTACACCATTTTGATTCTTAAATTCATTCAGTTTATGAAAGATGGTTTTGAAATGATGGAACCTTTCCCCCTCCTGACCTTGATCAGCCTGACTAGCGGTGTGTGGAACACCCTGCAGTAATTGGTCCCGTTAGTGCTCCAGGGTTGGCTGAGCACATCCCAATCTTATATTTTACTATTTTCCACTTTTAACATTTGTGTGGGTTTATGTACCAAGAACATATTGCAAATAATGCAGTTGCTGGGGTGTGTCAGATCTCTACGTGATCATAAATTTGGTTCTGCCGATTTCTTCCAGTACTGGAACCTATGAGTGAGCGATCCTCTGGGCCATTTGACAATGCGGTGGAGGGCCTTCCTTTTCTCAGAGTTACTGCCTAAGAACCACGCTGCAATTTAATATATGATGGTGGACTCTATGGTGCACCTGCTTAAGTTAACCAGGGAGTTTTTCTTTCTTCAGGCTCCACAGGAAGAAAACCCTCTGAAGACTGTTTTGGCATTCACGGCTGTGTTGATGGAGAAGGACAGGTCTTGGCCAGTATGAACTCCAAGGAATCTGAAACTCTGAACTGCCTCCACCCTCTGATAATTGATTCTAACTGAATAGTGGCTATGGTCCAGTTTCCAGAAGTCCCAGATGTTTATTTTTCTTCTATGATTTGAGTTCTCTTCTCTGCAGGCTGAATCGTGTAGTCATGAATGTGGCACGGCCTGCACACAACCATGAACTTTAAAAGTGACTGCATTCCAACTCAATGTGTTCTAGACCTGTTTTGAGGCTAATCATGCAAACACTAACTAGTGGCAGCTATAGCCTTCTAATGGAATGCAGTGGCGTCACCACATTCATCATGCGTACATGTCTCCACCTCCATCTTCAATGAGTCTCTGGCTCAGTCTATGGATCCCCACTCACTTTAAAGGATCTACTGTCCTCCTGGGACCAAAGAACAATAAACCCTTGCGCTTGAATGATAACCAGTCTCTTGGTAGTCGTGAAGGTTTTTGCGAGTCTCATTAAAGACTTCATCACAGCATTCATCTCCAGCTCCACAGAGCCACTCCAGGGGGGTATTCCAGAAACCAGGTTATGCTACAGTTCAAGGGTAAGTTAGTGCAGAACTTACCTGGTTATGTAGCATAACCTGCCTTCTGGAATACCCCCCAGTTCACCTACAAGAGATCAGGAGAGGATGGCACCTCTCACTTATTGCACACCACCCTCAGCCACATGGATAAGAACCGTGGGAACTATGTGGAACTGATGTTCAGCTCAATATAATATCCCCAATAGACCAAGCTGAGGGATCTGGAACTGAACCGCCTCCTGCGTGCCTGTGTTTCTAACTGCCTCACAGACCAGAGGTGTTGAGAGTTGGTGGTATTCTCCAGCATCATCCCACTCAATACAGGAACTTTATGTGGCTGCTTACTCAGCCCTCTGCTCTACAACCTTTATACCCATGAGTGCTTGGCCACACACAGCTTCAACTCCATTAGTAAATTAGCTTAACCTCATCTCCAATGATGCAATGATGAGGCAGCATACAGTAGTGATATGTCATTCGTGAACGAGCCGGCTCTAAGAGCTGATTCTTTGTAGCGAACGAGAAGAGCCGACTCCCGTCAGGGAGAGTCTAATCTTCTGTCGTAAGTAGGGGCGGGGCTTCATTTGGGAACACTATGCAGCTAATCACATGGGAGGACCCACTAGAATTGTACCATTATGTGAAATAAGGAAAAGGGAGCATGCTTTAAAGCAGAGTGTAGTGGTACAGGCCAGGTACACAGAGCAACAGAGAGAGGCGGGAAAACGGCATTAAATGCGTGTCCATTGGGAGAAAGTGAAAAAATGAGTGAAAAACAAAAAAGAAGCAGGACAAACAGGACATATAATTACAGGGAGGAGAAATCGCCTCAGCCCATCCAAGCTGAGGCATCTCATATTTCTCAATGCCAGTCTGCACTAAAGACTAAAGTCTTTTGTTATATATGTTTATTATATATGTTAAGACTTTTCCCTTTTTTAGGTTATTTGATTTGTTTGCTGTTGTTGTGTTCAATTGCTCAATTAAAGTTTTATTAAAATGTTAAATAATAGTAACTGTGTATTTTTTTTAATGAAAAATAAGGAATAAAATAATTGCTTACCAATACACAAAAAAATGGCCTAAAATAGAATAGAATGGAAGGCTCTGAGTGATACTAAATAAAGAGCCATTTGGGAGCCGTAAGAACCGACTCTTTTAAGGGAGCTGAGCCAAAAGAGCCGAATCTTTGAAAAGAGCCGAACTTACCATCACTAGCATACAGCATACATTGTACACAGCAGGACGACTCCCTGTAGTGCTAGCGTTAGCCATGTTGGCTAGCGGAGCCGTTTTAGATTCAGAACGTCGGTACTGTTACTGTACTTTAACTTTTATGAAGGGACTATAATAATTCGTTAAACTAAAGAACGTGTGTCAGCATAAACCAATCAGAGTCTTGTATAAACAAGCGAGGGCAGAGAGAGGGGAAGACAAGACTCTGTAGTCAACTTCTTTGTTAATGGTCTAGTGAGCAACTTCAAATACCTGAGCATTCACATCTCTGGCCGTAGCAGAGCAGCTCAAGAGGATCTTCTACCATGCGCCATAACCAGGACACAATACCACTTTAACTGTTCACTATAACAAACGTAACTTAAATACCTCACTGTGTCTCACCTGCTGTCTGTCATTTAATACAGCAAACAGCACAATGCATTTTACAGCACAATTATTTTGTTTCCACCCCGGACAGATCTTACTTCTGTTTGTAATAATTGTAATATTTGTTTTAGTTGGAATATTCTTATTTTTGTACATTTTATTACCATATATTCTTATATTCTCTTTTATTCATTTAAACAATTTGCACAATCTTATGGGTTGACTAGGGCGCATGTTCTACATATTGTAACGATGTGTGTGACAAATAAAGAATCTTCAGTCTTCAATCTTGAATCGTTCTTGATTCATGGTCAGGCCTAACATGGTGGTGTCAACCACAAACCTGAGCATGATGTTGGAATCAAGGATGGATTGGCAGCCGTACATGGAGGAGTAGGCTCAACACACAGCCCTGTGGTGTTCCAGTGTTCAGATTTACAGGGAAATAGGAATGCTTATCCATGTGTATTGTTTACTGGTCTGCTGGTAAGAATGTCCATAATCCAATTGCACAGGTGTGTGTTGAGGCCAAAGCTGTTTACTGCCCAGCTTGTTGGGGAGGTTGATGTTAAAAGTAGGCTGTAGGGTAGACACAGCTACCCTGTTGTTTAAAGTGTGACAGGGCAATGTAATGAGTTAGTGAGACGACACTCTCAGCTGACCTGTTTCTCTGTAAGCAAACTGATGTTGGTCCAGGGGAGGCAGGGGATGTTACTTTTTATAAGCACTTATAAGCACTTCATAACTATGGGGCACAAGGCTTCTGCGGTATTCATTCATGGGTGCCGCCTATTTTGGTGGTAGCACATATCAGGGAGTTGAGGACAGTGGCCTGTTCCAGTGTTTCAGGACTAGAAAGCCCTTCAGAAAGCTTTGTTAGGGTTCATGTGGCTTAAGGCCTGTAGCAGCTCATGTGGGTTCAGCATCAGTGCACATGATAGAGCTTCCTGCAGTGACAGCCTGGTGATGGGTTGGCTGTCGAACCGTGCAATGAAGTGGTTGAGATCATCATTCAGAAAAATCAGTTCATTATTTACTGTATTGGTTGGGCAGGTAGTGTTGCCTATATAGTGTGCAACTGACTTAATATCCTGCCACATACCTCAGGAGTCCGAGCCGTTAAAGGGCTCTTCGATCAGTACTTTATTATAGAGTCCGGGGAGGCTTGCTGACCTGTTCTCTGTCACCTAAGTGGCATGAATCTGAACTCTGGGAGAGAGAATCAGGAGCCATCACTTAAAGTCAGACTGCAATTGTACCTCGTAAGTAAAGGGAACATGTGCAAATGATGGTAATACAACTGGAGGCATAATCCTTTTATGAAAAGAAAATTGGAGTTCATGCTTGAATACAGCTGGCAAAATGGCCCGAATTTAAGACATCAAATGTGCGCTGCAAGGCGGGAGAGAGGGGGGGGGGGGATCCACAACAAGCAATTTTGCGCGAGACTTAAGGCATTATTCCACAATGACCATTCACCAGCGGAGACGCGCGGCGCACAGCTATCTGCTTAGAGCTCATCATAAAGGCTGACACCCTGCCACGCAGAAAAGAGCAGGAGCCGCTTCAGTGTTTTCTTTTCTTCCCTTCCTTCTTTTAAGGAGAAACTCCAATCTTTTCATGTTTAATCACTTGTCCCTTTGATACAAATGTTTCACGTTTTCCTTTAATATGACAGCTTATCATTTTTTAACAAAGGCAGACAATCTACCGCAGCACTCGAGCGCAATATGCCATGGGGCTTCAGACTGACAGCGCCGGCAAATTCAACACATCTGGTGCATGACTGAGTCGCTCTCCCCCACAGTCTCCATCACTGTCATATAGAGCCGTATGGAGAGGCTTCATATCCCTCTTTCGTTGCGCAAAGACCAGAACTTACACACTGGATGTGTGCGGTAATAGCGGGCGAATTGAAAGACGTGGGATGAGTTAGTGAGTGAGGTGGGATATGAAGAGAGTTTTTTTTTCAGAGGGCTTTATTTGATTGGGCTCAAGACCAAAGCGAATGTGTGCGAGTGAGAAAGAGTGAGTGAGTGCTAGCGCTGTACATGTGAGCTGTTAAACGTATGTGTCGGTGTGATGGGCTCCACAGCACACAAAGGAGCCGTCGCTCTCGCAGGCGCGCCGAGTAACGCAGATGAGCCATTATGTTTAAATTAGACACTCCTGGACTTGAAACTGGAGAGATGGGGAGGGGAGAAGTAACCTGCACATGCCCGGTAAATGTTAAGTGAAAATGACTGTGAGGCGAAGACATACTTTCTGCTTCACACGAACGCGTTCACACCCACACATGCCATAGGAGGCCAGCCGACATGAAAAACAGCTGCTAACCTCTCGAGCTGGAGCAGAAAGCGTGAGTGCTCTTTGTTTTGAAGGGTTGACGGGTAATGACTCATGCAGCAGTCACCGAGGGATCTCACCGAGAAGCTTACAGTTCGCCTAGTAATTCAGACAATAGCCAGAATTACTAATAAGATCATGCACAAGGCTTTCTTATCTCCGTGAAATCCATGAGCTCATGCAGGTCACCCAGAAACCTACCTCTCCCCACTCACACAAACTCTTTTTGCTTGTTCTAGCCGTTTGTTTTCTTTTTCTTCGTACTCCCCCGTCTCTCTTTCTCTAGTGACCTTTCTTCATCCTTGTGTTGCTTCCAGCTCACTGCTGTGTGTGTGTATGTGTGTCTTGCTGGTGCACTGCTCTCCAAGTCTCTGGACATCCTGACCTGTGTGCCAGCCCACATCTGCTAAATGAGCATGGTAGCCAATGCATGGTCAGTGGCCTGAGAATCAGAAAGAGAGAGGGAGATAGGGAGAAAGACACGGAGAGAGAGAGAGAGAGAGAGAGAGAGAGAGAGAGAGAGAGAGAATGCCTGTAGATAACTTTCCGCTTGCTACCTCACTGTTTATATTTGTTCATTGATATGTGATTAAACCAACATGACCAACATTAGAGAACTGCATTAGAGACCAGAGATGAGGATTTGAGTAAGGGCTTAAGTCCTACTCAAGTAGCATGCAGAGACGACTAGAAGCACAAATAATACAGGCCTTTAAGTGATTCCTAACTTAACCAACTCAGAATTGCCTTTAACGAATTTGAATTGTCACTATTACAACTCAGACAGGCCTCAACTCTCAATGCACAGTCATGGTCTAAGTTTCCAGAATACAAAAAGGACTCAATCATGCTGCCCCCATGCAGCTGGTGGTTAGAGAGTTGTCCCTGCAAACAGAAGGTCATGGGCTCAAATCTCAGGACTGGTAGTGGCACCTCTAAGGTACCATCCCACACACTGCTCTCCAAGCGATGTGTTCCTGGCTGCCTCCTGCTTCACTTGGTGAATGGGTTAAACCACAGAAAGAATTTAATGCCGTTCACACTGTGTGCTTTGGTGCGTTCACATATGACAGATTGGTCACTTTAAGTTGATTTTTGCCATTTAAATTTTCAAACTTCCCTGTCAAACACCACCTTTGTGACCAGAAGCTTCAACAAAAGTAGACTTTTGTGGTAAGAAGTTTAAAAAGCAGTGCCTGGGCTTTGTTTTTTTTCTTGTAGTTCCAAATGGGTTTGTATTGTATCACAAACACTCCTTCAACTGAACTCCAATGTACTTGATGCAACACTGTCACTCCAGAGAACACAGCTCCATAATTCCAGTGCTGGAAGACTTTATAGCACTTTTAGCCAAAGCTTTGGCATCAGGCCTGGAGACCTTGAGCTCATGTGTGACTGCTCCAGGGAGCCCCTTTCTATTGCCAGTTCTTTTCTATGGAGACTATACAAGCTGTGTGTGTGTGTGCAGTTGACTGCCTGGATTACAAATGTGTGCAATTTAATGTAGCTCACAAATTAAAATGGCCAGTCTAGATATCTTAGGATATCTTTGAACTTGAATATTGAACTTGAACGAGTATGTTTGTGCATGCGCACGTTCAGTGTCAGGGTTCATGTAGCTTCACCCCTGCTCTCTGCATCCAGTGCAGTAAAGAGTAGGTCTCTGACATAATGGAACACACCAGCCTCCACCACAGCGTGTGTGATGATGCAAGAAAGCGGCAGGATAGGAGCCCTGGGCTAGCTCATTTGAGCTCCATTAAGCTCGCTGGCAAGTCATGGCCTAATACCTGTTGTCATGCTGTATTCACTGAAGTGAAAACGCTCATTTAAGCCACCTACCCTCACAACACAACACAAAAGCCATCTGCGTCCTTACAAGAACCTTTATCAAGGCTTTCTTTCTTACGAACACCAGATCTCATACCGAGCGTACAGGTTGTCCATTATATAATATATTATATATACTACACATATATTTCAAAACTACACATATATTCCAAAACTACACATATATTCCAAAACTACACGTATATTCCAAAACTACACATATATTCCAAAACTACACATATACTCAGAATTATTTTATGCTTTTGTGTCGTACAGGTCTCGTCTGCCACGTCCCCTCATCCTTGTGCTACTTTGTTAAGCACTGCAACCAAACATAAACCCAAGGACAAGGGTGGTGTAGCAGACAAGGCCCAGACGTCACAGCATTTTTCGTACAATATATACATTTTCATACATTTTAGCGCTAAATTATTAGGAAAAAATATTATTTACTTATTTTGTAATATAAATATTAACGCAAATTCAGCTACATATATAAAATAACTAGAAATGCATTGTTACTGTTCAGAGAATACAAAGAAAGGCGTCTTGGGATGGTGAAACACCACTGTACTCAGAGGTGGGAGGTTTGTAAGTAGCAAACCCAAGAACCTTATTTATTTATCCTTTCTGCTGATTGGCTGCTGCACTTTGACGATGCAGTCCAGATTTTCCCCCGTGGAGCGTCTCGAGTGTTCTGGTGTTTTTTGTTTTCTTCTTCGTAAAGCCCTGTATTTTTATTGTGGTAAATTAACTTAATTTATTACTGTATTTACCTGCTTATACCAAAGAAAACACGTGTGTATGAATTACAGTACAATATAGACGGGGTAACATTGATGTAAACTGTACAGTACAGATATGTGTTTGTCTTTACATTTTCTTTAAGGGTAATGTACGAGTTTAAATTAATGGGGTTTTGGGAGCATATTTGGGGGCATATTTAGGGTTTACACTATAAAAATATGCACAACAATGCAATTTTTCACTATACGCAGGTGCTCTTTGAATGTAAGAAGCTGGGGTTTACTTTTTTTACCGCTATGAAAAAAATAAGAGACCACCTTTCCTTTTTTTCTGTTCATTTTTGTATAATTTGCGGCAGTGTGTACGTGTGTGTTTGTGTGTGTGTGTGTAACATGCACAGGTTGCCATTCTTTTCTGAACTATTGCAGTGTGAGCTGTGTAAACAATAAGAAATGCCTTCATATGCGTTGGGAGTGCAGTAATGTTTGTATAGCAGCTTTTCTCTGTGCTGTATTCCAGCAGCTTCACTCCTGATTCAGTTTCTGTTGGGATAAAACAGTCACACATGAACACACTCTCTTAATTTTATTGATATGTATTGTTTTAAAATTTTATTTAAAATTGTTTTGTTTGAAATTTTGAATCAAGTGTGCTCAATAGTGTATAAAACAATGATGGCATGCACATTTAACACAGACATACTCCCAAGCAAAAAACCCCCAAAAAACAACATATTATTGAAGCGCTGAATTCAGAAGCCTTTCCAATCTTCGAGCTTTTCAGCGATACAATGAGCCCTCATTCGCATGCCACTATTTCTGAGCACTGTTTCTAAGCAACTGGGCACAGAAAAAGACCCTCCCTCATGATTGGAGAGATGCCACGGGCAGCGGGAGGTGATTATCAGCCGCTCTTATCTCATATCGAACCGATACCCAATTTCTGAGCAAATTCTGCAAAACTATTCCGAGGAAGGACAAATGGGGTACATGTAACATACCGTGAAGTCAAGAGCGAGCGTGAACTCCAAAAGAGACGGCAGACAGCAAAAGTTCCTCACTTTAATTTTTCATAAGAGAACTTGGTGGGCGGTCTTTTCTAGAGGGCTGATGTGGGGACAGAGGGGGGAAAACAAACGCATCTGTCATCAGAATCATGAATAGAGAGTTTAGAGTGAGGCCACTTTGAAGCTGCCACACTTTTTATCTGCCAATCAATCTTTCATCTCAAAGCAGCAGTGGGAACACAGGCCAGGATGGCCATGACACATGGGCCTCTAAGTGGAGCGGCCCTGGACAGCATGCCGATACACTACATTCACACACACACAGACACACACACACACGTTTCTTCTAGTTTTATGCGCAATTTTTAACTTCTGGCGCTGGTTGTTTTCAATATATTTCTCTACTAATGAAAATTCGGTACCAAATATATTTGATTGAGCAAAATTTTAGCCTATTTTTAAGAAACGTTTTAAAGGTTCTTTAAGAATCTCATACAGCCGTTTCTCTATTGCAGATATGAACGAACTGTGCAAAGAACCACTGAAACAATAGAATGATTCCGAAGTGATCAGGGTTCTATATCAGAGGTGGAGCTAAAAGGAGGGCTGGCGGTTGTAGTGGTTGCCCCCGCCCCTCAAATAAGAAAGTAAATAAGTAATAATATAGAAATATATCAGCTATTCGTAACAGAATTACTATAAGCATTAATTTAACTACACTAAGGACACTATGTCTTTCAGAGAATATTTGAGGTCCAGTACAGAACTTGATTATAAAATGCAAATCAGTGGCACTGAAATAAACAACGATGAATAACTTACTTTATCTTACCCTTGTTTTCACTCAATTACTTCTTTTCTTTAACCCTTACAGACCAGGAGGAAAGTGACCATAAATGTCATGAAGTGTGTTGGAAATCTGGAAATCTGACAGAGATTCTGTCCAGCAGACACTGTGGGGCTTAAATTAGAGTTGAGAGACTAAAGGAAGATTGAAAGAAGCACCAAATTCGCTTCCCATTTTCTCTTTTAGGTGAGTTTCTGATGCTGACGTAGAAGACAGCCTTCAATCAGCAGTACTTCTAGCCTGATGCGCACACTTATCTTAGAATGCTCTTGCTTTGCTCCTAAGGTAGATCACAACGTGGCAGTGCTATAACCTCCCCAGCAGTCCAGCTCCGTCAGTCCCTCTAGAGACAGAATCTCGACTCTTAAAGCCGCCTGCTCAGTTTAATTGTAATGGCGAATGCCACCCACACATCTGCAGTCTCCGCATGTCAAACACGCGTGTGCCATGCTGTAAGTGTGCCTCTATTTACTCATTGCGCGGCCTCATGTCCGGCCCCCCCGAGGACCTTCATTACGATAAGTGGACAAAAGCAATGGCCCACTGGAAATGGGAAATTATAGAGATACTGCCAAACAGTACAACACACAGCCCTCATCATTATTCCTACTGCAATTTAATTCTCACAGAAGAATTATGCCGAATGAATTGGCAATTTAATCTTGCACATTTCCATAAAACATGTACTCAATACAGGGCAAAGAAGATAAACAACAACAAAAAAGAACATGGAGTGATAATGGTTGCGCTGGGTAATAACCATTTGCTTACTTTTAATGGGCCTGTGCTATAAAGAGGGGGGAAAAGCCCATAGCATTAATGAACACACACTCATTGGTGCTTGGGACTGTGTCCTCGATGAATGGAATGTTTTTCATGGTTTTCTCTTTCTCTCTTTTCACATGCTCTCTCTCTCTCTCTCTCTCTCTCTCTCTCTCTCTCTCTCTCACTATCTTTATTTATCTTTGGGCTGTTTCTGAAGCTGTGGCCTCAGACGCAGCTCTTAATGGATCATCATCATGCTGCCGAGGCTGGGATAGGAGCACTTAAACCTGCTTGCTGGGAGAGCTGCTGGATCTGGAGCCACTAGCTCATCTAAGAGGCTCACAACACCCATTATAAGCCCAAGGTTATGGGAGAAACATTACTGCAGGGGAAGAAAAAAAGAATGAGATGCCCAAAACTGCCTTTCATGTGCAGTTCAGGGAGGAGAGGGTAGTGAAGTGAGTGGAGAAAGAATATTTCTCAGGCCCTGTTTTCTCTTCTCAAAGCGGTGGACCTTCATCTTAGAGATTATATGTACACGGTGTAAATTCAATGCTTAAATGTTTAACAAGACGAAGTGAGATGAAAAGAAGACGAACACAAAGTTAAGCTGATTTGAAACGACTGCAGCTTTTGTGTTTGCCCAAAGCATTTCGCCCAACAGTCTTGGAATCTCAGCTTTTGTGAGACTTTGGTTCTTTGATTATGATCACACACTGATGCACTCCGGGCGCACAACAAATCAGAAAATAAAGACGACTATTAAAGGACAGAGAGCCAGAGGCACTCACATCCGTGCTTGAGGCTTGCGCAGCTGTGTCTGCTGCTGTTTTTAAAAAAAGACTCTTAACAACGTGTTTTGAGACTAGAACACAGATGTACACCTGCTTTAAACAAAATAAATATATCAAAATAAATCGACACACAACTGGCCACCATGAGCTGCTCAGGCTGTAGTAAATTAATTGGAATATGTGGCAAATAGATAGATGGATGGATGGATGGATGGATGGAAGGAAAGGTTAGTTGGCATCAGAACCAATTGTTTAGGCTTTAACTGGCTGGAAAACTGCAATGAAAGTGTAAAATCAATATGTTTCCCACTGACCTCTTCATGTGTACACACTCACACACAGCTTGTCAGACAAGGCCTGGCCTGGGGTGTTTTTGGCCATCCCGAGTCTGCTGTCCGAGACCATTGGCAGCCAGGGGCAGGGGGGCAGGAGGTCAACAAATGTGTGTGTGTGTGTGTGTGTGTGTGTGTGTGTGTGTGTGTGTGTGTGTGTGTGTGTGTGTGAGCGAGAGAGAGAGATAGAGAAAAAATAGAGAAAAAATAGAGAAAAACAGACAGAGAAATAGAGGGCATGTATAATCAGGAAATGGGTCAGCCTGGAGACTGAAATGGGCTGCTATTGTCAGAGGGGCGCCTGGTCTCATCGCTAACCTTTAAAACAAAAACACACACTCACACACTCTTGCATCGGCACAAATCTCCACTGACAGCTTCACACGCAGCCTTCTCTCCTCTCTGCTCCCCGTACTCACTTCACTAAGAGGACTCTCAAGGAGGAGAAAGGGCGTCTGCAGCAGAGTACTACGTTTACTCAAGAAGAAGAGATCTGCTTAAAATGAGATGGCCTCGAAAATCTCGGCATTGCCTCAATCCCTCCTCTCCAGCACACATCCTAATCCTATTATTACAGCTTGCCCAGTCATCAACTCCAAACTAGCAGGATCGGGGCCTGCCACAAGTTGCCGGGCCGGATTGGGGCTGCTTAGACGGATAGTGGATTTCAGTACATGCGCCCATTGCATTCCCCTCCAACCCCCTCCTTAAATCGCTGTCTCCCACTCTGGGGATAATCTGCAGGAGAGATGCTAAATCCACTTCTTTTACACTGTCTCAGACACACAGATTCACTCAGCATCCATGCCCTACACATGAAGACTCACTGCACACTCACCCAAACATTATCCTGGTTTGCCTGCCATGATAGTGCCCATCTGATTACCTCTACACCTTAACAAGAAATATCAAGTGGCCAGTGTTCATTTAGTCATCAGCTGACTGCTTAATCATCAGCTCCCATGAAATACTCAGGTGCATCACAGTTAGCTCAGTGCTAATATAACACACTCACAGAAATTAGCAGTACGCGAGCAGGGTTAGTCCGTTAACTGCTTTAAACATTGCTATGTGTGACTAACACGGATCTATCTGGGATTCAGTGTAAAAACGTTTATAAGGGGACTAAAATATCCCATCCTAAAAATAGTTAAGCACAAAACAATGGCTGAGCAGCCCAGTGGAGGCTGTTTGTACTGTGTCGCATGCTTTTTCTGTACCGCCTACTAAGTATTCCTACCAGGGAACGACCAGTGACTAAATTCTTATTTACTACATACTGATTTACTCAAGCTGATATCACAAGTTTTCGTGAAGCCGTCATGATATAGAATGAAAATATGTCTTATTTGACGTATTTGACGTAATCGAATATGAAAATTGGTCGACGACAATTTTTTGGTCAAATATTCCGCTCTTTATTTTTTGGCTCAAACGACTCATCCAGAGCGCTTTTCTTGGCTGATTTCACGTGCTCACCCTGCAGGCTACGCTATCTCGTCCCCATGTTTTGAGGAGGTGAAATGCTAATCCCAATTATTTGTCTGTTTCTGCCAAAGTAAAAGAGACTTTGGCAGAAACAGAATCAAC
>JBBPDH010000007.1:20286504-20303548 GCA_037974565.1 Clupeocharax schoutedeni
TCATGTGCTATTCTAACACAGGTATTTCCCTGTGTTACATAGAATAGCACATGATTTAGCCTGCCCTGCACTCAAGCAGCTGTTTCACACTTTTACACATTTAGTTTTTTACTTTTTTGTGGTTGAAACTGTACCTGTTATCTAACTTTCAGGAAAGAAGCGTCCTCCTCCGGAAATGGTTTGATCTGCTCAATCAGCACAAGGAGGATCTAGCCAAACTCATCACAGCCGAGTGTGTGAGTCCTTATTTACAGTGGAGTCCATAAACCTTCACATTCCATTACAGACATACTGAACTGTACACTCATGTATTTGACAAGTAAAAATGATAGTCAAACTCGTGTTTACACTTACAGCATTTAGGAGACGCTCTGATTCAGAGCGATGTGCGCTAGTTTTCGATTTGTCCACATCTGTTCTTCAAGCCTGTAAAGCTATACTTAAATTAGCTCAGAAACAGATCCTGACGAAGAAGTCAGAGGTTAAAAGAAAAGTCAGTGTTCCCAGTTGTCACCTGTCCTGCACAATGTCCAGTTTTCTTTGCCTTCATGAAGGACCTGATAATGAACTCACGTTCCAAAAGCTGTGCTGGCACTGCACTGTAGTCTAAAAGGTTTAGGATGTTTGGTGAAGGGAAAACCCGAAACTGCAGACCGTTGGTACTTAATGTGCCAAATGTTGTTCATTTTAAATGGCTCCGGCAATGGCTAACACTAGCCATGTGTCTAAAATTGGTGAAACAGTGCATTGGAAAACTTAAGAACATACATATTTATGACACAGACCCAACCCCACCCGGTAATCAGGGGATGCCGTTTATATTCCGGTGTTGGCTGACTGTTAGTCACTATAGCTAATATTAGATATCTTCAGCAACATCAAGGCTGCAGTGTGAAATAAAATGATTTTTTAAATTAAAGTTATCCAATCGTCCTCATGGAACCTCCGGAATTTGTATTTTGAGGCTTTCGTGGGGAACAGAGCATTAATTAGAGGGCATCTGGGCACATTTAACCCCTTATATTTTACACCTTTGTATTAAAAGTAAGCCCTTATATATTGCCCACTTGCAGGGGAAGCCCATGAAGGAGTCTGTTGGTGAGATTGCATACTCTGCATCTTTTCTGGAGTGGTTCTCCGAGGAGGCCCGTCGCATCTATGGGGATATTGTAGCTCCAGCAGCGAAGGACCGCAAGTTGCTTCTGCTCAAACAGCCGGTGGGCGTGGCCTCTGTTATCACCCCAGTGAGTAGCTCCTCCTACAGCCTGAAGATTAGATTGCATTCATAATATTCAAATATGTAATCATGTCTTTGGACCCATAGTGGAACTTTCCCAGTGCCATGATAACCAGGAAGGTGGGTGCTGCTCTGGCCGCTGGCTGCACTGTGGTGGTGAAACCGGCCGAAGACACGCCTCTTTCTGCTCTAGCACTTGCTGAGGTTAGCTATTAGTGAGTTGTTTCTTTGCTTTTTGCTTTGTGAGTTGTATGTAAGTATGTATATAGAATTCTGATTTTTTTTTCATTCTACTCCTCTACAGCTGGCAGCGCAGGCAGGAATTCCTCCTGGAGTCTTTAACGTGGTCCCCTGCTCCAGGGAGAAGGCTGCTGCTGTGGGCGAGGTCCTCTGTACCGACCCTCTGGTGGCCAAAATCTCATTCACTGGCTCTACTGGCACCGGCAAAGTATTTACTCTCATCTGAACCTAAAGATACAGTGCATGCATATACTGCATTCAAAAGTTACATGAAGACTGTGTGGTAGAGGAATATTGCTTTATTCTACATATATTGAACATTCGATGCAGATCCTCCTAAAACACGCTGCTGGAACAGTCAAGAGAGTCTCAATGGAGCTGGGAGGCCACGCCCCATTTATCGTCTTTGACAGCGCAGACCCAGACAAGGCTGTAGCTGGAGCGATGGCCTCTAAATTCAGAAACTCAGGCCAAGTAAGCTGCTGATAAGATTGTTTATTGAATGTTTTATCTTTAAGAACAAAACATGTTACTTGATATCATTATTACATAAATTGCAAACTAGTTTGCCTAGTAATTACTGAATAGTAAATCAGAATCAGAAAACTTTATTTATCCCGAAGGAAATTGTTTATCTCAAGACATTGTTAAGGCTTCTATAACTGGGTTGTAATCCATGGATGTAAGACGTAACTGACATTTCCTCCTGATCTCCATTGTGTGCTGTAGACCTGTGTATGTTCCAACCGCTTCCTAGTGCAGAGTGGGATCCATGATGTGTTTCTAGAGAAGCTGGGGAAAGCCATGGACGCCGAGCTACGAATTGGGCATGGCTCTGAGCCCACCACCACACAGGGACCCCTCATTAATGTTCGCGCTGCTGAGAAGGTACCATGCTCATGAGGAGGCTCAGTAACTTACAGGTTGTGTTTACCAGTAATGAGTCAAGTAGATTATTTATGTTATCGTTTTGGACAGCATACAATACACTTATATGGACAAAAGTATTGGGACACATAAGATTTTCAGGGTTTAAGCTAGGCCCCTTACTTCCAGTATAGGGTAATATTAATGCTTCAGCATACAGAGAAATTTTGAACAACGCCATGCTTCCAACTTCGTGGACACAGTTTGGGGAAGAACATTTTCTATTCCATCCAACACCACTGCATGACCCCATACAGGCTCTACAGAATGAGTGGGCACAAATTCCCACAGAAACACTCCAGAATGCAGAACCATGTCCAGATTAAAGTATATTTAAATGCAATGTCATTATAGTCACTGTTGGTCAGGTGTCCCAGTACTTTTGAGCATGTGTGTTTCTGTGCAAGTTTCAATTTAATTGAACATTATTAAGAAAATGTGCTATGCTCATGTGAATGGCAAGAGTTCATATATGTTTTAGTGTGTGTGCAGTTCTATACTGTAACAAAGCTAGTTTCTCACAGTTAAGGAGGAAGTTTGAATATAGAGGCTGAATGTGAACCACTGCCAAGGCTTTTAAACATATGGCACACATGGATCTACTAAATTGTATGGATATTCTGACAGATTTGTAGCTTGTGAATCAATAGGAATGGTCAGAAATGACTTAATGTAACCGAACTACTGTTACATTAATATGTATTAAGTGTTTTTAGTTCTCTATGACGATGTGCTACTTATAATGACTGAAATCTAAACAGCTGTACATTACTTTGCAGGATAAGGTTAAGAGGATGAAGGCAATATATTTAAAGAGCATTCTGTCCTCTAGGTGGAACGCCAGGTTGCGGATGCCGTGTCTCAGGGAGCTGTAATACTGAAGGGTGGGAAGAGGCTGGATGGCTCTTTCATGCAACCAACGCTGTTGTCCAACGTTAGCACGAACATGCTGTGTATGCAGGAAGAGACTTTCGGACCCCTAATACCAGTTGTTAAGTGAGTTTATTGCATGGTATATTAGGTTTAATATTTGTTATGTAGTATAGTGTATATAGCATAGTGAACATATGTTGTATTTTCTGTGTGTATGTACTAGGTGTATATATTACTTAGCTTAGTGTATATAGTATTAGGTAATGTTCATATAGTATAGAGTGTGTGTTTAGTATTGAGTATATTACAAAGCATAGTATCTAGTTTATACATTTTGCAGTATAGTGGGTTTAGTATTGAGGACACAGTATATAGAAAGGTGTATACATTAAGGAATAGTGTAAATAGTATTATGGATAATGCATATAGAGTATGTGTTGTGTGTGTGTGTGTGTAAAGTGTACTACAATGTAATTTTTGAATTGAGCCTCCTTACAGTTATTACTTATTGATTACTTTGGGGAATATTATTTTGTTAATGGTCTTTTTGTTAAAAATAATTAAAGAACGTGCTCTTGCTTGTGTTTTTCAAATTCAGGTTCAACACAGAGGAGGAGGTGCTTGCCATTGCAAATGCATCACCGGTTGGATTGGCAGGTTCGTCTATCTGTATATATGTGTGTGTCTTTTGTATGATTGATGAAATATATTGTTTATGCTTAAAGGACTACAGAGTGTGACGGATGGGTTAATGGTTTCTCGTTCAACAGGTTACTTCTACTCTCAAGACTTGAGTCAGATCTGGCGTGTAGCGGAGCAGTTGGAGGTGGGGATGGTGGGGGTGAATGAGGGTCTTATCTCCGCACCAGAGGCCGCTTTTGGAGGAGTGAAGCAGTCAGGGCTGGGAAGAGAGGGATCCAAATATGGAATCGATGAATATCTGGAAGTGAAGTATGTGTGTATGGGTGGCCTCACTCTCTAAGCACAGAACAGCATCTGCTGAGCGGTGGAACTATTGCTGAAGGGGTGATGACCCAATAATTAATTCAGTTCTCGAACTGACGTGAGATTATAGAGACTTATTTATATACACATAACTATAATCAAAACGAATAAACAGTGTGAGAGGGAATAGTACACATTTTGTCCAAATACATTTGATTATTCCAATCATTTGAAATGTTCTAAATGATCGCCATATAACATATATTCAGATTTAAAAGGATTTTGAATCCGAGATCAAAATGTAATTTCGTTTTCACTATTATAAGCGCTAATAAGACTTGATTTGAATAGAACTCCACAGATGGGTTTGGCTCAGTCACTGGAGTGTATGTAGCATAAGCCCCTCCCACTTTATTGTAATAGTATTCATTCAGATGTATTTTTAGTGAAAGGAAATGAGAGCCCCCTTAGAAAAGACCAAGGATTCTTTCTGAGAGTTTAAAAAACGTTAAATTTTTAAATGTTTATAACTGTGTTTAGATGGCAGCACATGCTGAGAACAGGAAAATGCTAAAACATGATCTCGGCACTAGTGCCCATTACTAATATCACCAGGTCTGAACCTACAGTACAGGTGACGCTGTAATTTAGTACCATCCATTAAAAGAAATCAAATATAGTTTACATGTGATGGTGGGCAATAAATGCAGAATGCATGTTGGAGGTTCTTTATAAAAAAAACACTGTGAATACATGTAGATGTGAGTAAACAGTTTTGTAGTTGTCTTACAAGAGAATCTAGTTGTAATAATTATTTTTGTAAAATGTTTACTACTGTCAAAACCTGACTTAATCTAAAATCCCAAAATGGTTAATTGTGCTGCTAGAAAAAATGTCAGTATGTCTTTTAAGTGCCAATAACCTTCTTTATGTACATTTGTAATGTGGTACGTTTTGTTTTTAATGTTCCATTTTTTTTTTAATAACTCTTTTGAATTTTCTAACATTTTTATTACTTGATTTTGTTGCAGTTCTGTTTTCAGTTACTCCCCTGTAAATAACAAGTAACAAAAGTAGTCTTTGTTTTTTAATGGGAAAATAAAAGTGCCACTCAAAAGTGCAAACAAGACCTGGGTACATATGCAAATATTCAGAAATAAAGCACAAATATTTGATCTACCATTACACCTGAATGCGTTTTTTACCATTACTTGCTATTTATACAGAATATGGTGCCCTGATGGGACACACCATTTACCAAGAGTGTGTTTAGACCAGCTACCAAACATTCACTATGTTCCAGATCATAAGATTTCTCAGTACTAGCTTATATTAAGGCTGCACAGTGTGTCAACAAATTACACCTCTACCAAATAACAAAATCTGAACATATCCTGGGCACACTGACCAACCAGTGAGTCGAAGCACTGTCATTGGTTTAAACATTCATTTAATCTTTAGCCACTGGTATTCGATTCCCTGTCTGGGTGACTACACCAAAAAGACGTCCTGGGCAAGACTCCTTACGTTCACTTACATTTGCAACATGATTCAACTGTAAAGCTTACACTATATGGCAAAAAGTATAGGGACGCATGGCCTTTAATTTGCAATACATATACTGTGGGAATTTGTGTCCATTCAGTCAAGTTCTTACATCTGTCATTGACCTTGCATTGTGCACTGGGACACAGTCATGCTGGAATAGAAAAGGATCTTCCCCATAAGATTGAAAGTAAGGGACATAGGTAAGGGACATAGCCCAAACCCTGAAAAACAGGTGTGTCCCAATACTTTACTCCACATAGTGTATCATAGTAGGAGAACACTTGTTTTGTATTAAGAATTCTATCACAATTGCGGTATGTCCCAAATATGGTATTATTCATTATATTTCAGTGTTCTCTGGGAGAGAGGATTGGGGGATACTGACTTAAATTTTAAAAGCTTGACTTTTGATTTAAAAGCTTGTATCTGATGCAAACAAATCCTAAAACCCACCAAAAACATAGATCCAGAATATGTCATAGGACCAGATGCATAGAATTTTTACTTACAAAAACAACTTACGTAGCCACGCTGTGCCCTGTCTCAGTCGCAGAGGCTCCGCCCACACAGGTAAACTTACCTCTTACACAGCCAGAAATCTTGCAAGATTCATTGTGCCCTAAAGTTTGTGATTTTCTTTTGTAAAACTGAAGGGTATAAAACCTCTCCCACAGCCTACAGTGGAGCTCAAAGTTTTGCGAACCCTTTAGACTTTTCTATTTCTGAATAAATATTACCTAAAACATTGTATTTTCATGAAAGTAGATAAAAAGAACCCAATTAAACAAGTGTGACTATATATATATATATAATTTTTTTTTTTTAGGGAAAATGTTCCTACATTATACTTTCAAACACACCTGTTGTATTAAATTGATAAAAGCCTATTTTAATCAAGTGGTCTAACATAACACCTACCTTGTAATCAAGTCAACTTTTTAAACTTGTGTTTTGATTATGGTTCACAAAAAATTATATAGCCATTTCCTTTACCCAACATAAAGTCAGACAAGACATATTTGCCATCCAAAGTTTGCTTCTCCAGTTTTGAATTGGTTCTACAATGCTAATATAATGGCATCCAAATAGATACTTGCCTCTGGACCAAGAGATCATGGGTTCAAATCCTACCTTCAACACCACCATTGGGTTGCTTCAGGGAGACTGCCGCCTGTAGTTAGGGAATGGCAGTCGCTTTGGATAAAACCGTCTGCAAAATGCTTTAAATGTAAATCTTAGCTTTTAAACGTTTTTGCTCTGGTGCAAAATAAAGAAAAACAAAGTTCAGACACCAAACATGTCTTGGCTGATTAACTGTTTGACTGTTATATTAATCAGATTTCCCACAGGGATCCATTTCTTTAAATAAGAAAAGCCATTTAACTGATAGGGTTCAGCCAATAATAGAGTAGTCGATTATCATATTTCTTTGACTTAGGGCAGTAAGTGTCAATGAGCAGTGCGATGCTCCTCAAAGCCAAAATGTGTTCAAATCGACCTAAAATTCATCTAGTTTGTGTTTCTGGTGTTTTCCCACTTGGCTATTAATTGGCAAAGTTAAAAGTCGAGAGTAAACTAGCAGCCAGCAGACAGTAGGAAATGCATCCTACACAAAACTATTTACATAAATACCTCAGATCAGTCAATACATTCAGCCAGTCTGTGTAAACTTTCTGATTTCCTGCTCTGACCCTAAATCACACCCGTAAGATATACTGCGGCCTGTTCAGGAAAGATGAATCTCATCCTTCCACTGGACGCAGGCTGTAGGCTTCTCCATTCGTCATGGATCCGTTCACTCTGTTCCTGGCCCTGTCCGGCCTCTCGTAGCTGAAAATAGCGTCCTGCTCACTGTCAAATTCTGACTCGGACATCATCAGGCTGGAGTTGTGCTCGGTGCTCCTGTGTTTGATGTCTAGAAAAGACAAAAATATACTTGTTTTGTTCTTTTTCTTTCCTACACGCTTTCCACATAACCATATAACACAACTCACTGTATTTTGGCCGCAGTTCCATTCTCTCCTGTTCATCCACGTTGTCTAATATAGTGTACTTGGTTTTCTTCCTCACTTTTGTACGTCTTCCTCTAAACATGGCAGAACAGCTGGCATGACATACTCATAAAATACACAGGACTGCAGCAAAAAAGAGATGGTTCGTTAACTCCACATATGCAACTGAAGTGAGATAGGAGATCCCTATTACCTTTTACACCAGGCCCAGCTTGTAGAAACGAGAAAAATGACCACCACGATGCAGCAGATGGTCACATACAGCGCACTCCAGTCTGCAAACGAGAGAGACCAAGAATATCTGAGGGAACAATGACTTCAATAGTTTCCAGTTGCTTATATAGTGATTTCCATACTGTTCTGAACGTGTACACAGCAACAGGCCGGAAGCATCTGGAGCTTCTTTTATATAGTAACAGGTAATACAGTAGTACAGACAATAATACATCAAGCTAATGAGCCAAAGTCTGACTGATGATTGTCTTCCACCAGCTCACCATAGCTTCTTTTCTACATAAAAAATCTGTGCTAGCACTGCGAGGACTACAGCTCACAGCCGACACATACATGCCTCATGCCCCAGTGTGAAAGGGTTAGTGATTTTAATATAGTGGATCATTATGTGTAATCTACTTAGTATTTTGAGAATGTTTAGCTGCTTTAATATTGAAGTAGTTTAAGACATAAGCAAGAACAGTGATGGCTTTGGTTTTCTGTGTTAAAAGCTCCTTACACTGTCAAGATGTCTTTGATGCTTTTTAAAGTACTAATAATAAAATAGATTTAAGCCACAAAAACGTACGGCCTCACTGTCAGTTAAAAGCCATGGAATAGAGATGCGTTTTAAGAAGAGATTTAAAAATAGAGAGGTTAGGAGCCACCCTGATGTGACGAGGCAGTTCATTCCACAACCTGGGAGCAAGTACTGAGAATGCTCTGTCCCCTCTATTCTTAATCTGTGCCCTTGGTATAAGTAAAAGGGACTGGCCTAGAGATCTCGAAGGGGAATGAGATTTTTAAAGATCAGCAATGTAGGATGGGGTCTGCCCATGTAGGGCCTTAAAACTGTACACTACATAAATACACATATATCATCATGCGCTGCGGGTTTCTTTTATTGTGCCCTACATAGTGAACGAGTGCACGTTTCGGACACATTAGTGAAAGTGAACAATCGGTCTTACGTGAACACACCACAGCGTGAACAGCACGAAATACTTCCTCTGCATTTAACCCATTCACCAAGTGAAGCAGTGGGCAGCCATGAACGCGGCGCCCCGGGAGCAGTGTGTGCTCGGTACCTCAGCTGTGCCTAGCGGTCCTGGGAATCGAACCTGGACTTTCTGACCACAGGGCGAATGCCCGACCCACTAGGCTACCAGCTGCCCCTTACACACTACTGTTACCGCGCAAAAGTCAAGAAGAGGAGGCGGAGGGAGGAGAGATGGGGTGAGTGGGGCTTCAAACAGAGGAGATTGGCAAAATATCTCTACATAATAAAGGTAACAGTCAACCAACAACACTAACAGCCAGATGGAATCTGACAGCTGACAGTCAACCTGATGTGTCAGTGCTCTAATATATTTTACTGGTCTCGCATTAAAGGCGAAGATGGATGCCACTGTAATGTCTAGAAGAGCCACTCACCACAATTGCTCTCATTGTCATCAAGGAACCGGCGAAATGGGTTCTCCATCCACAGAGGATCGCAAGAACAGGCCCTAGTGACCGGGTCACAATGACCACGTCCAGAGCACAGCAGTAAACACACTGGAGTGGACACATGGAAATAAAAGTTTGTGTGTGTGCTATAGCTTTTATAGCTATTTACATTTTGTTTTCACATGATGAAGTGATGAAACCCCATGGCACTCACTGACTGTGTCCACTCTGAGCACCTTGAAGAGCAGGAAATCCGTTTTCTCCTTCAGCAGCTGATACCTCAGGAGACGTGCCAGCTTTGGGCCAGGGATCGTTCCATCAGGACCCTGAACTGAAAACCTTAACACTGTGCTGTTCACAATCACACAAGCACAAATACACAGATTATGTCCTTTCAAACTGCTGTGCAGGTGTTACACTGATATATGTGCTATAAATATTGGGTGGGTGAACAAATGAAAAAAATAAATAGTGCTTTGTCCACATTACCTGATATCAGACTGGCCATGTAGACCTTTAAGAGCGATGTCGGCATCCAGGACATGCAATAGTGCAGCCAGCTGTCTTACCACCGTATCCCTCTGCTGCTGACTAACCTGAGCCACTGGCACCTGCAGCTCCATCTCCACCTCTTCCCGTTCACGCAGGTCTATACGCACACACACACACACACACACACAGACATACCATGCAGATCATAATACAGAAAACCAGGACTCAGTGGAGTATTTGGCGTCTTTTCAGCTGCATTGTCTTACACGCTGGGAAGCTTATAGGGAAGGCCCATATCTCTATTCATGTTTCTTTATTTTTATTGTATTTTATTTATAGTCCATTAATAAGATTTGTGTGTTTTTATGCATCCTAACTCTTTTTTACATTATAAACCTCACTTTAACTCTAAAATTAAGAGTTGTTAAATCACATCCATTATTCATTCAAAACAGGCTCTATTTGCATGGTTTCCATATATGGACTGTATGGAGTGGACATTGAACAATGTGTATCAGAACGTCAAGAGTTTATATAATACGCCAGTGATTTAAAAAACCAAGCAAGTGTTCTATTCCATGATACGGGTTCCTGAAGGGCAGAATATGTTGGGTTGTTTTGACCCACAGTTGAAGTTAGCTGGGTTAACAATTCATTACCATGAAATCGCTCAAGTGGTTTCTTGAAGGACATGGAACATAAGACCCTACCAGGACGCACTTCCACAGTGGCTGTTGCAGTGCTGGAGCGGCCCTGAGGATCGGCCACCCGCAGCTTGAACAGGTATGTGCCCTCTACCAGATTAGCCAGGTAGAGGGAAGCCTGCCGATCCGAACCATAGAGAATGTCCTTTTCCAGGACGGAGAGAGAGAGAGAGAGAGAGAGAGAGAGAGAGAGAGATGTTAGCAAATGATTAGTGCATTAAATTGAGGAGTGTCTGAAGTGCACTCACCCCTGCGGCTGGACTCTGCTCATCTCTGACCCAGAGGAAGGACACATTGCCAAAGCCGCAGTTGGACACAGAGCCTCTCAGCACCAGGGAGTTGTTGGGTAAGGTGAGTGTATGGCTACCACTGGCATGGGCTATCAGAGGCAGGCTTTTGGCTATAGGAAAACAAACATGGTGTAATGCACTGGTAGAATGAGTGAGTGAAGAACGAAATTAATTGTTTTATTCACTATTGTTTTTCTCTTTAACTTTTACAGCACAAGGACACAACAGGACCTGGCCGATGTGAGTGGAAACCACCGCTGAAGGAATGAATGGATGTTTTTAATACCACAATGCACATGTGTGTGCTCTCACCCTCTTTGACTGTGACGGTGAGAATGGCGCTGTCTGCTGCTCCCTGCTGGTCCTGCACAGTCAGCTTAAACTTGTGACTCCCAGCTCGCAGGCCCGTCACCATGGCGATGGCCTTATTTGCATCCTTTATTTTTGAGCCAGGAGGACCACTTAACAATCAGACACGAGAGCAGTAGTTGAGCCAAAAAACGTTTCTCTGAAATCTCTCATTTAACAAGTGCAGCCAGCTAAATAAACACCCCAAAGAAGTTATTTTAAAACCCCACTCACTGCAGTAAGCCTCATAGTAAGCTGCTACTGCAATAACACAGATTTTAAGCACCATTTCAACAAAAATATGTACTATGTCCTGCAGTTCTAAACAAACCTGTGTTAAAATAATGGTTACATTTAATGACATTAAAGAAGCACTTTTTGTTCCTTAAAGAATGTTTCAATTAATTCCATAAATCACTTGACTGTGAAAAAGGTTTTTGTTCTAATGAAAGGCCAAGCCAAGAACAATTTAGGAAACATCTTTTTTAAGACTGTGGGGCAACTGAAAAACTGCTTACGCCTGACAAAAAAAATCTGACTACACTGTTAAAAAGGATAAAAATGTACAAATATAGGAAATGTACCCTTCAGGGTAAAACTCAGCTATTAAGGTCCAACTGTGTATCTTAAATGTTTTTGGCTGTTTTTTTTTTAAAACAGAAACAAAATAAAAGACCTGGAGTCAAAATAGAGTGTATAGTTAATGCAACTTAAACATATATCTTAGCTTGTGATATAGAATATTCAATACACAAGTACACAAACACAGTAGAATCATATTACCTAATTAAAGATGCTGAGGTCACCAGTGACAGTGCTTGCACTCTGACACTGACAGGTTTTCTGGAAATGATGTAGGAGTGACATCAGTGTGAGTATAGACTGGCTGATACCTGAGAATGTCCCACTGGTAGCGGGTGATGGCCTGGTCATCTGTGCTGTCGGTGCCGTTCAGTGTGATGCTGTTTGCTGGGAGAAGCAGCTGCCTGTCTGGTCCTGCTACAGCGACAGGAGCTCTGTTCTCTGTGACACAATGCAGTTTTAACTGAGACATTTCATGCCTGCACTTAATCAGGTCTTTTATTTTAAGAGCCCCCTAGAGACCATCTACAGATGCTCTTATCGTTATCAACAGCATAATGGCTGTGTTTAGGACTAGATTTGTACATAACGATAGATTAAAAAGAATCATTTATATCAATGACAGTGTCAGCATCTACAAAGCACTTTTCATCGTTTTGTTTTCCTACCATTTGAGAACAGCAGCATGGCATTATGTGAACATTTCATAATGGGCTATATAATAATAATAATAATAATAATAATAATAATAATAATAATAATAAAAAAACACGTTACATTACTATACATTAATGATTTTATATTCTTCTGTGAATTCATCATTTTTTTCTAACAGAATTGAAATTCAAGATTGCAAATACTTTCTAATTGCAAATCATTTTGAAAGATTATTAACAGAACTTTTAAACTCTGTACCATCGGCGTATATTTACCAGGAAGAACAGAGACTGAAACAGTGTCCGAGTCCGTCTGGCCATTAGAGTCAGTGACAGTGAGCTGGAAAGAGTATTGACCCTCCTGGAGGTCGGACAGCTCCAGAGCTGGAGATTGTACACCCTAAGATGACCAAAAGACAATATTTAGACACTCATTATTTGAACTGAAATGCCTTGGCACTTCAGTTTGTCTTTATAAGTGAAAGGTCGGTAATCCTACTCATCGTAAATGTGTTTCTGTTGGTACCTGCATGGTTGGTGCTTTGGCTGAGCTGCTGGGGTCAAGGCTCCACAGGTAGCTGGTGATGGATTGGTCATCTGTGCTCTGATTGGCCAACAGAGTGAGGCGATTTAGAGGCAGGGTGATGACCTGGTCTGTGCCTGCTCTAGCCACTGGAGGCTTATCCTTTGGACTGCTTACTGTCACTGTGGCAGTGGTGGAGTCAGTCAGGCCTTCGGAATCAGTAACCGTCAGCCTGAAACAGGATGACAGAAATCAGGACAGAACACTGAGGGCCTGTCAGCTAATCAGGCCAGTCCAAATTAAACCAGCCTCAAAGCGAGAATCAGGGAGTAAGGCTGCTGTGTAAAAGTCTTTGACACAGTGGAGTGTGGATGAGCCTGAATAAGTTATTTATCCTTGGAAGTTACTACCCTTGCACAAGTTACTAATTTTATATCACTATTCAAATGTAACGCACAATCGCAATCAACATGTAATTGATTTATGTCATATGACATAACTAATGTGAGTTGAGTTAATGCTCAGTCTCGAAGCTGCACCACAATTACCATTATACACGGCTTAATGTGCTCAACAGGCAGTTGCTTCACAGTTTCAGTGTTATACATTATTTGACTAATGTTATTTAAATAAGTGGTTGATTTTTCGTTCATGAGTTTAAAATGCCTGTTTGGTCTGTTCCAGAGCAAATAGTTTTAAAGCAATTACTGCAACTTTGGCTTATAGAAGTACTGCTAGCATGCTTAATATATGTATCCAGCCCATCAAGAGTTTCAGGTTAGGAAATAGAAGCAAGCCTAAAGAAATCAGCAATCGACCAATATGGCTCAAAAGAATCACTTGGTCTTGAGAACATATGTAATTGCCTTCACAGTTAATTACAGGTACATTTCCTTTACGTTCTGCCTTGAAAGACTAGCTTTCCTCTGTTTGTTGCAATGCCAAGAAATAACAAGATGTGGCAAAAAAAAAATAACGAATGGGTTTTCTCTCCATAAAACAAGACTGCACACCATATTTTTAATCAGATTAAAATCCTAGTCGAAAAGTTTCAATTTCTGCAACCCAAAACAAATACAACTGAATTCCAGTGTGCTATCAGTGAGAAACATCTGTGCTAGTTGTGTAGTAGTATCAAGCAAGATTCCCATTCTTAGGGTGGTCTAGTTGGTAGGATTCTTGCCTCTGGTGCAAGAGGTCATGGGGTTCGGTCCCTGAGCAAGACCCTTAACCCCAAGTTGCTTCAGGGAGACTGTCCCCTGTAGTTAGGGAATGGAAGTCGCTTTGGATAAAAGTGTCTAATAAATGAAAAAAAAAATTTTGTTTCTCACTTTGACTTTACTAAATCACATAATTGAGAGGCATTAGTTGCAACTTGTGCTAGTGTCTGTCATGTAGATTTCGAGCTCTTCGTGGTACCTGAAGGTGTATTCACCCGGAGAAAAGTTCTGCAGACAGAGGACAGGCGCATCCATCGGGCCCTCACTTTTCCACAGAGGTCCAGCCACCTGCTCCCACAGGTAACTCACTACACCTGTATCATCTGAGCTCTCTGGAAGAAGAGTGTAAAAATAGGAAAGAAGTAGTAACTAGAAAGTCCACACTCTCAGTAACAATTTCCATGGTTAAAATCTTTACTCCGATTCTGTACACTGATGGATGAACCTTGGGTGGCTATCTTTGACACTAAGACAATTAAAAATTAAAATACGTTGATGGCCACAGCTGTAACATTACCTGTCTTTCCCCTGTTCTCCCCTGTCTTGCTCCTGTCTCCTCTACGGCCCTAGTGTCCTTGTTTCCCTTGTCATGATACATAACCCCGTATTCAGTCTGTGTTTGTAGGTTCTTTGTGTTTTGTGAATTCTTTTTGCTCTGTATTTGTTTCAGGTTACCTTTATTGTTTTCACTCAGTTTTCTGTGATTTGTTTTTTGATCGTCTTTTGCTCGCTGTTTGTTCTGAACACGTATTTTGTATTTTTATGTTTGGTTTCGAGATTACTGTTTGCTTTTATCCAGATTAACCATGCCTTGTTTGATGCATCCAGTTCTCTACATTGCTCTACACTAATCTGCCCTGTTTGTCTCCATTTAGTCCTGGTCTGTCCCTGTTCATCTCTGGTCTGTTTTCGTTCTGTTTTTTCCTGTTTCATCTTGTTTTACTCTGTTAGTTCCATGATATGTTCATTTGTTCTTTAGCACATCCATCTCTTCGTATATGTCTATAACTATCTATTTACCAAGACGTTACATTTAACCAGAGATGGTTTTAAATTCAGTACTCACATTTTATTGTAAAGTTAATCATTCTTCCAGTAAAAGAACAAGAAAGAGGAACATACGATTGCCATTAATGACGATGATGGAGTCGACTGAGAGAGACACGTCCTGGTGCTTGGGCAGAGCGACTGATTTGGGAGGAATATTCCTACTGACTTCTGCAAAATGAGCAAAGTTCAGCTATGATGAAATGGGATAAATGAAGTACGTTTTATATACAAATATAGATTTGTTTATATACATATAACAGTAGTTTACCAGGGTGCACTGTGACATTTACAACACATTCTCCATAGGCCTGCTTTCCCTCCACTCTCACTCTGACAGTATATACACCTGCAGAGAGCTAAAAAAAGACATTTTTAAGAAGTTCATGAAGTTTTAAAGGTTAAAAGTGCATTTCCATCAGTTCTGCCTGAAATGCTGAAGTCCAGTGAGATCTCACCTCAGATATTTTGACAGTCCTGCTGTGTTCTCCTTCCATCACTGCCCGCTGTCCATTCGGTGAGATGACCAAACTCCATTCATACGTGTATAGGGTGTCTGAAAGAAAATACAGTATAAACATTAATATGGGAAGGTCTCCCAGCCAAGGATTAAGCCTATTCTGATATTACAGTCTCGTCTCAGTGGAGAATCTTCATGCAGAATACCATGTAGTCCCAGATTTGATAGATGTTCATCATAATACAACTGTGACTGAATTAAGCATCTGAAGTTTGATTCCTGCTTGTACAAGAGAAACTTATTTAATCAAATTTTCATCTTACCAGTTTCAGTCTCTGGACTGACTGAGGCAGTTAGTTCTACAGCATTAGTGGGTAGTGTTACGTCATCAATGTTTCCAATAGATACAAGCAAAGTTTGAGCTGAAAGATATAGAGACAAAAGGCACTTGTGAATGAACACATTATAGACACACCAATGAACCAATAAAACATCTGGACAAAACGGCTATTTCTAGCCGTTATGTAATATCTGTGGTGGGCTACCTGGCTGTGGAGCGGTGGTCTGGGGTGTTGTGCTCATGTTAGGCTGGGAAGGAACAGAGCTGCTGATTGGGCTCAGTTTGGATGGATCTGCGCTAAAAAGTTGCAGTACGGCTGTTGGTTCCATGCTTGTGAAAGAGATGTTAAACTGGTCTTCATCATCCTGAAAGAGGGACAACTGCTTTCAAATCACCATTGTTAGACAACACGAGCTCCACTAAAGGATTTCCTGCAAGACAGCCGTGTTCTGCAGAGTCAGCTCCACAATTTCAAATAGCTTTAAGTTTACAACTATGAGAAACACTGTTTTCTTTTTGCTAACACTGAATAAAGCGAAGAACACAGACATAACAGACTAGCTTCAGCTCATTCATTTAGGGTACGAAGGCTTCCTATAAATCAATACAAACTGACAAAGTCTGACGCTCACCAAGCCACAGAATTTGGTCATATGTTCATAGTGATGACAACACACAGCTAAATTTTTAAAGATTTACATTTTGAACATTCTTCCAAGCCATCACCAACACACTCACTCTCTCCTCAGCATCCTTCTCCCAACACATTCACTCTCTCCTCAGCATCCTTCTCCCAACACACTCACTCTCTCCTCAGCATCCTTCTCCCAACACATTCACTCTCTCCTCAGCATCCTTCTCCCAACACACTCACTCTCTCCTCAGCATCCTTCTCCCAACACATTCACTCTCTCCTCAGCATCCTTCTCCCAACACAC
>JBBPDH010000007.1:20358611-20380483 GCA_037974565.1 Clupeocharax schoutedeni
GGAGGCAAGTATCCTACCCACTGAGCTACCTCCACCAGTTGATGGTCATTTTATGTTTCTGAATAATCGCAGCACCTTCTTACCAAGCTTCTTGCTGCTGGTCTTGTAACCCATTCCAGCCTCATGCAGGTCTACAATCATGTCCCTGATGTCCTTTGACAGCTCGTTGTTTGTGTCCATAGTGGTAGAGAGGTTGGAATGGAAGAAACTGATTCTGTGCACAAGTGTGCCTTATACACATAATGAGGTCAGATCAGGAACGATGTAATTGAGAGTTTGATTGTAATCTGTGTGCAACATGGACACACGGTCAGTCTGTAGGAGCTAGAAATCTGGCTGGGTTGTATAGGATCAAATACTTTTTTCACTCCATGCCTTGCAAATTCATTTATAATTATCAAGTAACATGTGTTTTCTTGCTTTTTGGTTGATATTGTGTCTCTCATCGATTAGAGACTGTATATTTTTTTGTAAGTCAGCAAATGTCAGCAAACAAATGAATCAAATAACTACTTTCTCCACTGTACCTGGACTCTACAATATTATCAGTACTGCATTCCTAGTTTTTGTTTTTGCACTGTATATAGTTGACGCACCTATATTGTTTACAGGTGTACTGTTAAAGACTATAGCTCATTTTGTGTTTGCCATCATTTTCAGCCCCCCCCCCCAATCTCATACGAGAGATACTGAAGCGCCCGATACACTCATACTAGAACCACACTGCACTCATCCAACACAAAAATATCTGCTCAGCTGACATGATTCCTTTTCCATTGATGGACAGGATTTGGGGGGTAATAAGGACACAGTAGATAGGCCACAGTCAGTGACTTTAAAGGTACAAAGTAAACCTAAGCGGTTGGTGTATTTGATATACTGGGCTTAGTGGTTTCAATTACAAAGGAATTTTCTGTGGCATGTATTTACCTGTGATTGTCCCAATGAAAGAACCCTTCAGAAGGACATAAGTCATCTGTCGCAGATCCTGGTTGTCTGCAGGGGAGGCAGTGACTGTAATGTTGGATCGGATCTGCACTTTGTGAATGGGTCCCTGAGGACAAAAATGCCCAACACTAATGTTCTCCTGTTCCTGATCAGTCACAGTGAGAAGGACACTGCTGTTGCACATCTGGTAAGCCAGAGACTGCTGCAGGCTGCCCAAAGGTGACACCAGCTCCACTGCACCGTGCTGTGGGACATACAGATGCCAGCTGACCTCTTGCAGGACACCCAGGAGACATCTCTCTAGCACGGGGACCCTCAGAGAAAATTCAGAGGATGCACAGTCTTTCTGCTGCGGACATGCTGTGGATAAAAGTTCTATTATTACTTATATGTGAAGTAAATGCTAGCCTAGTTTATACATAATTTACACAGGTCAACAGGTCAAAATCATCAGAGCTAAGTTAATGTGGGTTTTGTAGTGTTGATGTGACTGAAAAAAACTGAAAGCACTGAAAGCAGATCTGAAATCAGCTTGAGAAGCGGCTTTAGGAAAGTGTGTTGTGGTTTCTGATATTGACCCGTGTTATCCCTCAGAACTAGAAGTCTGGAAAGAAATAAGTGTTTTTATACTTTTTCAAAAACTTTCTCATTAGAAAAGGTTTGATTCGGATGATCAACTACTCAGTAGCTCATAAAGCAGAATGCTTTTTTTTTTTTTTTTATCCAGCGGCTGTAACGGTTCGGCCAGTGGTCGGTGAGGGCCACTGCTTTTGGGTTGTTTTTCTATTCCGTTTGTTCACGTTTAAGGGTCTTTTATTTTGGCATCCCAGTTTGTTTGGTTCTTTGGTCACGTGTCTTGGTTACATCTGTTTTCTGTTCATGTCTCACGTGCTTATGAGTTCCATCTGTTTGTGTTTCACCCCTGATTGCCAGCCTTATTTAAGTCCTGTTTGTGTTGACCCATGTTATCTGTCAATCATCCTCAGTTACCCCACGTATGAGCTGTGTTTGATCCTAGTTTTCTGTTTTCTTGCGGCCAAAGCGCCAGGTTTTGGTTTTCTGTGTTTTTGAATAAACGCACGACTCAGCAGGGATTCCAGCTGTCTCGCATTGTCCTTTCTAAGAGGAAGCTCACCGCTGAGGGGGACTAGCCTCCCCAGTTGTGACAACCGCCTTTTATTTTTTTCCCTTTTTTTACAGGTATATTATACAGGTCATTTCACCCCTAAGTGGTTAACTTGGATTAGCAGAATAGGTTTTACATGCTTGTGAATGTCATGCAGAGCGCCTACCTATGGTCTGGTTTATATTTAACAGCAGGTCCTCTTCTGCGCAGTCAATGAATGACAGATATGAGGCTTTTACTGAAGAGATTGTCACCGTCCCTTGGGGGACTGAATTCAGTCTTAAGATGCAGGCAGAATCTGGTCTCTTTTTCGTTATTTGTATCATCAGCCCCTCCTCCTTCAGATTTACAGTGCACCTCACTGGAACAGGAACAGTGACACAGACAGACAGTAAGCCAAAAACACTGCATGTTATGAAAAAAATAAAAAAATAAATCTTAACTGTCAGAGCAAGACCCCTCACAGGAATAAGAAAAGCTCCAAGGTGACTTATAAAATCCATGGAATGGAATTAGATCTTAGAGCAAACACATACAAGAAATTTGGTTCCAGTCTCTCAAGTACAACAGTGTAAGACAACAATATGTATACGACACAATGAACAATATATTGAGCAATATATTATACAATAATATACAATCTACAGCATGAATACGTAATATGGATTTATATTTATACTTGTTTTTTGGTTACGACAACAGCAATGTAAAGCCTTCCTAAAAGAATAGAGCCTTGCAGCAATAGTATTGCAGCAAAGTCGGGAAAAAGGTGGGGGCTGACGGGTGGCTCCCTATTAATGACCCTTTATTTCAGGAAAAATCTTCTAACCGCAGGCCCCTCCACACGTCGGAACAAATAGTGTTTGTAAACGTTACAAGAGAATTAACTGTTATTTATTGGGCAAAACGATTGACTTTAAACAGCTTGCAGTAAAGGGTGTGGTTTCTGACCATCTTCCAAGACAACTGAGTCATTAAACACGGGTTTTCTGAAATTACTGTCAAGAATTGCCAACAGGAACTTGAGCCATCTATGTGAATCATTAGTACGACCCCTCAAATAGCTTGGTTCAGCAAAAATGAGTCAGTAGTCTTTGTTACAAGTTACAAGAACAAGCATCCATTTTAACAACTATATAACCATAATAAGCATGTGCTTTTTGTGAAATTATAGTAATTTCTCACAATTCTCTATAAAAATACTAGAGAACTGGATGCATTTCAATGCCTCATCTGGAAAATTTGTATCAGCAGGAATTCAGCAAAAACTGCTGGAAGGAATATCAGAGGGTAATTTAAAATGTATATAAGCACATCTTTAAACAAACCTTTGATTATTATGATTATTGATGGCCATTCTGCATTTTTCGCATTTAACAACTCCCATGCTATCGGTCAAATGCCTGCATTTATTCAGACACTGACTGCACTAAATGTCTTGTTCTGTTGTTTTGTTGCTTGCGTTTTTCTTGCACACTCACTCCTGCTCTCTTAGCTCTCTGTGAATTCTTATCTTGTCTCATGTAGTCTTGTATTGTTTCTGTTTCTGTTCTTGTGTTGCACCATGGTTCTGGAGGAACGGTGATTTGTTTCACTGCATTCTGTGTATCTGGCTGAAATGACAATAAACCTACTTGACTTAAATCGACTCTTCTGTGAAGTGGTTTGATTAAAATAGGTCAAGTCAGTCAAGTCATTTTGAAGGACCAGCATCGATCAAGGTTTCAACATTAGTATCACAACTGAAAAAGAAAACTTGTCTTTGTCCCATCTCTAATGATGAGCTATTACTAGAACATGGCCGACATAATCTGATGACCCATAAGATTGCATAAACTGCATGACTTGCATGAATGCTGGTAAAAAGTCCTGAAAAGTACCCACTTTACTGTCTAAACAGTCTTGGTTAGTCATTGTCTGCAACTATCAAAGTGAAACCTACAGGCAATGTAAACAAAGGCAAAGAAACTCTGTTTGCTACGCACCTT
Organism: Clupeocharax schoutedeni; assembly: GCA_037974565.1. Lineage (NCBI taxonomy): Eukaryota > Metazoa > Chordata > Actinopteri > Characiformes > Alestidae > Clupeocharax > Clupeocharax schoutedeni. Next base: position 20,362,674 of record JBBPDH010000007.1, read on the forward strand.
CACTGTTTCTCTGGACAGCAGTGACCTGGAAATGCAGCGAAAGACGAGAAGATTCGAACATCCTACAGTTCTGCAGGGAAAGGTTGAAAGGGCCCTGGTGCTCAGACGGCTGGGCTTCAGTCAGTTTTTTCACCATTGTCCTGCCATTCAACTGGTACTCCAGTCGCGCATCCTTCCTCCGGCACTTGGGCTCAGAGTAGTTTAGGATGCGCACTGTCGAGTAATATTTGGGGGGGGCTGAGAAGGACCAGGTCACAAACTCATCATCAGGAAAGCTGTATGGGTAGTTTGGGGAGAAGAATTCCTGAGACGATTTCTCGGCTGGCAGGCGGACACTGATAACTCCAAGTACTGCAGGACAGAGAGCAGAGAAATTCAATCAGCTGGAGAACAAATAAACATGCTAATCTAAAGCTCTGCTTGTGCTGGATTAGTTTTACCTGAGAAAGACACCAACACTTCACTTCATTTAAGTGATCTGTGATTTTAATCCAGTACAAATGTGTAACGTCTGGAATCTGATGTTAATAACTTCAGATTGATGGAGCTCTGGGTTCAGCCACTTGCACCATCAGTGACAGGAGTCTGGTTCCAAGCAACCATAGTAATGTAATAAAGCCATAGAGATGACCATGCACTGTACTATTATTGTAAGTGAGCATCGCCCCAGTCAGGCATCACTGATGTCAATAAGGTTGCAATAAGGGTGGTGGGGGGGGGGGGGGTCATCTTCATGAGAACTGGCCAGATAACATGTACATGTTACACACTTATATTATAAAACAAATCAAACAAATCCAGAGTGTCAAACTTGTTTATAACTTCGTTGTATATGTATCTAGTGACCTATAAACCTGTAGCTGGGCTGGTAATCAGGATTAATTGAGCATCACAGCATAATGCACAATGCACACTGGGCTTTGTAGTAATGAACAACATGAAAATGATCTAAAATCTTTAATTCTACCAAACCATTTAAGCTAAAGGATAAAAGGGTTTAGGCCAGAAGGGTTTTTTAGTAGCCATTGTAATCCCCATTCCATCTTTTCAATTTAATGTTAAGTGTTAGCTGCATAATCACCTGTTAGTTCATCATCTTCCACTGAAATGCCAAAGGTTGTTGGGTGCACCTGTCCTCCTCCAGGCACCTGCAAAGACACGCTGCCTTCGGAGAGCAACTGCATCGCTTTGATAACCCCATTCCGACAAAAACTCCCAACTGTGTTTGTGCCTGTGGAGATTGTGTAGACATGTCCGTCTTTACAGCTATCCGTGGGTCGGATCTGCCTCAAACCAGCATCAGTGAATTTCAGACTGAAAGGCTTTTGGACTTTCACATGCCAAGTGAACGTGCGGCTGAAGTTTTGAAGAGAAGGGTACTCCTCTGGGGTGATGGTCCCATTGCATGTATTGCCACATTCTGAAAGAAAATGTAAGGTAAGTGACGGACAAACGAAAAGTTAAAACATCTGTAGAGCAGGGGGTAATCCAGAAGATAGTGGCATTATTTAGGTCTATAGATATAATACACTTATCAACCTTTAACCTGAATAGTATTAAAATGAATAGTCGTAAAATAATGGGGAACCATAAAACAATCTAGGAAACAATCATTGTTCAAAGCAGAAACAATGTACTATAATTCTAAAATTATATACGGTGATTACGTTCTTTAAGACTGACATATTGTACAAAATTCAATTAATTTGAACACATTGATTATTAATTAAACTATCTACTGAGTTTATGACCTGAGGTCAGTCAGGACACTGACATAAGAACACTTGTCTTATATTGACATCAAGCCCATATCCTGATACTGGGCCCCAACTGTAATATTATCTACACGACTTACCGATATATTTAACAATCTCCACTCTGAAGATGTTCTCGGGCTGTGGACATTTGAATTCCACCTCTGTATTCTGTCTGAGAGTCACAGAGGACCGGCATGACTTTCCAATACAAATGTCACAGTCTGACTGAGCAGTCACACTCCTGTTGATGTGGACGGTGGCACCGCTGTGTAGGTTTATGATGAGCGCCAGCCCCCCTAAATGGAAAAAGTCATTAGATCCAGAAAAAGAGTATAATAGCTAATACTGGTGCATAAATGTTTAAATCAGTAGAAACCAGGGCATCTACCTAGATCAGCAAAACAGAAATAAACAGACCAAACGCAGTCCTTTTATCCCAGCAGCATATTAACACTTTGTTTTGGTTTTTTTATAATATTAAACATATCATCAAAATTCTGCTTAAAACATATCGTATTTGTTCAATGCCAGCTATTTTCCCAATAATTATTGTGCATCACTAGATTAGCCCTGTTTTCCTCTTCAGGCATTTAAAATTGACTTGAGGAACAACTGACGTTTGAGTAGAAGACTGCATGTCTTACACATCACTAACGCACTCATCGTTTTTAGTTTAGTCATACCCTCCATCCCCCAGCTGTTCCTTTTTTACATTGTATTTTAGGCCAATTCAGCAATGAAGCAATATAAACAATAAGGCACCATCTAGCATTCCATATCCTTTCTGATCCAAGACATACCATTTATTTATTAAGACTGTAGAGTATAACCCCATCGCAACTCAACTGAAAATGTTACCAATGAAGGAGTTTTAGAAATGTGGTTCTGAGGTGGACTGTGGTCTGTATAAACCGATTTACAGGATGAATGAAAGCAGCCCCTTCTTAAGCCTCTGTCTGCCTGTCTGTTTTAGTATACAGAACTGACTGATGACTCATGTTTTCATGATCAAAAATACACTAAATATTACTTCAAATGGAACATATTGCTAAACAAATACCTCAAAAATGTAAGAGATCCTATATCCTGTAAAAACTAAAAGAAATAGCACAAGTTTCGTTTTTCTGAAGTGAATTTCAGCCAAAAGTCAACACTTCCACCACAAACAGCAGACCACCTGTCTGCCTGGGGTGTGAGTGTGATATTACTGTTTGTGGTCTCTGTGATAAAAAAAAAACTTCATATTTGCCTGTATGTTCAAGCCTGCTGAAGAGACTTATGACTGGATATCATGTTTTCATAATCGAAAATACTCTAAATATTGCTTCAAATGGCACATACTGCTCCACCAACATGTAAAAAATGGAAAAAGATCCTAACAACGGTAAAAGCTAAAACATAACGCTGAATTTTGTATGAGTATTGTAATCCTGAACTGCAAGAAGTTCACCCAAAAGTCAATCCAACAGGCAGACTGTCTGTCTGGTGTGTGAATGGGATATTACTGTCTGTGGACTGTGTGATTAGAAAAATACTTCAGGAACACAAGCCCTGACACCGCTGCCCACCTCTTCCACACACAGATGCTGACGGTTTATAGACACAGGAGCTGCTCTTCACAACAGCGCTCAGATATTTCCAGCAGTGAGGGGGTGGAGATGATCTAACAGACGCAGAAGTCAACTTTTCTCTGTATGAAATTCCAAAAAGCTGTCTTTGGTTTAGGCCTGTTTCAAAACCAGCCTTGTGGGAAACTGCCTTCTGCGCAGATTTCATGGACTCTCTGAGCTGAAGAACCTCTGAAAACATTGTATCTGCTGTGGACTGGCATTTATTTGGTCGTATTTATTAAAAGAAACGCCAAAAACACCACCGTGTTTCACATTATAACAAATTAATGATGGACAAAGTAGCTTCAACCAAAATTACCTCAACAAAACATTAAAACGTGGCATATTTCCAGCCAGATCTAGCTCTGGTGAGGGGCGTTTACCTGAGACGGAGATCCACAGCAAAACCCCAGAGAGAAGAATGACGAGGCTGAAGCTGGAACTCCACATGACTTTAATGTTTCCAGTGTGGGTAAATGAAGGGATAGAGTCGAGCCATTGACGTTAAAACTGAAATCTTTTTTTTACTTCCTGGACTGGACCAGCCACTCTCTCTCTCTCTCTCTCTCTCTCAGGTGGGCTCGAGGCTCCACCCTTTCAGCCCTGATGGGAGGTGAAACGATTGAGCCATGCTTCCTCTTTTTTTTAAAAGGGAAACTCCACCCGTTTTTCAAAATTTTAGGCAAATAAAGTAGATAAGATTTAGTGTTTCAGAGCAGTTTGTAGGTCAGAATGCGTTCATATTGTTGATAGGAACCAGACATTTAATGCCACCAAAATCATAAATGGTTGTGAACTCATTGAGCGAGCTCTTGTGTGTATCTTAATGACGAAACTTTAATGATAACATATGTTTTGGATAATAAAGATACATGCAGGACGAGTTCACCTCTATTGTACTCACTCAGGAGGTTCGTGTGGTTCCTTGATGATTCCTAACATTGCTATTGTAAAAAATCCACATTTTTCCGTGTGTGTGTGTGTGTGTGTGTGTGTGTGTGTGTGTGTGTGTGTGTGTGTGTGTGTGATGAGCCACCTCACCCCTCTCTGAGAGACCCTCTTCACGTCGCCACCACTGAATTATCCAGTGAAAATTCTCTTTCACAAACCATCAATTATCTACTTCACTATTGGACTCTAACCTGAAATCACCATCACGGGTATATGTCTCACAAGTGAACTTTCTTAGCACATTTTTATTAATTCTTACAAATACAGGTATTATAAGCTAGTCTTTAGGTTTATACAATAAGCAACAACAATAAACAGTCTTCTCTAAGTAGTCATCGTGTTTTTTAAAAAATCCTTTGTCGTAAACATGTCTAGTCTTAAATATAGATTTTTTGATATAATAAAAAAACAATACAAACGTGGATAAAACACAGGAAGCTATTTTACTCTCTAGTTACAGATTTATAAAACAAATCCCACCTAGGCTAGTATAATAGCTCAGTCCAAGCGTTTTCAAGCTAGTTATTGATCTTTAAACACCGTAATCTGCCTATTGGACCCGATGTCCCGTGCTGTCTTCACCCGGGTTTCCGCCCTAATCTGTCTGTTTGACTGGGATCCCGTGCTGTCGTCACCCGGATCTCTCTCATAATCTGACTGTTGGACTGGATGTCCCGTGCTGTCTTCACCCAGGTATCTTCCATAATCTAACTATTGGACTGGATGTCCCGTGCTGTCTTCACCTGGGTCTCCTCTGCTCCATGCCGTTGGGCAGGAAGCCCGCGATGATGGGCACGGGCCAGATGAGGGCAGCCACGCTCCACACGATGATGACCAGAGTCATGAAACAGGCAACGAGGGTGGACTCGATGGGCTTGCGGTTGAGTCTCCAGCTCCTGTCCCCCTTCAGCTCGTCCAGGGCGAAGTCCAGGCAGCAAAACCGCACGGCTCCGGGCCGCCGGTGCTGCCGGGGTACACCCCCCCTCCCCGCGCCGCCGCAGCCTACGCACAGCCGCAGCTCCTGCTGGCCGCCCGCGAGCCCCACGTGCTCGATGAAGACGGGCGAGACGGCGCGGCTGAAGGCAGCTGAGAAGAACGCCTTGCCGTGGCTGTTGGTCGTGTAGACCAGCACGTCGCAGCGGAAGCCCACCGCGCCGTCCCAGCGCGCCACCAGCCGCGCGGGCAGCCGCTCCACGCTCACGTTGCACGGGTTGGAGGAGGTGGTGGAAGAGGAGGTTGAGGCGGATGAAGTCGAGGAGGTGGAGGAGCTCCTCGCGTAAGCCACGTCCACCTCCAGGTTGGCTAGGAAGCGCGCGGTGGAGTTGACGGGCGGCAGCAGCAGGTCCTCGTCGCTCCAGGCGCGCGCCGGTCCGGCAGTCGAGAGCGCACTCAGGACCACCAGCAAAGGAGCCGCGCAGGAGTGGCTCAGCATGGCCCCGCAGGGGGAGCGTGCCGAGGACGGGGCATCTACGGTTTAAAGAGGAGGGGGTGGAGGCGAGGAGGGGGCGCAGCGTGCGTCACCCGCGCGCGAGAGCTGAAGAAGCCGCGCGGGGTGGCTGGCCATTTGGAGCTGGAAACGCGTCTGCGCTCCGAGCAGGAAATCCAGCAGAACTCAGTCAACCTCTCTCTCTCTCTCTCTTTCCCCGTCTCTGTTTCTCTCCCCGCTCTCTCCTTCTCTCTTTCTGACTTTCTCTCTCTCTGTCTCTGTTTCGCTCTCTCTTTCTCCCTCTCTCACTCTCTGTGTTAGTGGAGAGTGGAGCGCAGAGAGGAGTGTGGTACCTCTGTGCAGAGAGAGGAGAGGGAGGGAGAATAGCTCAATACGCACTCAAACGTACACACACTCCAGCTTCCTCTTTTACCTACGAGCTGCAAACGCAAGTCCTTTTTTTAACCACTGATTGAAAGTCCAGCGCTGAAACTCGAGAGTGTGTAGACCAGCCCTCCTCCAGTGTTTCTATGGTATTAATAAGGAGCTTGTCCCCTCTTTGCTGCAGTATCAGCCTCTACTCCTCTGGGAAGGCTTAAACGCCACTCCAGCTCATCCTAAACGTGCTAGACGGAGCTCCATCCCTCCAGAAAGGGCACGTCTTTATACCCCTCTGCCATTTGAATTTGGGCATGTGCGGCTACTCCAGAAAATTGCACTCAATTATCATTGCTTTTCTGTGGAGACTAAAGAAAGTCCCTCATCCACTTCAACTGCCACTCCCTCTCCCTTTGAGATGAGCTATGTGAAAAATAAGTATTGGTATACTTAATTACTGAATTTATGTGGCACCTTTTTTCCAGTGAAGGGTAATCTTAGTGCTTCAGCACACTAAAACATTTTGGACAACATCACACTCCAACTTTGTGGACACAGTTTGGGGAAGAACCTTTTCTATTCCAGTATGTCTGTGTCTCAGTGCACAAAGCAATCTCCATAAAGACATGTTGGATGAGTTCAGTGTGGTCCACACAAAGCCTGACCTCAACCCCATCCAACACCTTTGGAATGAAGATTAAGAGTCTGACCTCATAAATGCTCTACAGAATGATTGGTCACAAATTCCCATAGAAAGTCACTGTTGGTATAATGGTGAGGTGTTGCATACCCCCCAAAAAGTGAGTAGTTGCACCCCTAGCGGGCACGCACACACACACACACACAAAGACTTATCTCATGGAGTAATTTTCAGTTTAGCTCATTAATTGTTTTAGGCTTAACTGGTCCCATGTGAAGAATGTACTGTATTAAAAAGGCCCGAATGAGCAAATATTACACATCTTATATAACAGGCTCCCATGGTAGCGCACAGTAAAATGTAGTTGGCATGTCAAACCTAATTCCTAGAGGAAAGAAAGTAAGAGCTCAGGAGTTTTGTGCTTTGAACTGTGAAAGGCTGTTAAAATATATTTATTTGCACTAGAGGAGGGAGAAAATCAAAGGTAGGGATATCGTTTGGGTCTAAAATTATAGTTTTTGTAGCATGTTTTGATATTAATTGGTTTTTATGAGAATAAAGACAGTAGTGACAAATGAGGAATGAAAGCAAGCTAAACAGTGTCTTTGCAAATGCACTATATATTCAAAAGTATTATATTGGTCCCTCTTTGTTGGATGGGGTTGAGGTCAAGGCTGTGTGGGCCAGTCAAGTTATTCTAGACTGAGCCATGTATTTATGGAGCTTTGTGCACTGAGACACAGTCACGCTGGAATTGAAGAGCCATGGGGATCCATTTTGAATCAGCCGATGCGGTTTAGTTACCTTCTGTGGAAGTCCAGCCAGTAGAGAGTTGCAGTAGTCCATTATGGCAATGACAAGGGACTGAACGAAAATCTGTGTAGCTTCTGTGGTGAGAAAGAGGTGGATTCTTTTAATGTTGTAAATAAGGTATCTGCATGTTCTGGAGATCTGGTCAACCTGTGGCGAGAAAGACAGATCTTAATCTAGATTGTGGCTTGGTGAAGAACTCCCTTTGATGAAGAGATCTTGCTGGGGTTCAGCTGTTGGCCAGACAGTCTGAGATGCAGGTTGAGGTGTGGTTATTGCTGGAAGGGAAAGTGAGAATTAGTTGCGTATCATCAGCATAGAAGTGGTAGGAAAAACCATTGGAGGCTATTACATACCCAATATAACCAGTATATAGAGAAAAGAGAAGCAGTCCTAGGATTGACCCCTGTGGGACACCAGTGGATAGTCTAAGTGGAGCAGACTGAGTGCAAACCAGTGTCAGGCTGTGTCTGAGATCCCAAGGTTGGAGAGAGTGGCAAGGAGGATCTGGTGCGGGTCAAGAAGGCTGTATAGAGAGAGATCCGAGTTGATTTGATTATACACTGCACGTTCCAAGACTTTAGAAAGGAAGGAGAGAAGGGATACCTGTCTATAGTTGTTGACATCTGAAGGGTCCAGTGAAGGTTTCTTCAGAATCTGTCTCTTCAGAATTCTGACCACACCAAACTTGAAAGCAGATAGAACTTGGCCAGTCACCAAGGAGCCGTTGATAATGTAGGCCACAGGTGTCGAACTCCAGTCATGAAGGGCCGTGGTCATGTTTGGTGATTTCCCTTCTCAGAAACACCTGGTTCCCCTTGCCAGTTAATTGACAGGTTTAGTGAATGTGTTTGAGTAGGAGAACCCTCAAACTGTGCAGGACACCAGCCCTCCAGGACTGGAGTTTGACACCCCTGATGTAGGCAATGTGGGAGATTCTGGAGTGTGCTTGATAGGGTGCGGGGTGCAGGGGTGGGGGGAGTGCGGCGGTTGGGATGGAGTGGGCTCTACCTCAGGAGAGAGTGGTGAGAAGGCATGAACCTGGGCAGCATGGGCTGGTCTCTATATGGCATTCAGCATGGTGGTTGGAGGAAAGGTTGTTCTAATATTGTTGATCTTCTCGTCTAAGTACTTTTGCAAAGTTCTTAAGTGTTTTCCTTCATTTTCTTTCGGTTGCTCTCAGTTCCCTTCAGTTACTTCCCAGGACCTCACACAGCCATGGAGCTGGGGGAGCGAAAGGCTTCGGTCTGGAAGACAAGGGACAGAGTTGGATAAAAGAGCTGTGGGGAGATGAGAGAAGGTCATTGGTAGTGGATTCAATAGAAGATGGACTGGGGTTAGTAGAGTTGGGTAGAGATAAGGAGGATAGGATAGATGATTTCTGTGGGCAGAAATAGGTGCTACATGTGGAGGAAGAAATGAGGTGGTCCGAAGAGGGAATTTGAAAGATTGAGGATGATGGTCAGAGACATGTAGAGGAGTAGACAGTAGACAACATGGCAATTGATCTGTTGGATACTAATTCAAGATTGTTACCTGCTTTGTGAGTCAGAGGAGACTCACCAAGGGACAGGCCGAAAGACGAAAGTAGCGTTGCGAGTCTGCAGGTCTGCATCTTGTCACTTGGGAGATTGAAGTCGACAAGGAGGACGAGCGATGAGTCATCATCTGGAAATGAATTCAGAAGGATGTCCAGTTCATCGATGAAGTTACCTAGAGGACCAGGTGTACAATGATATTGTGTTTAGATGGGCGTGTTACAGTAATAGAGTGAAATTCAAAGCATCAAATGTTGAGTTGGGAAAGACTGAGATGCATGAAACCCCATGTACTTGAGAAGAGCAAACCTGAACCCTCTCCCCAGCCTATAATGCGAGGAGTATGGGTGAAGGAGAAGGCAGAGTAAAGGACTGTCCTCTGGTGTTATACAGGTCTCAGCGAGGGCCAGAAAACGAAATGAGTAGAGGGACACGAGTCCAGAGATTAAATAAACTTTCCCGACGCAGGATTGGAAGTTCACCAGACAACCGTAGAAGGCTGTGTGGAAAATTGTAGCTCGGAGAGGTTACTGAGATCTCTATTGCAATGATTGGAGTATGATGATAAGTATCTTTTTGGGCCAGAAGATATAAGAAAAAGTACAGGTGTGGTGCACATTATTTGTAAATGAAGTGGAGAGGAAAGGAAGAAAGGAAACTTAGTTGACTATAGTTTGCTGAAAGAGGAGCCCTTCTTGAAGGGGCAAACCACTAGAGACGGTCCTCTTAAAGTTCAGGGAAAGCGTAAACCATTCCCATTACTTGGCACCTAATTACCTCAGACCACAGTTATACCAGGCGAGCCTTTGTCTAACTAGTTGCAGTGAAAGTAACCTAAGCACACAGCACAGTATAGCACTTCGGTTTAAACAAGTAGACAATAAACTTAAGCAAGCTTACCAGATCAAGACAATAGCTAAGCAGACCCTATAAACACTATTAATAATTAAGAGATAGGTCACAATATGTTTGTCCATATAGTGTATCAACATGATTCACAAATGTATGGCATATAGACTTGTCTTGGTTGTAAAAGCATGCTAAAACGAACCCCGCTGTGTGCAGGCTGTAATGCAGTCTGGCTAGTTCTTTCAGTGATACATTTATGCTGAAGTTTCTTTGTTATGTTACAGACAGCAAGAGAGCATTTAAAATAATACAGGTCTGGCTGCTATAATATTTCACATATGATGAAATTATGAAATGAGGATTGTAAAATTCTAAACACAGGTTCTGTTGAATCTGAAACTACAGAGAATATATGACATTTTCTTCTCATTCTCTGTGAAGCACTCTCCTAAGAAATGAAGTTCTGTGCGTTGCGTCAGCAGTCGCATTGTTCTACCAAATTTGCTATTGCTAAGTTGAAAATCCCAGTATGAAAATCAAAGGATTGCTGTGGGAAGATGGGAAGAAAAAAGAACACATAACAGAGTTAGATAGACAAGTGCTAACAGTATGAAATGTGAATGTGGGCTTCGGGTGGTAATTAAAAGGAAGAGAAAATAGAACAGTACGTTGGCATTGTCATGTCAGCTTAATTAGCTTGCGGAGTGTTTGGATTTGTTTAGTTCACTTCTGTACAGTTAAATCTGTCAGTCAACACTGGGGACTTTACTCTGTGTAATCAAGCGCAAGACTGCTGTGAATGTACTGGGAGAACCGGAGCTGCATCTGTTGATTCCTCTCAGATTTTTCCAATTCGCCGCATTGTAAATGTCTGTGTAGACCAAATTGCCGCAATTATTCAACCTATGTAGTTTTGAGAGCTCTCTTAAGAGGCCAAGATTGCTTCAAAGAAGGTGCTGAAGATGAATTAGTTTGTGCAGATGTCAGGTCTGATGACCTTAATGGTAATGAAGTTGCTCTGAATGGGCTCTGTATAAGCATAATAAGACATTGAGAGGCGAGGATTTATCCTAAATGGTGCCAAAACTCAACGAGCCTACAAACAGGTGGCCACTCAGAAATGCTCGCAGATCAATTTCCTTTCAGAGGACTCCAGATTTCCTATGTGGTGCACTGCCAAATGTCTTCCATCTCGAGGCAAGACGAGACAAGATTAAAAACTTCACTTTATTTCGGGCATCTGCTTGAGCCGCCATATTTTAGAGGGGATGAGCTTGTTGATCCAAGGAGGAGATATCGCTATCTGGCACAGAACTCATCATTTTCTCAATGTTCTTTTTATCCCAAGGCGAAATGTCACCTGGGAGTGTACTGTCTGGCACGCTATCTAAAACTTGTCTTTTAACGACCTAAAAGCGAGTGTTGTGACTGAACATATTTAGAGCAGAGTTGGCCTGGAGAGCCAGTGTCAAGCATTGTCACCCCTGTTTAGACACACTTGGTTCATTTTGGCAGTTAATTGACAGGTTTACCAAGTGTGTTTGAGGAGAGGGACTACCAAACTGTGCTGAACACCAACCCTCCAGGACCTGATTTGATTTAGAGAGCACAAAAAGTATAAAGATACACTGTATGGAGCAAAGTATTGGAACTGACCATTACACCAACAGGGAATTTAATGGCACTGCATGGAAGTACATATATGGAGCTGGTCACCCCACTACAATTATAACAGCTTCCACTCTTCTTAGAAGGCGTTCCTCAATATTTTGGGGTTTCTGTGGGAATGTGTGCCCATTCATTCCGTGGAGCACTTATGAGACACTAATACTGGATGAGAAGTCCTGTCTCGCAATCTCCATTCCAGGTTATCCCAAAGGTGTTGAGGGCCAACACCCAGTCAAGTTCTTCCACACCAAACTCCAACCATGTCTTTATGGAGCTTGCTTTGTGTTGGAAGCAAGCCTTTGTTCAAAATGTCTTGATACACTGAAGGATTAAGATCAGCGAAAGTAAGGGTCCACCTGAATTCAATAATCCAGTACTTGTGTCCATTTGGTTTAATTTAAAGTTTAAATTCTACTGAATTTCATAAACATGAATTAGGAGTGATTCACTGTGAAATACACTATTCTACAGAAGTTTTCACAATAGTACTGGTAGGAGCCGAATTAATAAAGTGCTTCATGCTAGAGAGAGTAATACCTGAAAGAAGCGAAGTGTGAACGTAAAAAAATTTTATGTGATGGCAGTCCATTACATAACTGGGAAATACAAACGTGTCTGCATTATACTTGGAGCAGTTTCTGTAATGAGTGATGAGTTAAAGTTGCATCAGACTGAGAAGGAGCTTTTGTTTTTTCATGCTAAGGTCACCTTTATGGGGATTGCATGTCTTGGCATGTGTGAAAGGTGCTAAGCTTGAACATTACCAGCGAAAGTGTCCTGGGTTTTCAGTGTGAAAGTGTTTATGATAGTTCTGAAATTAAACTTTGTTCCAGAATGTACTACTCTATTCTGTTCATGGTAGAGAGGTACCTGTAGGGCTTTAATATCCGAAGAATACTTATATTACCACGATCAGTGTTACATATAAAACGTGTTTACGTGTTTTGAATAGTAAATAGAAAAGATATATAAACATCATAAAAATTTCAATGTCAGGCTCATTTTACTTTGTAGTTTCACATCATTTGACTCTGAATTACTCAACAATTTGTTTTGCAGAACTTTGGAACATTTGGATATACTGATTGTATATCTGAGTTTAACAAATATTTTTAATATTGGTTCGAATAAAATCAGCTCATGCAAAATGGAGAGGAGTGATGCCCGATGTCTTTCATGTGGCCTGAGGAATATGCATGACACCTGTATGAATTGTTTTTCTCAGTGCTACTTAAATGGCTTAATTTGCGCTGGAGTCCTGCCTCCCAGCGTTTGATGTCAGGGCCAACCGATGTGAAAGACACAGGTCACATTTGCCTTCCATTTACACCTGAAAGAGGAGCTCTCCTCTACCCCTCCCTGTTGTTTATCAAATCAGAATTCAATATTCATTATCTTGCCTCTCTTTCCCTGCCGTCTTACCCCCACCCCCCCCTGAATTCTCAATGTAGGCCACTGAAAGGATCAGATACGGCCCAGCTGCCGCGGCAGCCATCGGAAGGAAAATGTAAATGACTTTCTTGTTCATTAATTATGCCATAAAAATGTAAATTGATTCAGTGCCAAAAATGCTAATGGAACAGAGATAAAAGTCTTTTGTACCAAGAGTATATAAAAGATTCATTTCCCTAAATGTATCTTTTCAGCTTTCAAGCCAGATAAAAAAAATAAATCTATTTTTTTTAAAAAAATGTGTCTCCTAGTTAGAGACTGTTGGAGAAGTGAACGCTTTCATTGTCCACCAGCAACCCGCACACATGTCTGATTTAATTAGGCGCTGGACGCTGGATGTCACTGGCCTTAAAGATCCTGCTCCTTCGTAGATCAGGCCCTGAAAATGCATTGATTTATCCGTACCCACATCTCTGATGGCAAACTGCATGGCTGCACATTTCCAGACTGACCACTGCCTCATTGACGTTTACAAATGTCAGCCTTTAAGCCTTTCGACTGATTTCTGAAGAACCTTCCAGGAATGTACAGGAACTGTACGTGCATTTGCATTAAAGGTTGTCCATACATTCAGTATTATGGAAGAGCTGAGAGAAAAGATAAACTCGACGCAGCTGGGGCGCGGCCTCTGGGGCCTCTGCATGTCCCCTCTCCTCACGCAGTCTTAACGGAGGCTGAGGGATCAGAACGCTAATTAGTCACATCAGTTCGCAAGGGCATCCTGTTGGAGCGCTCAGTGGGAAAGGAAGGGGCCAGAGCAGAGCGGAAAGAATGCTGAGCACCAGGGTGGGGGGGCTGGTGGCGTGTGCTCTTGCAGGACTGCCAGGTGGATGAGTCACCGCCACACTCACAACACTGACAGACAACATCAAAAACACTGAATACAGACTGTTCACGCCGGACAGTGTCCTGTTGGCATGCTGCAGAGGAAACGAATGGAAGGACCAGAGGAGGCGTGGGGCCTGTCTGCTCTGGAACACTTGCCCATCAGTCTCTGATGGAGATTTGCAGATCCGTTTAATCTAATCAGCTTGGCTGGATGCAAATAAGCCTTCCACCGGATTTGGTGTGTGCTTGTGCTGTGGCTCTGGGTTGTTCTATTAATCTTCTTGCCCGTCTTGAGCAAAAACAGCAAAGTACAGTCGTAAGCAGAAATTTGCACACACCTGGTGAAATTGCATGTTGTGTTGGAAATAAATTAACACATCCTCAGCAGAGAACATACTTCATATTGCCATTTGGGGCTAATTTTCACCTTTCTTTCATTTGCTTAGTTTTGCAGAATGTAAAAAAGTCAAGTAAAAGTAAAATGTTTTTACAGAGGCCAGGTGTTTTTGCCAATTAAATGAATGCTGTTCTCTGGAAGGGATTTTTTTTTTTTTTTAGAAAATCAACAAAATAGGTTACTTAACAGACTTTTACATGCGGCTGTAATGTCTGGTGTTAATTCAAACAACCGGTGACCTTCAAGGATCGTTCCCAATATTCTGGTTGACATATTCTTACCTTTTGATTGGTTCCCGTTTTTAAAAGTGATGTTATTTAAACTATAGACCAAGAATTTTTATCTAGTGATCATTTTGCAATGTTCAGTGTTTATTGTATGTACAAGTCTGACTGTAATAAATGAGGACAGGATGATCTGATATTACCTGAAAATAGAACCTGCATAGATGTTTTTGGTGTATGTTTTCCAAACACATCCCAAAATGTTTTAGAATTAGAGTATCATCTAATAATGACAGTAATGCATTCATCTTCCTACCTAATCCAAAACAATAGCAAGACTGTACACGACAAACAGAATCCTACATTCACATACATACACAACCAACTCTGCAACACCATTGTCACAGTTGAGTATCATATTCCATGCCCCCAGCTTTCGTGGATTCTGTAATACTGAGTTTGAGCTTTTCCCCCAAAACTGTTGATTTCATATTCTACCCTATACTTATTCTCACCTGTATTCTTTCTCACTTTCACACTTCAATTGGACCCGGAGTTCACTCTCCACTGTCTTCTTCGTGCCATTTGGCTGGTTTGTCTCTGTCTGTGTCCATGTCTCTGATCTAGCCTTGAAGCGGCATGCCAGCGACACCTGGCTCCAGGAGGACAACCTCACCTGAGCTGTGCACACTGTCCTGTTTTAGGACATTTACCCTACCACTATGATTGGATTTACAATCACACTTCTGATCGTTCCTGTGTTGTTTATTTAAGAATGGTGTTCATGAACCAGTGCTGTGATGCATTATTTTTGTCTCTGCTTTATTGTATTGTTCTGATTTAAACTAATTGACTTATTCTTATGAACCACCAGCATGACAGCCCATCCAACTTCTGCACATTGAAGACGGCAAACTGACGATAGCTGGGATTGAGCCTGAAAGCAGAATATGACACATTATTACTTACATTTTAGCAGACCCTCGATTTCACAGAAACTCGCTGTGTTTGAGGACTTATCCTGTCAGTGCAGCCTGAACCTCCAGTCTTCTGTGTGCTGGGGAATTGTGCTCCCAGCTGCATTATCCTCACCACCTACTCCACATGACTTTAAGCACGGTTGAATTGTAATGGCAAAAGTTGGTACTACACAAGGCCTTAGAAGCAATGTAATATTTCAAGAGATTTTTCCACCATTGTCACAACAAAAAAACGGTAAGCTGGCGAGGGTAAATGAAGCGAACCAGAAAACTTCACTGATCCTGGAGGAGGAAATTGTCTATGTTATGACTGCACAGACCCACAGAGATAAGAACAATATGAAATACGAAGGCAAAATAAATCCAATAAAACAGAAACAGAAATAAACTCAGTGTGCAATGCACTATGATGTATACATAAATGCTGAGGTATAAATACCAAATGTAAGTAACTTATAGTTAAGTAAATTACTGACAGCACAAATAGTAGTTTGTCATTACTGCACATAGTAGTGAAAGTGACCATTTGTCATACGTGAACACACCACTGCACACAGTGTGAACCGCACGAAATTCACCCTCTGCATTTAACTTATTCACCAAGTGAAGCAGGGGGCAGACAGGAACACTGCGCCCGGGGACAGTACCTTGCTTAGGGTACCTCAGTGGTGCCTAGCAGCCTTGGGGATCGAACCCGGACTTTCTGGTCGCAGGGCGGATGCCTTAAACACTAGGCCATCCAACTGCCCGTAGTAGATCAGTAGTATATAAGTAATAGTGACTAGTTACATTTCACATGATGAGACACTTGTACATAAAGAAATGATTTAGCAACAGTTAAGAAAACTGCACGTGATACTACACATGGTAGCTTCCAGTAAGAATACTGCATGGTATTGCACTATTGCACATGCTTATAAAATAATAATAATGATAAACTTACCCCTAATGGAGTGGGTGGAGCTGCTGTAAACGAAAAAATGGATATCTATAAATGTTATATGGGCCCTTTAATATAACCCTGTAAATGAGCAATTATGGCAGAGGCTAAAACATGCCTATCAGACATGTAGGCTCACGTGTGTGATTCTCTTATTCAAGGTTCCTGATTACTTTGTCATCAGCAGCTGTGTACACATACAGAGTGTGAGGAGACAACAGTTCTCCACGGACCATGGTGCAACATATAGCTACATTCAACACTCAAGAGAGTGCAAGTCACGACTGGAACAATACAGACAACAAAGTAAATAGAAATCACAACAATATAACAGTGATGTAATGTAACAGCACAGTGTGGACGAAACGTAAACCTTCTGGAATTATGTATTAAGTATGACTATTGTTCAGGAGGCAGCTGACAGCATTGGAAGAGTGCAAGGGGTGACAGAAACAATGCAATAAATAATAATAATAATAATAATAATACTTTTTTTTATATTGCACTTTACATTTTATAAAAAATCTCAAAGTGCATACAGAGAAAATCACATTATGTTAAAAGATGGCTTTAAAAACTGAGAGTAAAACATTAAATATTAAAAAATCGCAAGAAATCATTAAAAACATTGGCTAAAGAGAAACGTTTTCAAGCTTTTCTTAAAACATGTAACAGCCTGTGCTCTATAAATTGACAGTATAGCAGTATAACAGTAATGTGAATAGGATATGAATCTGAGACCGTACAGTAAAAAGACAACAGAGAAGTGTGACATACAAGTGGGAAGTGTATGCAAACTTACAGGATGGATAATATTGCACTATACAGACATTTCACGGGATTACAGTGTGAGGAGGATGAAGAACCCTCCAGAATGCCAATATTGCACCATATGTGCATATATTATTATTGCACAGAAGCATATGATGTTGCACAGGATGTCTTATTGCACAGGACAGCAGCATTGAAACCATGCTGAGTAAGTGTAACATTATAACTAGTCTAGTGACAAGTACTTGATTTTTTTTTTTTTAATGAAAAGGGTGCTTTATTTCTGTTTTATATCAACAGTTTTGGTGAAAGTCCATGCTAGGCAGGCTGACATACATTCCCCAAATGGCCATCTCAGACTCCAACTATTTTGAGTCCATGTGAGAATCTGCTGGAGAAATGTAATCAGCCTCCACACACAGAGCAGAGAGAATGTTCTCACGATGGCTTGTTCTTCTTCACCTAGAGATTTAAGGAGTGTGTGAGTGTGCATGTGTGTGTGTGTGTGTGTGTGTGTGTGTGTGTGTGTGTGTGTGTGTGTGTGTTGTGTGTGTGGTAGGGCGTAGAGATATATATATCTCGCCCCTCTCT